>CM048751.1:368389973-368942473 GCA_026315105.1 Locusta migratoria | reverse complement strand
TATATAGAGAGGCTATACAAAGAAAATAAACTTGAAGGCAGTATTCTAGAGATGGAAGACAAAGTGGAGGAAGATGAGATATGATACTGCGAGAATAATTTGACAGAGCGTTGAAGGACTTAGGTCGAAAAAAGGCCCCTGGAATAGATGATATTCCGCCTGAACTTCTAATGCCGTTAGGAGAGCCAGTCATGAAAAAATTGTACCACCTGGTAAGCAAAATGTATGAGACAGGGGAAATACCCTCCGACTTCAAGAAGAATATTGTAATTCCAATTCCAAAAAAAAAAAAAAAGCAAGTGCAGACAAGTGTGAAAATTACAGAACTATCAGTTTTTTAAGTCATGGGTGCAAAATACTAACAAGAATTATTTACAGGCTATTGGAAAAACTTGTGGAAGCCGACTTCGGGGAAGATCTGTTTGGATTTAGAAGAAATGTAGGAACACGGGAGGTAAATACTCACATTATGACTTATCTTAGAAGATAGGCTAAGGAAACAGAAACCTACGTTTTTAGCATTTGTCGATTTGGAGGAAGCTTTTGACAATGTTGACTGGAATACACTCTTCCAAATTCTCAAGGTAGCAGGGGTAAAATATAGGGAGCAAGGAGTTACATTCAACTTATACAAAAACCAGATGGCGGTTATTAGAGTCGTAGGGCAAGAAAGGGACGCAGAGGATGGTAAGGGAGTAAGACAGGGTTGTAGCCTTTCCCCAATGTTGTTCAATCCGTAGATTAAGCAGGCAGTGAGGGAATGGAAGGATAAATTTGGAGAGTGTATTCAAGTGCAGGGAGAAGAAACAAAAACATTGCGGTTTGCCGATGACATAGTAATTCTGTCATAGACCGCGAAAGATCTGGAAGAGCAATTGAATGGGATGGACAGTGTCTTGAAAGGAAGACATAAGATGAACACGAACAAGAGTAAAACGAAGGTAATGGAATGCAATGTCAGAAAATCAGGCAGTGCTGAAGGAATTAGATTGAGTAATGAGACAATAAAAGTAGTAGATGAATTTTGTTATTTACGTAGCAAGATAACTTTTGATGGCTGAAGTAAAGAAGATATAAAATGCAGAATGGCTATGGGAAGAAAAGCTTTTCTAAAGAAGCGAAACTTGTTAACATCCAATATTAATTTAAATATTGGAAAGTCCTTCCTGAAAGCATTTGTCTGGAGTGTAGCATTGTATGGGAGTGAAATGTGGATGATAAGGAGTTCAGATAAAAAGATGATAGAAGCTTTTTAAATGTGGTGCTACAGACAAATGATGAAAATTAGATGGGTAGATCACGTAACTAACGAGGAGGTGCTTAACCGAATTGGGGAGAAAAGGAGTTTCTGGCATGTCCTGACTAAGAGAAGGGATAGATTGGTAGGACATATTCTGAGACATCACGGAATTGTCAACTTGGCATTAGAAGGAAGCGTGTGGGGTAAAAATAGTAGCAGGAGACCGAGGGACGAATATAGTAAGCAGATTCAAAAGGGTGTAGGTTGCTGAACGTATTCTCAGATGAAGAGACTTGCACAGGACAGGGTAGCGTGGAGAGCTGCATCAAACCAGTCTGCGGACTAAAGACCACAACAACAACAACAACAACAACAACAAATACCCGTTTATCATCTGCATTTCTTCTTGGAGTAGCAATTTTAATGGCTCGTTGTGTACATTTTAGTACTGTTATAACATTTTTATAGTACCCATTCATTCACAACATTTCTATATTATAATTATATTATAGAGGAAAAATTCTTTACAGGAAAAATATATATAAAAAATAGATGAAGATTACTTACCAGGCAAAGGAACACAGGTAGTGATAACAACAAATAAAACACACACACACACACACACACACACACACACACACACACACACACACACACACGCCTTCGCAACCGAGTTGCGTCTTCAGGCAGAAGGAAAGGTGAGGGAAAAGCAAACGATGAGGGTTTTAAGGGAGTGGGTAATGAGCCATTCCAATCTTGGGAGAGGAAAGATTTACCTTGGAGGGAAAAAAAAGGAAGTTGTGGCAACTATTTTTGTCTCGAAAATGGTAATTAATTAAACAATTCAGAAATATGTAAATCTAAGGTCAGTTCAAAATCAAATGTACAAATGTTTGTAACTCTATGGGACTTAACTGCATGGTTATTAGTCCCTAGCTTACAAACTACTTAAACTATGTTAAACTAACCTAAGGACAACACAAACACCCGTGCCAAAGGAGGGAATCAAATCCCCGACAGCAAACAACCGTTCTGCTGCGGTGAAGGACAGTTCATATGTAAAACATTAAATTTAAGGAAACAGATGAACACACATGCCGCCATAAAATAACAGCACAGAACCGTTAAGCGATCGTGTCGATTGACATACGGGTCATAGGTCAGGAATAGGGTTAAAAATCCCAAGCACTGTTCCCGCATAGCATTACACCTGCGAGCCGCGGGACATCTGTGCTGTGACATTAACAATTAAAATAATATCGACATGAGTAAAAAGGCATCACATTTGAAGATGACAACTTTTTTATACTTAACGGGATCAAAAAACAAACAACAGTTGAAATTAAGCATTTTCAAATAATAAATAATAATAAAAAAAAGTAAAAAGGAAAAGAGAAATGAAAACATGTTTGCATTACAGGAATAATCTACAAACACAGACCAAGAAGTAAGATCTCAAATATCGTATTAAAAAAAATAACGCTCCCACTCACAAAACAACGCACTTAAAATTCATCGAGAACGCCTAGATATATTAATAGTTTCTCAATAAATGTTAACACACAATATTCCAATTCGAAAACAATATATAAATGAAAGTAAATTTACACGGGAAAATAGCTAGTATGGCACAAAGCATATTCTCTAAATGGTAACTACTGCGCCTTCTTGAACTGCATCCTTACAACTTCCAAAAACGGCCAATTAAATACGAGCAAGCCGAGCGAACGCAAAACACGGTAACACATGCGGAATCGAGTGACAGTTTTTATATGTATTTCATATCCATAAGATTCGTACCTCATTAGTTACTGCACTCCAATATACACACATACTCCGTGTTGGTTCCCATAATAATTTGGTACTTCGTCAGCCAAAGCATTCGTTACTCAGTACCGAATACATACAATTTGCTACAGCTCTGTGTTTGCTTCGTACACGGGTGCAGGCAGTATGAAGGAATGGAAGCGAACGAGCGCTTTAATGGAATGTTAATAGTGTACGAAACGTTGTGCTTCCTAGTTTCTTTTAAGGAAATATTGCTGACGGTATACATCAAAGTTCGCAAAAACTGAGGGGCAAAATACTGGAAGCCGTGCTAAGAGTTCAAACAAAATTCAGAAAATATTAAAGTGGCGATCATAAAACTCTATTAATGTATAGTGGTAAAATGTGAGAATGTTAACACATTTTATGAAAATCTTTTATGATCGTGTGGGAAACTCGCATGAAATTACTCGTTTAAAAAACTATTACGCTCTAGTGGCCTATTCCTGGCTCAGAATAAATGGATGCAAATAGAGCAATAAGACAAAATTAGCTGTTGCACTACAGTAAACCACATTACTCTTTATAGCTCCTTGCAAGTCAAAGCACAACAACAACGGAATCGCGGTCGAACTGTGGTCTGACACACGTGTGAATGATTCGATTTCAATAAAGAAACCTCCCCTCCACTTGACACGGCATGGGAGAGGCCCAGCTGTCAGGCCGTTGCATTGGAATGAGGGATACCTACTGCACCAGCTGTTCGTTTGCACTGGACAACTTTCAGCCTCTTCCTAGAAACTTAATGAGTTTTAATTCTTAATATTTCTTGGAAAGAAACAATTTACAGCATGGGTTACATTTGGGCATGAACAACATTTTATCAACACTTACAATAACTAGCAGATAAATACTACCAATCAACGACAAAATTTATGACAAAATAAATCCCACAATTTAATTTGTCCAATTCCTTTAATCAATAAATGTAAAGTAAAACAGGATGATCATGGGGAAACTAGTGTCTGGATTTTTATTTTATTAAGTTGACAATTTCATTCAAAATAATTGAAGTTTTTAGATAACTATTACTTCATTAATGAAACACTGAAAGAGTTGTGAATGTTATGCTTTACATGAAAACGTATTGAGAACTTTTCGAGATGAAGATCAAACATTTACGTACATAATGTAGGCTATTTCTGGGATTTAACTGTGTCTTGCACTGTAATCGGCTTAAGATTATGAAGTACAGCATGTTACATTAAACGCATACACATCACCACCACCACTGTTTTCCATTCGGAAGTTTCCAAGTAAAAGGATCCATGGAAGTTTTAGTGGTGTCATACCTTACAACCTCTAAAATACAACACAGCACCGATCAAAATACGCAGAATGCCACATAAATATTAATTCCAACCTGGACATTCCATTATTATATTTCACATAAATATTTGCAACTAACCATCCAGTAGAATCTCAAAAGGCATAGTGCTAAGTGTTGTTGCAGTGTTTCATTATTTTAAGTCAATACATCGATGCAGGTGAGTGTGTAAACGAGTCAACTGGCGCTACAGGTGGCCAAAACACAAAACACGAGAAATAGGCATTTGAGTTGGCATATGAAGTTGCGACTGGTGGTGGCTGCACATGCGTAATAGAGATAGTGAGAAACGCAATTGGTAAATTTCTCACAACTCAAACAAACCTATTTTTGAGGAAACGCATTGAGCCAGATGGAAGGCAAGCAAATGTTCCTGCCGAAAAGTAAATCTAGTACCACGACTTTTCCTGGGTTGTTTGGAAAAATACAGAAATTCACTGAGTTTTCCAAGAGATCACATAATAATAATAATTCCCGAGTATTCTCGGTTTTCCAGGACACTGGACACCCTGGTAAGCATATTTATTTTTTTGTTGCTGCAAATATTTGAAACGTTGTTACATTCGAATATGAACAAAGCGCTCACAAGGTTAAGCTAAGAGAAATTAGAGCCAACACAAAGGCATACAGGCAATCATTTTCCCCAGAAACCATATGCGACTAGAATAGGAGGAGGATGTGATAATGATACGCCGCACAGTGAAGCGGCCTGCGGATTATGAATGTAACTGTAGATATACTAAAATCTGAACACACAAATTATGTATATTTAATCCATATAACAGATACAAGCGCTTTTACATTACTGTCCTTCAAAACTACAATAAAATTACCTCAACAACAATACACGAGCTAAGGGCAAAGTGCGATGTGATATTTTTACTTATTCTCACCTTCAGTATCCTCTCGATCGACAATTTCCACTTTGCGGATAAAGAAGCGTTCCTTGAGGCGGAACTCTCCCCCGACAGGCCCAGTGACAGATACAGATGTTCGTTTACTGTTGGGTTTGCACAGCACCATCAGACCATCGAAGAGGAAAACTCTCCTCTCTGTCAGCCTTCGACCACTACCGACTTTTCCCAACACGTCCTCTGTAAGAAAGAAGAAAAGGTAAGTAATGACAAATAATGCTGTACACGTTAATTTTGTACAAGGTTAAATGTTACAATATGTTCTATCAAGTTATGCACTAAAAATTACTATTAACTTTCAAGAATGGCTAATACCTGAAAGCTATGTATACAAGTAACATAAAATTAATTTCAATAGAAAGTTGCAAATCAACATGAAGTGCAACTAAGACAAAAAACAGTTGGCACATGTCATCATGTGTACTGCTGATTTTCAATCGGATTGGAATCGGATTGATAATAGCCTTCTGAAGGAACCACCTTAGTATTCATCTGAACATGTATAGGCCCAGTTTGTTTTAATTTATATAATCTATTTTTATATCCCACAATATTTTTGAGAAGGATAGGTTACTTACTCACCAAAGACGTCTGACGAGCTGCAGAAAGGCACAAGTAACAGGTAACAACATTACGGCTTATGGCCATTTAGGTCTTCATCAGTCACACACAAACTGACAAAAGGCCTAAACGGCCAAAAGCCATAATGTCGTTACCTGTTACTTGTGCCTTTCTGCGACTCATCAGACGTCTGTGGTGAGTTAGCAACCTATTTTTATATCCCCTTCATTGTAGGCTAACTTCTTCCAAGTCCAGTAAAACACTACACATATCAGATAACCTGAAATTATGAATGGCATAAGATCCTTTTTACATATTTCCAGTAATTATTTCTCATTTCCATTAATATCTCTGAAATTATGCATATATGTCATCACACTCATCTCACATGGTTAAACTGAGCCTCTGATGAGCATAAAGTTGGTGGGGAAAGAAGCACATAATTATAAGGTACACATGAATAACAATGGCAAGTCCAATTTGGAATATAAATAACATAATTAACAACGGTTACTGCTTACCACTTACACGCCACAGACAGGCAAGAATAAAAGACTACAACACTCGCATAATTGAAAGATTTCAGCCATAACACACACACACACACACACACACACACACACACACAGCTGGGCGGCTGGGCGAGAGGGGGCGGGTGGGTGTGGATGGGAGTGGGGAAGAGGGGGGGGACATTGAATAGGAAGTGCTTTGTGGGAGGACTGGCAAGTATCACATGTTAGGGAAGGACTCGAATGTATCGAAGTTCATTGGGTGAAAGTACACAACTCTAAGAGGAGTGGAGACGTTCTTGGGTATTATTTTCATGATTTTGGCAGGACACCCTATCATATCGACAACTGCCCTTCTCCCATCTCCTCTACCTGACCTGCCTCAACCTAGCATGCTACCTTGCTGGACCTATTCTACAAATGTTATCCTTGTGCAAACCGCATACTACCTCTGCCCCCAAAATCAGCCAAATTTAAAAGACTACTACTTAGACACCCAGTCCCCAACAACTGAACCAAATCCTTCATCAGGGCTCCAATTATCTATCATCGAGTCCCGAAATGGGAGACCGTCCCACACGAGATCCTTCCGACCCCTACAATGTCGAATTCTGTCGCCCACCCGGGCTCGACGAGATTCTCGTCCATCCATCCTTCACTTCCTATCACAACTTATTGCTACAGGTATCCCATCCCTGTGAAAAACTCAATTCACCCACATTGAGTTCCTATTTCATACCCAAAATAGGCTTACTCTACTAATGGCCATGTCCACTTGTAAAAACAGCCATGTGATTTTCCAACTCTACTGCAGTCACTGCACAGCTTTTTGTATTGGTATGGCTACCAACATGTTATCCATCAAACTGTTGCCAAGATTTGTGTGTAACTAACTTTAGCTGAGTTTCCACTGCTGCTTCACAACCCGAGCCCTCAGACGTTCTCCTCTGCCACCAGCCATTTCCAACTGTGGAGATGATACCTATCCTTACAATACATTCCACAATCTTCAAATTCTATGGCTCTATGCATTTGGTTGCCATAGCTCACATCCAACAGTTATCCCCAATCTACATCTTCTAATTCTTGTCTTGCTCCCCTCTGCAATCCTCAATATTTTCCCCCTTCTCTGCTCTTCCACTTCCCTCCCCCATTTCCCTACTTCACTACACTCAAAAGATGCATCTTGTTTCTCTGTCCACAACTCTGGTACCTGCATTTTCCGCCAGGCAGTGCTGATGTATCTACCTTGACCCTTGCCGTTGTGATGTGACCGTATATTTTAGCCTTTGCTAAACACCACATAATTGTTTTGTTTTGACGTATCTTGAATTCTTCTTGCAGTTTCTGTAAACAGTTGTATGATTACGACTCCTTTTAATGGATCCTGCTGAGCAATGCCCATTAGAGGTAATAAATTTGTCTTCTGTTAAATCGGGCTTCACAGTTCTTGCTTGCTCTTAAAATACAAAGACAGGCTTGTCTCAAACATTCAGACAGAGTGAACGTAACTTATTTACAAAAAAACAAGTCAATATTCAACTTTAAGTATACTTGTCCACAATCTTCCTTGCCTCTACACGATTTCATATTCATGCGAGTAAATACAGTCTCTGGATCTTGAACTTTTCAAGTGGACATAACCTGACTGGAAGACTTCCTAAGTAATAAAACGCAGTACGTTGTTCTCGATGGCGAATGTTCATCCGAGACGAATGTATTGTCAGGCGTGCCCCAGGGGTGTGTGATAGGACCGCTATTATTTTCTATCTATATAAATGATCTGATGGACAGAGTAACTTGTTATTTGACTTAGACATTTCTAGATGGTGCGAAGAATGGCAGCTAGCTCTCAATGTAGGAAAATGTAAGGTGATGTGCATGAGTAGGAAAAACAATCCCATAATGTTCGAATACAGCATTAGTAGTGAACTTCTTGATACAGTCACGTCGTTCAAATATCTAGGCGTAACATTGCAGAGCGATATGAAATGGAACGCACATGTAAGGACAGTTGTGAGTAAGGCGGGCAGCCGACTTCGGTTTATTGGGATAATTTTGGGAAGATGTACTTCATTTGTAAAGGAGACTGCGTATAAAATGCTTGTACGACCATGTCTTGAGTATTTCTGAAGTGTTTGGGACCCGCAGCAGATCAATTTAAAGGAAGACATAGTAGTTCAGAGGCAAGCAGCTAGGTTTGTTACTGGTAGGTTCGAGCAATGCGGGAGTGTCACGGAAATGCTGCGGCAACTCAATTGGGGATCGTTGGAGGAAAGACGAGGTTCTTTTCATGAAATTCTGTTGCGGAAATTTAGAGGGCCGGAATTTGAAGCTGAGTGTAGTATGATCTTGCTGCCGCCTATTTACATGTCGCGTAGTGATCACAAAGACAAGATAAGAGAAATTAGAGCTCTTACGTAGGCATATAGGCATTCTTTTTTTCCTCGTTTCATTTGGGAGTGGAATAGGAAAGGAAATACCTAGTAATGGTACAGTGTACCCTCCTCCACACACCTTACAGTGGATTGCGGAGCATGTATGTAGATGAAGACTTTTTTTTTGTGATTTTAGGGCACACAACTGCTAAGGTCATTAGCGCCCAGATAAGAACAGAGATTCGCTAGATCTTGTAAAAATTGGTAACAACCAGATAGAGTATCAAAAGAAGGCTAAAAACGAAAGATAAAAACAATTAAAATGGTTAAATATCTTTTGATAAATTGGCCATGTTGATAAAACGCAAAACTCTAGTAAAACATGTCGCACCGTCAGCAATTCACTGCAGGAGCACTGCGGTGCAGGGTTGGCGGTTAGCAAATGACGGTGGCTGAAACGGCAGTGACCGATCCGCAACCGGGCCAGGATGACCTCTCGCCAAGAGGGGCATGAGGAGGTCCTCCAAGTGGTCGGGATAGGTTTTACAGTTCTCAATTTACTTTCCATGAGTGAGAACCACACACTGTGCCAGGACGACACAATACTCCGGCGAAGAGCCTGTTGATCATCGTCCGATGGGACGCAAAAATTAGCCATGCGAGGCAAAAGAGCTGCTGCCTTGGCTGCTATGTCAGCGGTCTCATTCCCGGGCACACCCACGTGGCCAGGGACCCACAGAAAAGAAACATGACAGCTGTCATCTGCTACCAACTGGAGGGAGCACTGGATCCGATACACGAGGATGGGTCGAGAGAGGGTCCTTAAGATTCTGTAGGGCACTAAGGGAGTCCAAACAGATGGCATAAAAAGGATGGCGGCGGCGGCAGGTATATAAAACAGCCTGGTGGAGGGCAAAAAGCTCAGCCATGAAATTCGAGCACCGGTCAGGGAGCTTGTATTAGAAACGGTTGTCCCCAACGACGAAGGCAGATCCGACACCGTCAGTGCAGTGTAGATAGATATGGCATTATCGAACTGCGAACGGAGTTCGACAAGCCTCGAGCGGTATACCAAATCCGGGGTCCTTTCCTTGGGCAGTTCAAAGTGAGTGTGAACCTGGGCCTGATGCCACGGTGGCAGTGGGCTCTCACTCAACCTAAAGCTTGAAGGAACCGTAAAATCGAGCTGCTGAAGCAGGCGGCGAAACCGAACTCCAGGTGGAAGCAAGGCTATCGCAAACAACAAATTGGCGATCGAGTGAGTCATCAAAAAATAATCTGTAAGATGGATGGTTGGGCATCGACCGCAATCGGCATGCGCACCGACAAGAGTATGTCACGCCGAGTGATCAAGGGTAATACAGCAGCCTCGGCAGACAGACTTTCAACAGGGCTTGTATAAAATGCACCGGCGCCGGGCGCAATCCCCGATGGTGAATAGAGTTGAGACGGCGGAGAATCAACGACCGTGCAGAAGAGTATACAAGGCTTCCGTAGTCGAGCATTGACTAAACAATGTCCTGGTAAAGGTGAAGCAGGACGGTACGATCCGCTCCCCATGATGTGCCACTGAGAACAGGAACATCATTTAGGGATTGGGCACAACGGGCAGCCAGGTAAGACACGTGTGGGGACCAGCAAAGTTTATGATCCAGCATGAGTCCCAAGAATTTCGTTGTCTCCACAAAAGGGAGAGCTACGGAGCCGAGACGTAGAGATGGTGAAAGAAATTCCTTGTATCTCCAGAAGTTTATACACACACCGTTTTCTCAGTGGAGAAGCGGAAGCCGTTGGCAATGCTCCAGGAATATAGGCGGTCAAGACAGCATTGAAGATAACGCTCCAAGAGACACGTCCACAGGGCACTGCAATAAATTGCAAAATCATCTACAAAAAGGGGTCCGGAAACGTCGGCTGAACGGCAGTTTACGATTGGATTGATTGCAATGGCAAAAAGAGCCACGCTCAAGACGGACCCCATTCTCCTGGCGAAAGGTATCTGACAAAACAGAGCCCACCCTTAACCGGAACTTGCGATCCGCCAAAAACGCTTGAATAAAGAGAGGGAGGCGGCCTTGAAGGCCCCATGTGTGCAATGTGCGGAGAATGCCCGCCCTAAAACAGGTATCATAAGGCTTCTCTAAGTCGAAGAACACTGGTACCATTCGAAACTTCCTTAAAAAGTTATTCATAATAAAGGTCGACAAGGTGACGAGGTGATCAGCAGCAGAGCGGTGTCTACGAAAACCTGCAATGGATATTAGTCAGGAGGTGTCGAGATTCGAGGAGCCAGACCAACCGAGCGTTAACCATGTGTTCCATCACCTTACAGACGCAGCTCGTCAGAGAAATGGGGCGATAACTGGAAGGAAGATGTTCGTCCTTCCCTCGTTTGGGGATAGGGACAACAATGGCGTCACGCCAACTTGTGGGAACATGACCTTCAGTCCATATGCGATTGTAGGTACTAAGTAGGAAACACTTGCCCGCAGGAGAAAGGTTCTTCAGCATCTCAATATGGATGGAATCGGGCCCAGGTGCAGAAGATCGGGACAGGACGAGTGCACGGTCTAGCTCCTGCATGGTGAAGGAGACGTTATAACTTTCATGATTAAAAGAGTGGAAAGAAGGCAGCCGTGCCTCCTCTACCTGTTTGCGAGGGAGGAAGGAAGAGTGGTAGTGGGCAGAGCTCGAAGCCTCCGCAAAGATACGGCCCAATGCGTTGGAAACAGCAGCAGGGTCCACAAGGACTGCGTTCTCGACGGTCAGACAAGAAATCGGTGAGTGGACCTTTATGCAGGATAAACGGCGTAGGCCACCCCAGACAACCGAGGAGGGAGTAAAATGGTTAAAAGAACTAGTAAAAGCAATCCAGCAAGCCTTTTTGCTGTCGTTCATAACTCAACAACATTGCGCTCGCAGTCGTTCATAGTTGATACTATTCTCCAACATTGGGTGGCAGCGGAAGGTGCGTAAAGCACGGCGCCGGGCTCCAAGAGCGTCACGGCGGGCTGCAGTCCACCAGGGGACCGAGACTCGACGTGGAGAAGAGGATGTACGAGGTATGGAATGTTCAGCAGCTGTGAGAATAACCTCTGCGAGGTATTCGACCTGACTGTCACATCTGGAAAAGTCCTGATTGTGAAAAACTGCCAAGGAAGTATAAAGCCCCCCCCCCCCCCCAGTCAGCTTTAGAAATGTTCCAACTGGTGGGACGAGGAGATGGGGAATGATGTAGGAAGTGGATGATACAAGGGAAATGGTCACTCGAGTACGTGTTAGAAAGTGCATACCACTCAAACCGACCGGCAAGCTGAGGAGCGCATATCGCGAGGTGTATATGGGAATAAGAGTGTGTTGTGTCGGAAAGGAAGGTCGGTGCACCGGGGTTGAGGCAGACAAGATTGAGGTGTTGGAGAAGGTCCACCAAAAGGGAGCCTCTCGGACAAGGTGCCAGAGAGCGCCATAGGGGGTGGTGGGCATTAAAGTTCCTACCAACACGAAAGGTAGAGGGAGCCGGTCAACGAGGTGTAGCACATCTGCCCTAGTAAGAGCGCATGACGATGGTGAATAGATATTACAGAGGGAAAAGGTGGATAGAGTGATGCGGACAGCAATTGCCTGTAGGTGAGTATGCAATGAAATGGGTTGGTGAAGAACATCGAATGAGCATCAGAAGCCCTCCATGGGCTGGGATACCTTCCCACAGGTGGCAGGTCGAAACGCACAGAGGTGTAGTGGGGGAAGTCTGCATGACGACTTGGACGTAACTTAGTTTCTTGGAGAAAAACTAGAAGCGGGCAGTGCAATCGAATGAGTAGTTTTAATTCCTCCCAATTGGAACAAAAGCCACGAATATTCCATTGAAGGAGCGCCATGATAAAAAATGGGAGAAGAAAAGAAGATAAAAAGGAACAAGCAGGTGGGGTCACCTCGACGGCCGCTGAGGACCAGACTTCGAGGGAGCACTACTGTTGCCATCTAGAGGCAGAGAGTCATGTTCCATAGGTTCAAACGATACATCTGCCACCTTCCAGACTATCAGGAGGGGCAGCTTCCGCTGCCGGTAAAATGCCAGTTGCCCGGCTAACAGTAGTGAGCCCGGCAAGACAGAAGATGATCGGAGCCGACTGCAGTTGGGCGGCGTGACGGATGGGTCACGCCTTGGCGGGGAAGGAGAGTAACTTTTTCTTGTTGGCTCTTCTGGAAGAGTGACGGTGAGAAGAGGCAGTTGATGGTTGAGAAGCCTGAGAATGCAGAAAATCTTCACGGCAGGTTCCTTCTTCAAAGTCTGGGCACCTTGTTTAGGTGCCCGCGGTTTATTAGAGGTTGACGAAGACTGAACTTTAGAAGCAGCAGGAGGAAGCGGGGACGTGGAACAGGCAATCTTCGGGCTGGCGGAACGCACAACTGTGTCAACAAAAGTGAAATCGCAGGTCTGCGTACCTGCATCCTTAGTAGGTCGAGTGGAGGTGAGGACCTTACTGTATGTGCCCGCTGGGAGGACAGTGGGCTTTCGACTCGCCAACAACTTTCAAGCGACAGATGTCGATACCTTTTCCGTAACCCGAATTTGTTTTCTTGTCTACCCGGGGCGGGGAATTACGCGTTACCCCGTCACCTGCTACGCATGATAATGCGTGGGTCGGCCTTCAGACACGCACAGGGAGGAAAGAAGAAGAATAGACGAAGTGAAGAGAAAGAAGTGTCTCCAACGCCAAAGTGGAGACTGATGAGGAGGAGAGGAAGGCTAGGAGAGTACAGCAAGGAGAGAAAGACAGCAGCAAAGGTTAGGAAAGAAAGAAACCAATGAAAAAGAGAAACTGGGACAAGAAACCACCATAACTCGCAAAGGACGCCCATCTCCGGGCGAAGGCATGAACCGGGAGGGGAAGTGAAGCTGCCTGGGGCGGAAGGAAGGCTGCTCTGGCTCAGGGCCCCATGCGCGCCCCACACGTACCCACAAAAGAGCTGTGGGACCCCTGGGGGAGTAGATGTAGACAGATTTCTTAGAACAATAATTGTCTTCCTGTATTTCTAAACCCACAAATAAATAAAAGTTGATGTCTTGGGCTTAACCAGAAACACGTAGTATAGTAACATTAGACGACATTGTGTATCCTGCCTTTCATCACTGTGAATTACTCACACCATCGAAGCAGCACTCGGGTCACGGCAGTTGTGAACACCCGAAGTTGGAAATTTATAGTGATTAAGCACAAACGAACACATAACTGAAAAACGAGACTGACGAAAAGTGCTACAAGAATAGTTAGACGAGAAACCTTACGAAGGATAAGTACACGTCGTCAGAGACCCAGGCCCCCGATAAAGCGAGACGTGCTGTTTACCGTTGCAATCACTAAGAAGCTTTTTTATACTTATATGACTGCCAACCGGCTGTGCATCAGGGTATTGGTAACCTCCAGACTGGGCCAAACACAAGGTACGCCACCTTGTGACAAAACAAGCAGCTGAGCATAAAGCAGCAACTTTACAACTGGATCCTCTCCCCATTTCTCGAGAGTTATCCTTGCAGCACGATCTCCAGCCTTGCACTTGTGCAGCCCTCACCTATTGTCCTCACACCCGACACCCCTCCTCTTCCCATTGCATACCTCTCCCAATTCTTACCATTAAACAGTGATGAACACTACATCCCCTCCCCCCCTTCTTCCTTCCTTCCATCCTCCTCACGGTTTTGCTAGCCCCCCCCCCCTCCTCCTCCAGTTTCAATCCTAAGCTGCTTCTTTTCCCACCCATTTAGTACTTACGTGCTCCTCAGGCAGCGATACATACAACCCCAATCTTACCTTGCTCTCCCTCCCCTCAAATCCCTATTCTAAGTATGCTGTCACTGGACAGTGTTACTTGGACTGCAGCAGCTGCAGATGCATTATGTCTTTGCAGTTTTATGTATGTGTTCTGTACAGGGCATACATAGAGTCTAGGAGCAGAAGAACCAAACATTTGCAACGGAGTAGTCCCTGTCAACAGGCAACACTTGTGGCTCAGTGGTTACCGGGAAACACTCTCAAGAGGCTGCAACGAGTCTGAGTAGGAATACCCGGTTACACTACTCTGGGCGAAGAAGAATGGCCCGTACAGTTTTTGACATAAGGCACAAAACATGTTTATTTTTGGGGAATCACACTCAAATTCAATGCGTTCTTGTGGATTCTTTGCATCCCAGATATGGCAATTACGCCAAGTGTTAAAATTAGCTTCATCACTAAAAATTAAACGACTGACAATGCCATCCCCATTCTCACAGAGGTTCCACCTTTAGAATATGGGAAATAGTAATGTGATCCACGTGTGTGAGCGAGGAAGGAAGGTAGGTATTGGTCCAAGGAGAAAAATCTTAGATTTAGTGATATCCAGATTTATATTAAAAATTGCCCAGAAACAGAAAATAACGTGAAATCATCAGGTTGAGATATTTCCGTGGGTGTGCAGGTTAAGAAAGTTAATGAAAAGGTCAAATTACAATGTCTCTGTCTACATCCTCTTTTTACAGCACATTACTGGGCCTAATGAATCCATTCTCCTTATTTTTGAAAAATTCATGAAAGTTCCAGCATGGGGGGGGGGGGGGACAACTTGAAGTGACAGTGGAGGTCTTGAAACTTCAATTGTACACACTTCGGCACAGCACAGGAAGTCACTGTATTAGTAGATACGATGCAATAAAATAAAAACCAATGCATCATTAACTTCTAAATACAGATTAACGAATTAGGATATATGATGAGCTCGGTTTCATATTGCTCATACTCTTCACGATTTTTCCTGTAGGGGCGCAGCTACTAGTCAAGTGACACGACACACTTTCAGTGGCTGCTGCTAGATTCTACAATGGCACGCCTTTACGATTCATCTCACATGCCGTATTACATAATTTTCGAAAGCGTGGAAGTTACTTTCATTGATTGTGATTTCCACAAGAACAAGATAGAAGGTGCCACTCATATCCAGTTTATTATTGTCGACAACATCAGACGACCAAACTCTAAAGGTTTTGCCGACGAGAAGAAAAAATGACACCGATTTGTTATTTAAACTGAAAAAATCTAATCGTAAACTCGTAATTTTGAACAACTTTCATAACAATTACGATTAAATCATAACGGTCGGAACCTCTGCCCTCATTCAATTGTCGCAACTGAGAATAGAACTCAAAACAGCTGTCACCATTATCGACCTCTTGAGGTACCTCACCTTTTCTACTATCCTCACGATAGTAATTTAAATATATTTCATCGACCGAGCACCGTGTCGATCGAAAATGAGTTTCTTACGGCAAGTAGGAAGTTCTGGCGGCACAATATTTAACTCGGAAAAGCGGTGAAAGGAACCCCGTTCAGTGAAGTGAACCAACACGACAAGCGGACAGCTTTACACGCCCGCGAAAGGGGATTCGCAACCCCTCCCACTGTCGGCACCCGTGCCGACTGGGCAGGCGGATAACCGGCTACGTGGAAACACTGTTAGTAGGACACGGATAGGGCCCTCGCCTATCGATATAAGGCCGAGTGCCGGGGAGCAGACGCGTGTTTCTCGAGAACTTGCGACTTTGCACAGCTGTGGCTGGAGAACGCTTCCTATGCAGAGAGCCCTCGCACGCCACAGGAATCCACTCAAGTGTCGCGGCGAACTTCGGGCTTCTCCCGGAACCTGTAAGGACTCTGGTGTAATTCCCCACAGCCCACAAAGTACCGAACGCCTGTAATCCGTCACCCCAGAGTGCCAGTTTTTGCACACTGTGCGGGCGGGAAGCATCACGATTCGTTAATATCGGTTCGCGGACGGTGTCGCGCCAGGCGACTCCCTCGCGACTACGTTTCAGACGGGCGTCTGTCAGCGTTCGCAATCCCTACGCTAGCATTGGACCCGGAGAAAGTGGGGACAGTGTCATTCGGATCTCCGGAAGAAAAAGTGGACGGGGTCGGAGGTGCGAATTTCACGACTGTGACCGTCACTTCGGTTTTGTGCACCACAGAGCGCGCTCGCAATCTACTCGTTTCGCTGCCACCAACTTTAACGAACTTCATGTTCGATCGTCAACCCGTGTGGTAGCGAATTACCTCTCGTCACTGTGAAAACGGCGCAGGGGCCGGAGGCGGCGATCTACACCGGGTGAAGTATTGCGGCTTCAGTGTTCATTCGCTATTTTTTTTAATCACGGGTCACCTCTCCACTACGAGTAGATGCATGTGCGTAACAGATTGGGCTTCAGATCTCCGATTCGAGAATTTCTTAAGGTCATTCGGCAGTCGGTACTTCGGGGAAAACTTAAGTGAATCTTCCCCGATCCCTGCTTTGCCATTCACTGAGCCACAAAAGATAATTCTTACTGTATATGTTCCAATTGTAAAGATTTTTTGTTTCATGCCCTCGGAATTGGAGTATAATACAAGTGTCTTTGTTTAAACATAGCCTATTTTTCATTTCAGGCACCCACTCATTTAGTTCTAATTAGTGTTTAATATTTTTGGAAAGGGGATTAATTGAATAGATAGATGAACTTGGCTGAAGTCTATTAGGAAAATAAATCTGCAAGATATCAGCTTTTATCTTTTATTTTAATAAGTCGGATACGTTACCATTTACAGGTCCCGAACTGTTTAATAACAACATCCACCAAACTTTATCACCCTTCAAATTCAGCCCCTCCCCCCTTCCCAAGCTTCTACACTAGCTCGAATTAGAATGGTACCAGACACCTTCTGTCACATGACTTTCCACATTGTCACTGGAGCCATTTCAAGTTTGTGGGATGCTCGGTGCACAGTTTTCTTTGGACTCCTTACGAATGTCATTCGTACACATTCCACATTCACTTCACTCACACAGGGATGACCACTTCTCTTTGCCAGACAAAAGCAACCCGCTGTAATGAATTTATTGTGCCAGTAGTAAGTATCCTTCTTTGTCAGTGGCTTCTTACCGTACTCGTTTCTAAATATCCATCGAACAGCTTTATCGCACTCGTTTTTGTTAAACTCCAGCAACAGTAAAGTACACTCTGCACCTGAACTCGCCACGTTCGCTCGATCAGTTTTGTGTTTTAGTGGGACAAAACTGCAGAGGTCATCAGTTCCCCATTCCATCGCAGGGCGGCAATAAGAAATAACGTGCCCAAAATTAAAAATAGCAATGGGAGATACATACCACACAATAAGTAAAAAGTCAGCAAGGTCGAGAAAAGAAAACACTAAATGAGACAACAAAGAAACACCCAACAGTGAAAGGAAGAAAAACGAGGCCAAAAGATGCAGTTGGCCGACAGATTAAGAAGAGCACCACAGCAACAGAAGCAGCCCCAAACCAGAGGACACAAGACAAGGGAAACGTAGATGGCAGACTGAAACAAAGCTTCACAGAGAATAATAAAAACCCCGGCAAGAATAAAAAAAAAACAGACAGACAGGTCCACAGCAAGTCTGGCAAGCTTATCGGCACGTTCATTGCCCAGGATACCGACACGACCGGGAGACCAAAGAAATAGTCTCTCAGACAGCTGCCACCAAAGGAGAATGCGGGTAACACCGGTACAGAGCGTGAAGCTGCTCGGAGTCGCTGCAGAGAAGGAAAGACTCACCTGAGAAGGAAAGACTCACCTGAGAAGGAAAGACTCACCTGAGAAGGAAAGACTCACCTGAGAAGGAAAGACTCACCTGAGAAGGAAAGACTCACCTGAGAAGGAAAGACTCACCTGAGAAGGAAAGACTCACCTGAGAAGGAATGCATACGCTAGAGAGCACAGAAAATGGCCACCAGCTCCGCAGTATAAACACAGCAGAAATCAGGCAGACTACTGCTCGACGTGGTCGCCACGAACACAGGCAAAGCCGACACAACCGTTAACCGATGAGCCGCCTGTATAGGCTAGGTCATAGCCGGGGAATTCACTAACGACAACAAAAAAACTGACCACGAAGAGCACAGAGGAAACCGAGTCCACAGGCTGAGCCTAGACGAAGACACGGTCGCAGCAGGCACCACGGAGGTGTACGTGTACGGTAGAGGTCAGAAACGGGCCGAGTATGAGCCCGGTCTTGCAGGTTGCATACACTACAAATGCCTCCTTTCAACCCCGCTGTAATTGCGCGAGTACAGCGAGCCTAAGTGCGCTGGCACAGCTGCCCCCTCGTACTCGCGGGCTCGTAGTCACCGGGCGTGAGCTCCGCGGGTACTCTGACACCGTATCCGTACTCGCTGTATCCGTGAGCTCTAACATTTATCGTTCTGCTCGGTTGAGGCACAGGCATCGGGAATCGTGTGGTCATATCAATCGTCAAATTTCACACTCATTTCAGCGACGAAGTTTTGCTTTATTCGTTACTAAATTAAAAATATCAACAAATAAATGTTTTAGAGTGAATGGAAAATCTGAAAGATTTCAAACTACTAAAAAGACAAGTAATGCTGATTTTACATCGGACTGATGTATTTTGAATAATAACAACTGCAGGATCAGAAGTGACGTCTGTTCTCTCGAAACAGACGCCACATGTATATATATAATATGCTGGTGACTGGCAATGATCCTATCGTTAGTGGGGAGGGGTGGGCAAAGTTTGAAGCCCTTACTCTTACGGGAATTAGTTCATAACTACGAGTGAGTACTGTGGGCAGGGTGAAGCTGGGAACTTTTATCTGACGGGAAGCGTGCTTAAGTAGTCCTTGCAGGTGCGGTGATCACTGTGTTCCCAGTGGTGTAGGGGTCAGCGCAACTGCCTAGAAAGTGGGAGACCCGGGTTTGAATCCCGGCTGGGTACACATTTTCAGCTTTGACCAATCGCAGTTGATGTCATATATTCTATGAATGTTGACTAAAAGGCAGTTTTCAGAAGTATGATACGGAATTGTACAGTACGCCATTGACTTACATGAATGTAATTTGCAACTGACTATTGCAAATGATCCGGAATTGGCGGTATCTTTGAGGTATGGTAGACATCGAAATCTCACAATTGTGCGAGTTTTAACGAAACAAAAGACTTATTTCATTTATTAATAAAGAATGGCCTAGGTTTTGAATCATAAGCTCATCTTCCAGTAAATAATTGATTCAAAAAATGACAACCAAGAAAAGATAAACATAACAACTCTCGAAATTATGGAATGTTGACTTGAGCTTTAAAATTTATCTTTGAGATTCTAACAACATTATGTATGGATTCAAAAATTCTTTAGCATTAATTACAGTAACTATCACTATTCTTACAAAATTATGTAAATTTTTACTAGTTCCTTAGGAACAAAATGATTGGTTTCATTTATTTAAGAAGCCATAAAATGTTGCGTCCATTTACTTACTACATTGTCAATGATGTCCTACTACGAAATTAAAATTTTCTGCGTTAGATGTTGATCATATGATGTTACAATATTACACTAAAAAAACTGTACAGACATAAGTACGCAGTAACTGAAAAGTATAATGCCCAATTGAAAAGAGAACGACATTTAAATGTTGAAAAATGGATCACTAGTCTATGACAAACACCTTCAATCGTAAGGCAATATTGTTTGGACAGCCAATAATCTGTGCACTAGGCGGTCACTCCCGCCAAGGTTTCGAGTCCTCCTGCAGGTTTTGTGTGTGTGCGCGTGCGTGTGTGTGTTTGCGTGTTGTTCTTAGTGTAAGTTGGTTTAAGTAGTTTGTAAGTCTACGAAAATACTATAGCAGTATGGTACAATAGTTTGACATACATTGTAACATTTAGAAAAACCAACAATAGAGCCACTTTCAATACAGAGTGTACGGCAGAGTGCTCGCCCGCTCCCCGCCTCCCCTTTCTGTGCCTCATCTGCAGTGCCACGCAGCCCAGCTCAGGTGCAGGTAGCATCAGCGTCGTGTCCCCTCCCAGTCTGCGCGGCTCCATTAGACGGCGCTGTGCCACCCGTCTTCAATTGGCCTCCGAGTCAGCCACTGTGCTGCTCGGTTGCGCACGTGGGACGCAGAATGAAACATTTCAATCGCATACTAAAGAGTGTACTGTCACAGTATTAGCCGTTCAACTTATAAATGCCATTTCAGCTGAAGGCGCTGCCAACTGTTGACTTGTTCTTATTTCGTATGGCATACAGGCGTTATAATTACGCTCATTGGCACTTTTGCAACAGATAATAGAACTTTATATTCTGTTAACTCATTCTTGAACAGAAAAGCAATCGAAATGAATATTAAAAATATAAATGTATTGTTTTACCATAAAACAATGCTGCAGCATGTTCGCAAAGAAAAAACATTACATTCGTTTTTAATATATTTTTCTGAAGGAAAAATATATGAACTGGAGAGAAAAAAAACTGTAATGTTACTATGGAATAACTGGAGCGAATAGATAATACATTTTCTATCAATATATTTTTCTACAGAAAATTGTACGGAATTAAAATAAAATTATTTTGCAATGTAATAATTTGGTTTTGCGGGTAGCTGATAAAAATACGAGGCGCGTCCAGAAAGTAAGTTCGGTTTCAATTTATCTCTGCTGCAGCGCTGCGATTGCAGTTCCGCACATGTGCTGTAGACGATGTTTATCGAGGAGAAGAACATGTGCCATTTGGAGATCGCTGTCAGTTACGTACGCTTTGTTGTGCTTGTTTGAAATGTCGGCATTGATTGAAAATCCCACCGCCTGTGAAATCAGGTCAGTGATTCAGTTTCTGAATGCGAGGAAAGTGAAACCAAGTGAAATTTATCGGCAAATTTGCAAATTTTCAATGGCGAGCGTAGTGATGTGCACAATGAAGAAGGAAGTGGGTGTTCACCTTTTATTACAGAAGAACTGGTGCACGTGATTGATGACAAGATCCAGGAAAACTGTAGGTTTACAATTAGTGCTCTCGCTATGGACTTCCCCAAAATTTCACGATCACTGATGCATGAAGACACAGGTGGCAGATTTCTATGAAGAAGGTATACAAAACCTGGTGCCACGCTATGACAAATGCCTGCAAAATTTCGTCAGTTATGTGGAAAAGTAATTTAAGAGTTGTAGAATTTTGTGCAATAAAAATTTCTTCTGTATCTGTGTACAATTTCATTTTATTACCAAACGGAACTTTCTGGATGCACCTCGTACATTTGCTGTTAATGCTAAAATCTAAGAAATTAAAATGAAATTAAAATATTGAGGTACAGGCTAATAACTAAAAGGAAGATTGTAGAAAAAGACATTTTTATATATGCACCAAAGCTGCTTTTATTTTAAATGCTGACTAGTTTCGGGCTTTGCCCATTTTCTTAAGCCACATTCATATATATTTTTGTTTGGATACTGCTTAGGTCACGCTGTTTGTTGTGACCTAAGCAGTATACAAACAAAGATATATATGAATGTGGCTTAAGAAAATGGGCAAAACCCGAAACTAGTCAGCATTTCAAATAAAAGCAGCTTTGGTGCATATATAAAAATGTATTTTCTACAATATTTAAGAGCTGCAAAAAGCGACATATCAAAAACATTTGATTAAAAGGAAGATGTCCCCGCTGGCAAGATGGACGCTGGTGTAGATTTGTCATTCACCCTGTTGAGCCTTAATTTGAGTAGTCGATGAAAACTGAAAATTATTTAAGTGTTCCTTATAAATGTACTTTGTGACGACATATATTTGCGCGATACCTATCCATTTCAACAAACACTCAGATTACATAGCCACACTGTGGCAATAGCACGAGTGTACAATGCGGCCGGCCGCAGTGGCCGAGGGGTCTGCAGCTTGCCAGTCATGATCTGCATGGTCGTTGAGGTCGGGGGTTTGAATGCCCCCCCTCGGGCATGGATCTTTGTTCCATCTTTAAGTTCATAAGTATTAAGTTTAGGGACTGATGATCCCGTAGTTAAGTCCCATAAGCCCTACAAACATTTTTGTAGAATGCGGATCCATGTGCGTCGATCGTGTACTGTCGAGTGTTGTCGGACGCATTCTGCCCTCTCTAGCCGTAAACAAAGGTTGGTTCAGGGTGCTGCCGTCGGGAATTCTAAAGTGGACAGAAAGTACTAGTTGCGACGTAACACAGCAGTTGAGTGCCCGATCTCGCTTTGTTGCATATCGCTGGCAGAGCAAAAATGACCGACTCTAGCGATGACCTAGTCTCTAATGAATCTGTTAGTTGTGAGACCGTACAGGATGCGAAAAGAAAATTAAATGATGGAGTGAACATACTTGCAAATATGCTGAAGAGAAAGAGTGGCACCTGGGAAACGTTAGATGCTGTAGTGAACGCTGCAGATGGGAAACACACGAAGTATGTACATTGCAGAAAAAATAGTTGTATTCTTGTCTATTCTACCTCTTCCAGGACAAGAGGACACAGGCCACGGAACTAAGTGTGGAGTAAGCTATCCCGGCCCCCCTTAACGAAACAAAATCTTATACATGATGTACCCCTGTTATGATTTAGTAGAATTCGTAAGTGAAGTACCTTCCGCCATGTACCAGACACATCTTATGTAGGCAGTGACCTTCCGCTAAAGTACTCTCCGCCATGTACTACACAAATCTTACGTAGACAGTGACCTTCCGCTAGTCTTGACTTCAGGTGCATGAAATTTCATCAAGTTAAAAACAATACTAGAAATTTTGTAAACTATATACGTGAAGTATCCTCCGCCATCCACCACGTAAATCTTATATGGGCCGTGACCTTTATTTTGAATGTCAAGAGTGCAAATTTCATCAAGTTCATGATAAAAACGTAGATTGTAAGAAATTCTGTAACTGAATCACCCTCTGCCATGCACTACACGAATCCCTGCACGAGTGACCTTTCTCGTTTTTTGAAAGTGATGAGTGATCATTTCATCGAGTTTGGAATAAAGCAGGCACAAGTACTACAAAAACATAGGTAATTATCACATGTAAGTTGTATCTGTAGCGAAAATTCTGCGCGTCTTCTGTTTACAGTCACAGGCTACTCTCCAAACTCTTCTCGGCTTGCTTCGCCAGGCTCGCTGTACCGGTTGTGCCCACCGGCACGACTCGCTGTAGCCGTTGCGCCCGCCAGCTTGCCATCATCGTATCCGTAGGTTCACCGGCTCGGCCCACTGTATCGGTTGCGCCTGCCGATCGACCCGCCAGCCTCTGCGGGTTCCGTGTAACCGACAACGCGGCTCGCGAGTCTGCTGTGGGTACCGCTAAGCCCCGGCGAAGGCGGCGAGCCGCGTCGGCAACCCCACGAGAGCAGCAAGCCGAGCCGGTGACATAGCACCCACTAGCGGGTTTTAAGCAACATTTGGAAGCCCGTTTTGGATCTCTAGTGTACAGGCCCAAAATGGAGATGGAAGAGGATAGGACTCGAGATCCCACAGCAGGGACCGAATGCGGACAGCTATCGCGTGTCCCGAACTGGCCGACTGCCACGTCAGAGGAAAGGAGGCAGCAGTTAGGGCGGCCCGGCGAGCTACACAGGCTGCGAGCAGTTGTCGGAGGTGGACCCCGACCTACACGAGTAAACTCGGCACGGGGCCGGTACAGAAGGCTCCCGTCTCGATGCGAACCCCACGTACGTGTCTCCACAGCTACACGGAATCCCATAAATTCCTACTTTTTCCAGCGGTTTGTGAGCATCCTTTTCCGATTTCAGGTATATGTATACGTGGGTACGCAAAAAGAACGGTCAAAAAATGACTAGATGAGCACAAGGGGAAATGCAGAAGGGAAGAGATTGACAGATCAGCTGTTGCTGAACATGTTTTTCAACCAGGGGACCACCTTATTCAATTTGATAAGACTCAGGTTTTAGCAGCCACAAATGGATACCACGAAAGACTGCACAGAGAGAAATTGTAAGACACCTGAGTAATGTCAATGGGATGGAGGAAAGCGTGAAACTAAATTAAATCTGGATTGCGATTTTCAAGAAGAAAGGTAACAGTCTTCCGCCACGAGACGATATTAACGGACGACGGCAACTGGCAACAAAGAATTGCGCACACATATGAAAAACGTCTGACGTCACACCTCTGTGTGTGAGCGCTCTTAGGCGGAGTGCAGCTTCAGTCAGTGACGAGCCAGGGTACGCATCAGACATTCAAAAGTGCCACGATCCGCCTCGAAAATGTCCACTGCAGTCGCGACGAAATGTTGGGTTACCATAATAAATCAACAAGACCACAGCATAATAGCCCAGAAATTTTTTGTAATTTTGACCTTTCCGGCTGTGAAAGTTTATATTTTACAATGGAGTTTACTGATCCCGTTAAGGGGGAGGGGCAAATGGTAATACAGCGACGGTGTAATATGTACGAGTGGTAAGGGAGGCGGGAGGGGGGGATGTTTGAAGGGTTGCAAGGAGAATAAGTGAATAAAAATGATCAAAACTGTGAAGCCAGTTTTGTAAGTTTGCAGACGATATATGGGCAGTGTATTACAACATCATTCTGATGTGTACCTCAGGAATATGTATGGGTGGGGGTGAAACAAATCGAGATATATAGAAGAATCATTAAAATTCCACACAACCACAAGATAATGTAAAATCATAACTTACAGAAACAGTTGAACTATTACTGGTGTGCTGCCTATGATCCTGTGTTGAATGACTTCCAACATAGGCAGTGTAATAGTTCTATTTTGTATATGCTTGGCAATTCACCCTTTAATGAGAACCAAGCTAATAGCTCTTCTTTAAGAAAGTGGAATTTTAACTTGCATTTTTCCTTCATGTTTCAAAGTATCAAAATCTTTAAAAATGAGGTCCAGCAATAGCTGTGCCTCAAAACAATATTATTCATTAGTTAAACTTCAGAAAAATCTGTCAAGCTTCTTCTGCTATGTACTTAATGAATTAAAGAAAGTCTTTTAAACTTTCAACTCCATATTTATTACTATTCAAGAAGTCATCTTCTTCATAAGTACATAGGTGTGTGTTATACATCTCATAACAGATTTCAGACTTGGAATGGAATACAAAATCAACAACAACCATAGCAACCATCATGACACACCAATTCTTCCAAGGAATACTAAATTTCTTTGGCTGGGTAGACATAATATCTGATGCCACTTGCTGCTGCCACCACCTCCAGAATCTGAAACAAACAGATTCTGGCGGCAGCTACCATTCCTATCATGCCTAATTAATTTACTAAATAACTGATACATATTTGGGATCTCAAGGTATTGAGGAAGTGGGGAAAAGTGGCTTGTACCACTACACAGTGCAGGTTTAAGATATTTCGGTGAGTGTGCAGGTTATGAAAGGTACAAGTCAAGTGACATGACGAATTTTCATTGGCTGCTGCAAGATTCCAAAATGGGTGCCTTTGTGGATTCCTCCCTTATGTCGTATTATGTAGTGTTTGCGTTCATAGAAGTTACTGTCAATACTGGTGATTTCCACACGAACACACTTGAAGATGCTGCTCATAACCACTTTTTTTTTTTTTTTTTTTTGTCGACGAAATCACACGATCGAAATCGAAGGGAAACGAGTTTTGCCGCCGGAAAACAAATGATGTATTTGTTATTTAAACCTAAAAATCTGAATCCGAACCATTCCAATCGTAAACTCGTACTTTTAAACAATTTTCGTAACAATTACGATTAAATCGTAAAGGTTGGAACCTCTGCAGCATATGTGGGCACCAGAGAAATGGGATGAAGTTCTCATATTTTCTGTGGGCCTCCGAATAAGTTATGCAGTGGCGAAATGTCCAGTACGGCTCTAAACTGAGCCTACCAAAAAAAATTTCAAAATGACTCATCCTAACTGATATTAATCCAATCTGATGACCGACACTCGAGATGTTTTCATATATTTTGCTTTTGAACTTCGGATATTTGCCCGCCAGAGAAATGCAGCACTCCCATAACTCTGCAACTCGCATCGGTAGTGCACTCCCTGTATACTTGGGGGCTACAACCAGAAGGGTACACGATGTCCCCACCGTAATGGACTGGCTAACGTGCTGGATTTCTGGTGCTAACAGAACCTTTATGTTAACGGTGCATAAGATAACTGCACAATGGGCACAATTCGCATATCTTAGCCCGTCCACACCCTTGCTCCCACCCATGGGCTAAAGAGGCCACGGTTACAAGCCCATTCCATAATAGGGCCTAAGTTGGTACTGCACAGAAAATATATGAAGCACCATGTAAAGAGTCCTTCCCCCCAGGGCTCATACTGCAGAAAAATTTGGAAATTGCGGAGGTCAAACCCAGGGGGTGGGGAGTGTTAAGTTAATGGCCGAAACGTGTTTAGACTCCTTTTAGTTGCCTCTTACGACAGGCAGGAATCCCGCAGGCCTATTCTTACCCACGAACCCGCAGGGGGGTCGCCACATTTGTGACTAGTGCCTTCTATCGGCAAATTACCGAACTAGGCTGTAGTGACATACGTGGAAAAACAACCTTTCAAGGTTTCTCTTCTAAATGACATATGTATGATATCTGTACAGTGTTTGGCTCTTGTGCAGAGTTACTGTTACTTGATGCAGTACTTTCAGAAAAATTGCAGTTTCCGCCAAATATATAAAACAACTTCCAAAAATCAATACTACATTTCTTAGGGTCTCACAATTTAATGTGCAAGACATGACCTGAATCGGGACACTATTTCATAAGAAGCAGGCCAGAGAAGCTTTAGAAAACAAATTCCCTTTCCCTTTCAGTAGGCTGATAAGACAATGAAGCCAAACGAAAGGCCGTATGTCAAACTCGCATACAATATTACATTAACAATTTCAGAGAAGATACAGTATTATTGATTTTTACGGTATATCTTACCACGAATAAATTCGTTGCAGCACTGGCCGATGTCCTTCCCTTCCCAGCCATCTATCGATTTCTGTAGCTCATTTGTTTTATCGAGAGCAATCTGTCTCCTCACTCTACCGTGCATTCGAATTCCACTTTCTCTGTAAAAAAAAAAAAAAAAAAAAAAAAAAAAAAAAAAAAAAAAAAAAAAAAAAACTCAGTTTGTAAGTAAAAGAATGAAACAATGACTGTTTTTAGGAATGGTGATAATGGCACATACCTCTTTGGTAAGTTTCCAACTGTCTGAAGAAGTTCTGTTTGAAGTGGCTTCAATAAGCCTTCAACCTGTTCCAAACTCTCTCTGTCTTCATCAATGGGTGTCAGTCGATGTAAAATCTGTAAGTGAGCAGAAGAGAACCTGCTAATTATACTGCCAATGTAGTACTGGTTACATAAATCATGAGTAACTTTGTAACAACACACTTTTGCTGGTTTGTGGTGTGTGTGTGGGGGGGGGGGGGGGGGTTGCAGAAAGGATTGAGGCTCTGACCAAACAAAAGACTACAGCAGAAGCCCAATATAACCAGTTTACAAATCAATCACTTTCTCTTAGCATTATACAATAACCACAGAACATCTAGACTGAGTTGTGGAATTGCAAACCATGCGGGGAATGTTTAGGGTGCATTACACAGTGTTATATTCTACTGAGGAAAACAGTCGCCTATAGGGTATGTGGATTATCCTTCTAGATAGCAGTGATCGAGACATATGTAGCTGGGGTGCTCTGGAGCAGATCTTATCACTAGGTGCAGGATGGAACGACAAAACAGAGTGCACCCGTATCGTTGCACCACAATACTGAGACGGGCATATTATGTACAAGGCAGTGACAAAGCACATCACCAACCGTATCGTAACAAATACAGTTTGTTGCAAAACGAGCTGTGACCGTGCGTACATTATGACGGCATTTGCAGCAGAGTGGACTATCCTGTAAGCAAGCATTGCTGCATTTATTATAGAGTCACAAGTGTGTGTTGGCAACTGTGTGATGAACAACGAATGTGGACAACGAAAGTCTGAGAGATGGCACCACCAGCGCATATCGAGGTCACGTTTAGTTAGTGTCATCTTTGGAAAGAATGCACACCAAGTTTGGTCTACTTCTTTGTGTGAATAAAGAAAGTCGAGTGGTTGTCAAAGAATGGACGAAAAAGAATTTCGTGTGGTTATTAAACACTACTTTATGAAAGGCAAAACACCACAGGAGACTAAAGAGAAGCCCGATAAACATTATGGTGACTCTGCACCTTAGAACACAGAGAGAGAGAGAGAGAGAGAGAGAGAGAGAGAGAGAGAGAGAGAGAGAGAGAGAGAGAGAGAGACTGGTCCTTCAGCCAAAAAGGTTATGGCAACTGTCTTTTGGGATTTGCAAGGGATAATCCTCATCAGCTATCTGGAACAGCGTAAAACTATTACAGGTGCATATTGTTCATCGTCATTGGACAGTACGAAAACTGAGCTGCAAGAAAAATGCTGGCGATTGTCCCACAAAAAGGCCTTTTTCATCACGACAATGCACCAACACACACCTCAACAGTTGTGGTCGCAAAATTATTGCAAATAGGATTCCCACTCAATCCACATCTCCCCTATTCTCCAGACTTGGCCGCCTCAGGCTACTACTAGAAGAAATGGCTGGTGAGATGAAGATTTCATTCAGATGAGGTGTTGATTGCAGAAGCTAATAGCTATTTTGCAGGCTTGGACAACTACTATTATTCGGAAGGGATCAACAAATTAGAACAGCATTGGATAAAGTGTATAAGTCTAAAAGGAGATTATGTCGAAAAATAAAAATGGTTTTCCCCAAAGACGTTAGTAGTTTTTATTTTTGCGTGGACTTTTCAGATGCCCCTCACATGCATTACCAGTACACTAGCCAGCCAATGTTACATCTGTTACATTTTGGGACTACTACCTCTCCCCATACCTTCAGAGCTTGCCAAAGACCAACCACAATTTGAACAGAAAAATACTTGACTAGTTGTGATTCGCAATGGTTAAAACTATTTCATCACCCATTGGATTACATGGCTGCCGTGGTCAACACGTTCTGCCAATCTCTCACCTATAAAAGATATCAGACACTGACTATGGAACAATTGGCCCATTACACACTAACTGCTGCTACACCAGATCAACTATGGCAATATGGGGTTAAATTTACCTCTCTGCTAGTCAGTCCCAGGAAATAATTTCGGCAATGGACTGTTCAACTGATGTTATGTATTAGCCAATCCGATGATAGTATGCTGCATCTGATGAGATTCATTTTATTTTTCCATGGAATACAGAAACGCATTTCTTTATTTTTATATTTTATGTTTTGTTTCCACTGTAGAAGGGAAATGGTATGGAGGGTCTGTGTAATAACTTATGCGAGTTTAGTTATAATGTAATACAAGGAATGATTACTTATTCCCGTATGTTTTCAGATAGAGGTCCCCCCTCCGTCCGGTGTATGTTGGGAATTCTCACAGTAGTACAAATGTTTTGTCATGTAGAGCAACAACGTTATTTATTTAGTTCAAGGTCTGCACCAAAAAGTAGGTGTATTTATGTCATCGCATATGACTCGGTTTTATAAAGTTAAATGTTGCAAAAAAATTTCGTAGAATCTTCTTCATAATAATATTCCTTGTGAGAGGTTCTTATCTTTATCATTATTATCGCTGTTCGAGGAAATAATTAATTTCATCACACTACGATAAAAGATTTTTCTCGTAACCCTGTGTGGTTAAGTTTACGACGGCACTGTCTTTGTAAACAGTCTTATTGGGCTTTCTATTCGATAAAATGTAATGTGTTGTAGCAAATTTAATATGCGAGACACAATAACATTGTCCAACTTTCTCTATGCATACTTACACAATCCAAATTTCAATAGAAGGTTTTACAAATGATTTTTCCATTCGTACAAAAATTTTAAAAGCCGTAACTCATGACAGACATACATACGTATTAGTTTTCAAATGTAGCCAGTTATGAATCTTAAGCAACATCCAGTATATGTACCACATAATGGAACTGGTATTACAGATTTATGGATTTAAAAGATAAAAAAGGAGGTTTACATTCTGTAAACAAAATGTAGAATCCCACCAGCCACTCGGATCTGCCGCGCAATCGGTCAGCCGAATACCTGCCACTGATCATCTGTTGCCACCATTATCTCCTGGGACCAACAAGCCAGGGTGTAAAATTTTACTCAATACGTGAAATTGGCAAGAACTTCTGTATCCTACCACACATCAATAGCGTATTTTATTCAACGCTGAGGCGCGTAACAGCAGTTATAGCCAGCAATGGTATCATCATTCATCACCACCACCACCACCACCACCACCACCACCACCACCACCTCTTTATTCATACACAGAGTTATCTCCTATTAAATTTGCAGGTGATATGTTTGGTACTTCTTGGTGTGAAATTTTGGATGACCAACAGTGTAAATAAACATCACTCAATCACTGATAATGCTACAGTAACCCACATAAAACAATGTACCCGATACCTAATATAAAACACTACAATATACATGAATGTGTACAACACTGAACAAACTACTCTTGATTCAATTATCTGCTGCAGAACATATATGCAGATTGGATGCCACTAGCTCGGTTCGGTTTTCTGGTTTTACGGGGCAAAACTTCTGAGGTCATAAGCACCCACGTTAAACCGCACGATGATGCTAAGTCAAATAAAAGGAGGCGGCTCTTCGCAATCAGATTTCTAAAAGGAATAGGCAAAACAAGTCAATCACTATGTACATTTCTATTTACTGTAGTGGCACGACTGGATTCCCCAGCTGGGGAATGTTAAATTTCCTTCGCCATATTGCTACGGCAGATAAAAAGTGAAGCACGATATGCAGACTGCGTGTCATCTGCTAAGATTTCGGGGAACTCTGAGGGGACAAAACAGACTGTGGCATAGACTGTTAAAAATGGGCATTCAACCAGAAGACGGCATACAGTCAATTGTTGGAGACAGTGACCACAAATAGGGGCAGGTGGCTAAAACGTCAGTGTCCTATACATAACATTACTTTGCTACCGTATACGTGTACTAACTGTGCAAAAATCAGATTTTTATATTCAAGCCCCCACCAGAGATAATTCTCTCTAAACTTTTTTTAAAGTTAAAATTTTCAAATTCAAAACTTAATAAAAAACTAAATGCCATCATGCAATGCGGAATTTTCCATCCTCACCATTACCTGGCATCCTTCCCTCTCCGCTCCCCGCCTCACTCACAGTCTAGATGCTCATGTTGCTGGAGTGGCCCGACACGATAGTCGTGTGCGTTGTCCGAGTGAATGTGTGCTTTTCTTTTTCTGACGAAGGCCGTGGCCGAAAATTTAAGTTGTGTGAATGTGATTATCTATTTTCGTGTCTGCCAGCAGCTCAGTGAGCCTCTTTACCGTGAATTGTTACCTATTCTCCATTATTGACATTCCTATCAGATTTTCCATTCATAAAAAATTAAGGAAACATTTGTAAGTGTTCTTGCTCTATATAAGGGCTAGTAGTTTACAATATCTAACTAGAGGACAAAAATGGACTCTGATAAATCACTACTTGGTTGTTATTTTTAGGCCTAAAGAGTGCAGTTTAGAAATTGTTGATATCAAAGATTGGAGGTCATTTTGATTGGTTATTTTTCAATTTAGAGTAATTTGTTTAATAAACAATTTTGTAGTGCAGACTCCATGTTAACTGCAATGCTTTAACTTAACCCATTGCAGCGATATTCAAATTGCCACTAATGTCGTCAAACTGAAAGGTGACCAGACAAATAAAAATGGGCACCATTGAGTAATGGTGAAAGGGAAAAGAAATTAAAACCAGGGAGAGGAGGCAAACAGGAACAGCTCGAAGCTGTGTATCTAGGACAATAATGCGACTGTGGATATAGTCTCGACGCCACCACGAGCCAGAATCCCCGGCGAGGTGGGAAGGTCAAAAAGAATAGAGTTGAAGCGTGAGAAGATAAAATGACAGTGTGGGTTTAATTTTGTTTCCTGGAAGCAGAAAATCATTGTCGAGTAGGTTCGCACGAGAAACTGCAGTTCAGTTCCATTGCACCAGATGCCAGGAATGTTTCATTGGAGGACTGACATCACTGAGATGGGTCAAAGGAAGAGCAGTCATCCAAGTGATTGCTGACTGCCTCTGTGTATTCTCAGAAATACAACCACTGATGTCTGGAGGATCTAGCTTCAACGAGTTCCATTGGTATCTCTGGAGCCTCTTGTTGTGGCCCCCTGACTGGCTATTGATGGACTGCCTCTGTGGCACGGAAAGCATCTGGTGTGGGAGTTTGCTAGACGAATGCTGAGAAGGTTGGACTTTATCGAACCCTGACGGGTCGCAAACGAAGACTCTGACGGCTGTCGAGAAGGTGCGAGCAGGAAATTGTCACGGGAGTAATCGGTTTTTGATTTCCTGCTCTCTGTTTGCAAGGACTATGTTTTTGGTCATGCAAGAGGTGGTTCGGTAGGGCGGTGCACGCCCTTCGTGATCGAAGATCGTGCTGTCGTGGGTCCGGGTGTCGACACGACTCCAGCACTAAACTGTACGTTGTAAGTCTCTGTTGCATTTCTCTGGTTTGTTGAGGTGTGGCAACAACGGAACTGTAAGAACCACTAGGTTTGCGACTAGCATAGATTTTTCAAGCTACAGGTGTCTGAACTTTTTGTTTCACTCTAATCTCATGTATAGCTCATTCATCGATATATACAGGGCAGTCAGGTGAGGAGACTGTACAATTACCCATACAGCCCTCCTGAGGATCCCTGCCGCAGTAGGTGCACTTAGCAGCATTTCTACAGGACTGTCGAGTGTGGACGAAATGTTGGCATTGGTAGCAATGTGTGGGATTAGGCAATACGTTTGCACAGTAATGGCCTCGTAGCCAGCCTCGATCTCGGCTGGAAGGACTACTCGATCAGCAGTCAGAAATAAGGTAAGAGTTGGCACTAATTCCTTCACAACTCTGGACAGCGGTGACTCCATGATCGGACAGATATTCTCGAATCTCCTTCTCACTTGGCCCTTCCAAGAGGTTGCCGAGAACCCCACGACGAGAACTGAAGTACGATGAGCCTCCACTTGTACAGGGTAGCTGTGCAACAGGGCGATTTTGAGCAGACGTTGTGCTCGAAAGGCACTGTCTGTCTCCAGAAGAAGAGTGCCATTCTGAAGATGAGAACACGACTTTAGCGTTTCCATTGACACACTTTTGGATTATGAACGGAATCACTGAAGAAAAATTTTTCCCTTCCTCAGTGTGGGACACAAGATAGCAAGATGCTGCAGGAAGCCTGTTCGAGGCAGTGTTTTCTTTCAAATCTTTGATCTTTCTATAGTTTTGTTTAGAGGAGAAACCCACTGAGATCGAAGCCCACCACCATTCCCAGTATCTCTGATGGTGCGCTCGTTCCTACTGGGAGACCCCCCTCAAAGGGCAGGCTCACCCGCCTTAGGAGATTGTTCGTACCAACAAAACTTCAGACAGAGGGACCAATTGACATTCAGGGAAAGTGTCAGCTCAAGCAATCACCCCTCCCTGGGTCTGGCCTTTAGCAGTGGGGCAACATGCTCCTCATACGAGACTGTATCTACAGTCTCATTATTCTCCTAGATACACAGCTTCGAGCTGTTCCTGTTAGCCCCCTCTCCCTGGTTTCAACTTTTCTGTGTGCAATGTCTATACAGGGTCAATCCATATGAAGTGGTTCAATGAGGGTTGCTTCACCTTGTTAAAATAATTTGAGTTTTAGTATGTAATTACCATAATTAAGATTTTCAAAGAAGCTTTAATTTTTTTTTTCTTCCCTTGCACCATTACTGAATGGTGCCCATTTTTATTTGTCTGGGCACAAACACTTTTTAGTTTGATGACATTAGTGGAAATTTGAATATATCTGCACCGGATTAAGTTAAAACATTGCAATTGACATGAAGTCTCCACTACAAAATTGTTTATTAAACAAATTACTCTAAATTGAGCCCTATATGTTGACCCCGAGCTGGGACTTACCGCATTACCCAGTCACCTTCTAGGAAGCTACACTCCTTTTACTGTGACGAGGTGGCTCAAGGTCACGTATCTGTATCCCCACTCTACACCCTCCCTTCCAGCACACTGCACAGGCAGCTCACTTAAACAATGCGCCATCAATAATAAGCACGGTAGTTTTTAAAATTAATTTAGCACATTTTAGTGAACTTTTTTTGTTTGTTGCAATATGCTTATAATGTACATTACTCCACAGTTTATGATGCTGAAATAATCACATTAATTAAGTGAAATAGTGAAAAAGTTATTTGTAACTCACCAAACAAACTACAGTGGGCAGACATCAGCTTCACTACCTTCGTCATCACCAGAGTCACTGGAAGTCTCGTAACTATATTCACGTAAATTTATTAAAATGCCCTGAATTCGTTCACCTCAAAGTCCTTCCTACACTCCGCACGGGCAACACAGTTCTGACAATCTTCTATTGTCACGTTTTTAATGGCATCCTCCAGTAATTTTCTCACATCTTTAATTTTAACCGTAAAATTTGTCAGCTACCTCGCTTTATTAGAGCCCATATCAGATCAGTGGGATTGTAATGACAGTGGTAAGGACAAAACTATATTACTTCCTGACCCATTTCTGCAGGTAGATTATCTAGCTCATATCGCCTAAAACTGCTGTTGTGTTGCCTAACAGTGCAAAGCAATTCGGCTATTGTGTGTGTGGGATCATGAGGTATGCTTTTGTTTTGCAGCCATTCCTAAATATTGGCTCTATTGAAACTCGAGCACCCAGGTAAGAGTTTCGAAAGAACAGAAAATTCGTATAAGGTAAGTGTGAGACCCCCATGAACCACAGACATTGCCGAGGTGGGGTGGCTTGCGTGCCTCAACGATGCAGATAGCCGTACCGCAGGTGCAACCACAGTGGAGGGGTATCTGTGGAGAGGCCAGACAAACGTGTGGTTCCTGAAGAGGGGCAGCAGCCTTTTCAGTAGTTACAGGGGCAACAGTCTGGATGATTGACTGAGCTGGCCTTGTAACATCAGCTAATGTGGCTTTGCCACACAGCTACTGCGAACGGCTGAAAGCAAGGGGAAACTACAGCCGTTACTTTTCCAGACGACATGCAGCTCTACTGTATGAACATATGATGATGGCATCCTCACGGGTAAAATATTCCGGAGGTAAAATAGTCCCCCATTCGGATCTCCGGGCGGGGACTACTCAGGAGGATGTTGTCATCAGGAAAGACAATACTGGCATTCTACGTGTCGGAGCGTGGAATGTTAGATCCCTTAATCGGGTAGGAAAATTAGACAATTTAAAAAGGGAGATGGATAGGTTGAAGTTAGATATAGTGGGGATTAGAGAAGTTCGGTGGCAGGACGAACAGGATTTCTGGTCAGGTGAGTACAGGATTATAAATACAAAATCAGTTGGGGGTATCACAGGAGTAGGACTGATAATGAATAAGAAAATAGGAATGCGGGTAAACTACTATGATCAGCACAGTAATCGCATTATCATTGTCAAGATAGATACGAAGCCAACACCGACAACAGTAGAACAGGTTTATATGCCAACTAGCTCTGTCGATGATGAGGAGATAGAAGAAATATATGAGGAGCTAAAGGAAATTATTCAGACAGTTAAGGGAGAGGAAAACTTAATTGTTATGGGAGACTGGAATTCGGTAGTAGGAAAAGGAAGAGAAGGAAAAATAGTAGGTGAATATGGACTGGGCAAAAGGAATGAAAGAGGAAGCCGCCTGGTAGAATTTTGCACGGAACATGATTTAATCGTAACAAACACGTGGTTTAAGAATCACAAAAGAAGGTTGTATACTTGGAAGAGACCAGGAGACACCGGAAGGTATCAGATAGATTTTATAATGGTAAAACATAGATTCCGGAACCAAGTTATAAACTGCGAGACATACCCAGGGGCAGATATAGACTCTGACCATAACTTGTTAGTCATGAACTGTAGGTTGAAACTCAAAAAACTGCAGAAAGATAGGAAAATAAGGAGATAGGACCTAGATAAATTGAAGGAACATGAAGTTCTGGAGAATTTCAGGGAGATTTAGGCAACAATTGACAGAAACAGGGGGAAATAAGACAGTAGAAGAGGAATGGGTAGCATTGAGAGATGAAATAGTGAAGGCAGCAGAGGACAAAATAGGTAGGAAGGCAAGACCTACAAAAGTCCTTGGATATCACAGGAGATACTAAATTTAATCGATGAAAGGAGAAAATATAAAAATGCAGTAAATGAGTCAGGCAAAATGGAGTACAGACGACTAAGAAATGAGATTTACAGGAAGTGCAAAATGGCTAAGCAGGAGTGGCTAGAAGCCAAATGCAAATCTGTAGAAGAATGTATAAGGAGGGGAAAAGTAGATACCGCCTACAGTATAATAAAAGAGACATTTGGGGACAAGAAAAGCAACTCTACAAATATCAAGAACTCGGATGGAAAACCAGTTCTCGGCAAAGAAGGGAAAGCTGAAAGGTGGAAAGAGTACTTAGAGCAGCTCTACAATAGAAATGAACTTAGAGACGATGTTGTAGGAAGGGAAGAGGAAGTAGATCAAGATGAAATAGGAGATACTATACTGAGAGATGAATTTGACGGAGCCCTGAAAGACCTAGGTCGGAACAAGGCCCCAGGAGTAGATAACATACCCTCAGAGCTACTAAAGTCTCTGGGAGAGCCAGCCATGACAAAACTATTTGAACTGGTGTGTAGGATGTATGAGACAGGCGAAATACCTTCAGACTTCAAGAAAAATTCCAAAGAAATCAGGTGCAGACAGGTGTGAAAATTACAGAACCATCAGTTTGATAAGTCATGGTTGCAAAATTTTAACACGAATTATCTACAGGAGAATGGAAAAGCTGGTAGAAGCTGACCTCGGGGAAGATCAGTTTGGATTCAGGAGGAACGTAGGAACCCGGGAGGCAATACTCACTTTACGTCTTATCTTAGAAGATAGATTAAGGAAAGGCAAACCTACATTTTTAGCTTTTGTAGATTTGGAGAAAGCTTTTGACAATGTTGACTGGAATACACTCTTCCAAATTCTGAAGTCAGCAGGGGTAAAATACAGGGAAAGGAGAGTTATTTACAACTTGTACAAAAACCAGACCGCAGTTATTAGACTCGAAGGGCATGAAAGGGAAGCATCAGTTGGGAAGGGAGTAAGACAGGGTTGTAGCCTTTCTCCGATGTTATTCAATTTGTACATCGAGCAGGCAGTGAAGGAAAGCAAGGAAAAATTTGGAATAGAGATTAAAGTTCAGGGGGAAGAAATACAAACATTGCGTTTTGCTGATGACATTGTAATTCTGTCAGAGACAGCAAAGGACGTGGAAGGGCAGTTGAACGGAATGGACAGTGTGTTGAAGAGAGCGTATAAAATGAACATTAACAAGAGCAAAACAAAAATAATGGAATGCGGTCTTAGAAAATCAGGCGATGCTGAAGGAATTAGATTAGGTAACGAAACAATGAAAATGGTAGATGAGTTTTGTTACTTGGGTAGTAAAATAATATGCGATGGTCGCAGTACAGAGGATATAAAATGCAGAATGGCAATAGGAAGAAAAGCATTTTTGAAAAAGAGAAATTTGCTAACATCGAATATTAATTTAAGTGTAAGGAAGTCTTTTCTGAAGGCAGTTGTGTGGAGTGTTGCCTTGTACGGGAGTGAAACATGGACGATAAGCAGTGCGGACAAGAAGAGAATAGAGGCTTTAGAAATGTGGTGCTACAGAAGAATGCTGAAGATTAGGTGGGTGGATCGCGTAACTAATGAGGAGGTACTGAACAGAATTGGGGAGAAAAGAAATTTTTGGCAGACCCTGACCAAAAGAAGGGATCGCTTGGTAGGACACATTCTTAGACATCGAGGAATCGTAAATTTAGCATTGGAGGGAAGTGTGTGGGGTAAAATTCGCAGAGGGAGACCAAGAGACTCGTATAGTAAGCAGATTCAAGTGGATGTGGGTTGCCGTTCTTATGAGGAGATGAAAAGGCTTGCTCAGGATAGAGTAGGGTGGAGAGCTGCATCAAACCAGTCTCCGGACTGAAGACCATAACAACAACAATTGAAACTTGAGTTGGGAATGTTTTCTTTAAGCATGGAATGATAACTTGCATTGTCCACGACTATCACATATACTTCTTCCAGGCTTCAAAGGAGATCAGTAAACCATTCCCTAAATACTAAATTATTCATCTCTTGGTGGTAATCGACACTGCTTTCAGATTGGAACACCAATTTGGCCCCCTCTATGAAACACTATTTGGCTGATCCAGCACAGCAGATGATTATCGGACGTGATCCTTTACCTAATGGGACTTTTAGACCACTGTTTCTTTTAGAATCCTGCCAGATAAACTTTTAGAATGGTTTTGATTTACCCGTGTTTCGTCGATGTAAATGACAGGTTGAGGATGATCTTCATTCCTTATTTCAAGCATTCTTCTAAAAAATGCAGCTCTTGCGGCTGGAACATCTTTTCTCTCCATCAAAAATCTCGAACCGTCATTAGCTTTTCTGTATCTGAAGCCAAGTTTTCTTACAATTCAATGCAAACCTGTAATATTTACTGCATAGACTATTTTACCTTTTAAAACATCTTTAAGTGTCAGGTATTCACCATTATTGTAAAATTTTGAACTGAGCAACAGATTACATCTTCCTGGAAATTGTGTAACTCTGTGACAGGCTTTTGGCGTGTAATTTTTTTTTTTTTTTTTTTTTCTCTCCTTGGAGATGAAAAGCTTGGCCCTTTCGATTAAACTTTTATGAGGTTCCTCACAGATGCGCTGCACTGTTCTTACTGAGACCTGACAGGCTTACGCAGTTCTTTATTCCGTATCTCTGAAAAAACTCAAAAAATTTTTCCTTGGCAGTTTTCCAACACTTTGAAAAAATTATACACTTTAAACACAATATCCTTTGACATCCAATACCATTCAGATTTGACATTTTAGCTAATTTAAACGTAAATACAGAGAAACGCTACTGCACTGTTGTTGTACAACTGCATAAGGGATGGACAGTGTGCTGGGGAGAGGGGAAAATGTATTATGGAGGTGGTGATCACGTGATGTGTGGAGTGCGAGCCAAATGACCTTGAGCTGCCTGGCCAGAGAGAACAGAGTATAGTGCGTGGGTGGCCTTCAGGAATGCACAAGGAGGAGGAAAGAAGAGAAGAGGGTCCTCAAAGCCAAGGCGGAGGTAAAGAAGTGGAAGAAGAAATATTAAAGTAAAATGAAAAACACGGACAGAAAACTTATTGTTTATAACCTTAGGTTTTCTGAAGTATGTGTGATACTGTCTCCAAGAGAAGAGAAAAGGATAGTGGAAGGGTGGTCGTGCGCTGCGAAAAGGAAGTAGCACTGCAAAGGATGGAGCCCTGTCTTAGCCATGCACATACTCAACAAATAAAGGTGACGTCCCTGCGGTGGATGCCACTAGCTTGAATAATCTTTAAATTTCCCACCAAATTTATTATTGAAGAGAGTAGTACACAGAAGCTATAATGCTCCTATAATGCCCTGAGGCAGATACAGTAGGGTCAATCCATTTCAGATCACCCAGGCAATGTCGCTCAAGATTTATTTTCCTGATTTTTTTCCTAGTGTTCCCAATAGACAGATATGAAACACCATTTGAGAATGATTTGTATGCCACAGTTTTCATCTAGCAGCCATTTTAAAATGGCAGTTGGGAATATTTTCATTGGAAACGTGGTTTGCAGAAAGTTTAATTGCCAAGTTATATTAAGAGATATCAGAATAATTAAAAAACCCGTGTGTTCAGGAAGAAATGAATTTCACACATTTTTGAACTTATTTTATTGTGCTAAGGAGTCAGTCAAAATCTCTCTGTAAAGACACAGAAAATATTAAAATTGTTACTTTTCATGACGATAAATTACTATGAAAGAAGAATTGCTCACTAATTATATAGTGTTTCTGGGTTGTATACTTACATAAGTACCTGCAGCATAATTTTAGTCCTAAGACTATATTCCTGTATTTTCTAGGGCTTTTCAAAACTGGCCAACAGCCTTTTAATGTCAGTTTTTGAAGATCAGTATCTAAAAAGGGACTGAATGAAAACAAATGACAATTTTACATACTGTTCTATATACAAACTGGAATATCTCACAAAAATATTATGACAGACTCGAATACATTGAGAGTAAATACTGTAGTGAATTTCTGTAAAAACACTACCATAATGTTTAAGGTTGAAAACAAACAAACTGTTTCTGTTCTTCTAATTTTTTGTTTTGTTTACTAACTAGTTTTCGGCTTATTAGGCCATCATCAGGTAAACTGTTGTCATGCATTGACAAAATACCATACATAACACATGTTCATGTGACGCCAAATTAGCAAACAAGAACCTGAAATGATAAGCATTGACATTGGTTGAATGATGCTTAAGTACATACTAAAATAAATGATCAAATATTTATACTTTTAAATGACACTGGGCACTGATAACAATAGGTAAGAGTTTTAATTCTTAACTTACCAATTTGTTTGTTCTACTATGTTTGCATACAGCAAACACTTAATAATGTTTTTCCATTGTAAAATATAATAATGGAAAGCCCAGGTTGGAATTAATAATATAGTACTAAGGACAGTTTACAACTGACCGCAAAGACGTAGCTACAAGCTGCGACACGCACATACAAAAGACACACACATACAATAATTTCAGCTATCGGACATGGCCTTCTTCATAAAATAGAACACTCGCACAATCACAAAGGCACACAACACAATCATTCAACCATCACCTCCGGCTGCCGCACTTCAAAATGCACCTCATCAAAGAAATTTTTGTTATTGTTGTTGTTGTTGTTGTTGTTGTCTTCAGTCCATAGACTGGTTTGATGCAGCTCTCCATGCTACCTTGTCTTGTGCAAATCTCTTCATCTGAGAATACGTTCGGCAACCTACATCCTTTTGAATCTGCTTACTATATTCGTCCCTCGGTCTCCCGCTACTATTTTTACCCCACACGCTTCCTTCCAATGCTAAGTTGACAATTCCGTGACGTCTCAGAATATGTTCTCTTAGTCAGGATATGCCAGAAACTCTTTCTCCCCAATTCGATTAAGCACCTCCTCATTAGTTACGTGATCTACCCATCTAATTTTCATCATTCGTCTGCAGCACCACATTACAAAAGCTTCTACTTTTTTTTTATCTGAACTGCTCATCGTCCACATTTCACTCCCATACAATTCTACATCCCAGACAAATGCTTTCAGAAAGGACTACCTAACATTTAAATTAATATTGGATGTTAACAAGTTTCGCTTCTTTAGAGACGCTTTTTCTCCCATAGCCATTCTGCATTTTATATCTTCTTTACTTTGGCCATCAGAAGTTATCTTGCTACCCAATTAACAAAATTCATCTACTACTATTATTGTCTCATTACCTAATGTAATTCCTTTGGCATCGCCTGATTTTCTGACACTGCATTCCATCACCTTCGTTTTACTCTTGTTAATCTTCATCTTATATCTTCTTTTCAAGACACTGTCCATCCCACTCAATTGCTCTTCCAGACACTTTGGGGTCTCTGATAGAATTACTATGTCATCGGCAAACTGCAAAGTTTTTGAAACTTCCTGGCAGATTAAAATTGTGTGCCAGAACCGGGACTCGAACCTGGGACCTTTGCCCAGTTCCGGCTCACAATTTTAATCTGCCAGGAAGTTTCATATCAGCGCACACTCCGCTGCAGAGTGAAAGTTTCATTCCGCAAAGTTTTTATTTCTTCTTACTGCACTTTAATGCTCTCTCCAAATTTCTCCTTCAATTCCTTCAATGCCTGCTCAATGTAGAGATTGAACAACATTGGGGAAAGGCTATAACCCTGTCTTATTCCCTTCCCAACCTCTGCCACCCTTTCTTGCCCTTCAACTATAATAACTGCTGTCTGGTTTTTGTATAGGTCGAATATAACTCTTCGCTCACAATATTTTACCTTCAGAATTTGGAAGAGTGTATTCCAGTCGACATTGTCAAAAGCTTTCTGCAATTGGCAAACGCTAAAAACATAGGTATCCCTTTCCTTACTTAGCCTGTCTTCTAAGATAAGTCGTAACGTGAGTATTTGCCTCCCGTGTTCCTACATTTCTCCTGAACCCAAACTGATCTTCCCCGAGGTCGGGTTCCACAAGTTTTTCCAATCGTCTGTAAATAATTCGTGTTAGTATTTTGCACCCATGACTTAAAAAACTGATAGTTCTGTAATTTTCACACTTGTCTGCACTTGCTTTCTTTGGAATTGGAATTACCATATTCTTCTTGAAGTCAGAGGGTATTTCCCCTGTCTCATACATCTTGCATACCAGATGTCTCCTAACGACATCAGCAGTTCAGATGGAATATCATCTACTCCAGGGGCCTTGTTTCAACTCAACTCCTTCAGTGCTCTGTCAAATTCTTCTCACAGTATCATATGTCCTATCTCATCTTCCTCCACTTCATCTTCCAGTTCTAGAATACTGCCTTCAAGTTTATTTCCTTTGTATAGACCCTCTATATATTCCTTCCACAGTTCAGCTTTCCCCTCTTTTCTTAGTACTGGTTTTCCGTCTGACTTCTTGATATTCATACAGCTGCTTTTCTTCTCTCCAAATATCTCTTATTTTCCTATATGCAGTATCTATCTTTCCCCTAGTTATGCACTTTTCTATGGTTCTGCATTTGTCCTCTAGCCACTCCTGCTTAGCCAGTCTGCACTTCCTGTTAATCTCATTTTTCACACATTTGTACTATCTTTTTCCTGTTTCACTTGCAATATTTTTATATTTTCTCCTCTCATAAATCAAGTTCAGTAAATCCTGTGTTATCCAGGGATTTCTATAAGGCCTTGTCATTCTGCCTATATGGTCCTCTGCAGCCTTCACTACCCTATCTCTCAGAGCTACTGTATTACTTTCCCCCGTTTCAACCAGTCCTTGCCTAATGCTCCTTCTGAAACTCTCAGCCACCTCTGATTCCTTCAATTTGACCAGGTTCCATCTCCTAACTTTTCTACCTTTCTGCAGTCTCTTAAGTTTTAATCTGCAGTTCATAACCACTAAGTTATGGTCAGAGTCTATATCTGACCCTTGATATGTCTTACAGTTTAGAACCTAGTTTCTAAATCTAAGCCTTACTATTATAAAGTCAATCTAGTACCTTCCAGTGTCTCCTGGTTTCTTCCACATATACAGCCTTCTTTCATGATATTTGAACCAAGTGTTGGTGATCATTAAATTGTGCCCTGCACAAAATTCTACCAAGCGATCTCCTCTTTCATTCCTTTTTCCCAGTCCATATTCACCTACTACATTTCCTTCCATTCCCTTTCCTACTACTGAGTTCCAGACCCCCATCATAATCAAGTTTTCGTCTCCCTTAACCTTCTGAATGCTTTCTTTTATCGCCTCATACATTTTTTTTCGATATCCTCATCATCGGCCGTGGTAGTTGGCATGTAAACTTGCACTACATTGGTCAGTGTTGGCTTTGTGTCTATCTTTACTACGATAATGCGTTCACTGTGCTGTTCGTAGTAACTTAACCGCATTCCTATTTTCTTATTCATTATCAGACCTACTCCTGTGTTACCACCAACTGATTTTGTATTGATAACGCTGTACTCACCTGACCAGAAATCCTGTTCATCCTGCCGCCAAACTTCACTAATATCTACCATATCTAACTTTAACCTATCCATTTCTCTTTTCAAATTTTCTAGTTTACCTAAACGATTAAGGGTTAGAACATTCCACACTCCGATCCGTAGAATGCCTGTTTTGTTTTTCTAGATGATGAAATCCTCCTGAGTAGTCCCCGCCCGGAGATCCCAACAGGGGACTATTTTGCCTCCAGAATATTTTACCCAAGAAGACATCATCATCGTATAATCATGGAGTAGAGCTGCATGTCCTCGGGAGAAGTAACGACTTTAGTTTCCCCTTGCTTTCAGCCGTTCGTAGTAACTGCATGGCAAAGCCATGTTAGCTGATGTTACAAGGCCAGCTCAGTCAATCATTCAGACTGTTCCCCCTGTAACTACTGAAAAGGCTGCTGCCCTCTTCTGGAACCACACGTTTGTCTGGCCTCTCCACAGATACCCCTCCAATGTGGTTGCACCTACGGTACGGCTATCTGCATTGTTGAGGCACGCAAGCCACTCCACCTCGGCAATGTCTGTGGTTCACTATCAAATGCAATGATGAATTGCTGATTTACTTTCGCAATTGTGGAAGCAGTGAATACAAAAATAAGCAAAATTTCATTAATGTCTGCCAACACAAAAATGATTGTTTTACTAGCATAGTGTAATTTTTTTTTATTCATCACATGTATAGAATTCTTGCAGTGGGATAGGCAAAACAACAAAATGAGAGCTTCCATTCAAACATCTTACACAAGTCAGATCCTGACTTTGCAACATACAGTAAAAGCTCGTTTTTACATTCTCGGTTTTTACATTTTCCTGCCATTTACACCATTTTTTTGTCAGTCCCGTCAAATTTCCTATGTTTACAATGTTAATTCGCCCTCGTTTTGCGTTAACATATTTACACGTTTCCCACGTTTTACGCTTTTTGAAAGCATGTTCATGAAGAAAAATGATGCTAGCATAGCTTTCCCATAAAGTATAGCGCTTAAAAATTATTCGCAGTTCAGTTTCTTGACACTTTGCGTGTATTCAAATGTATATTTCGCGTTTCGTTGTTGACTTACGACGCGTCGATTTCTGGCGATTTAGTTCCTCTTTCCACCAGCTTCTTTGCCATAGTGCCTGGCGTGTACTCAATCAGATCCAGTTGTTTTGTTGAAGTGAGAATAAAATAGATAGTTGACTTTGTTTATGTGATACATATTTCTGATTAATGAAGAACGTTATCTGTCAAAGTTGGGTATCGTAATACCCACAACCTCAAAAAAGCGATAATAGTGAGTGATGCCGTTCCTATGCAAAAGTTACAAAAATACGTATGCATATGTTTGTTCTAGAGAACGCGAATAAATTCTCTAATAAGGTAATTTTGAAGACGTTACATAGCCCAGCAGTGGTGTCCTCAATTATAATGAAAGAAATCACATCAAAAATTTCTACTTCCCATAAAATTCCCAGTTCTGCCTGGCGCTTAAAATAGCGGCATCCTCGATTGTAATGAATGAAATTACGTCAAAAATTTCTACTTCCCATAAAATAACCAGTTCTGTCTGGCGCTTAAAATAGCGGCGTTCTCGGTTATAATGAATGAAATTACGTCAAAAATTTCTACTTCCCATAAAATTACATTTTGCCTGGCGCTTAAAATAGTAAAAATTTGGATAACCTTTATTGTATAATAAATTTCCTGGCGAGTATTTAGATGCCTATTATGTACATATATCACAAATAAACTACGAAAATGCAAGTCTGATCCAGTAAGCATATTTTACCATTTAAAACATTGTTTCCTGCATTTTACACAATCTCACTGAAGTTCCTTGAAAAGCGTAAAAACGAGGTTCTACTGTATGTTCAAATATTGTAGACAGAACACTACTTGAATTATACATTTGTTTCTTCATCTGAAATTGAAGAAATCAAACAAAACTGACAGATTTGATTGTTGTTTACAAATTAAAGGAACAAGAAGCTATCACAGATACATCCCTATAAGATACTTTGTTACTTCCAAAGGCACAGACTTGGAAGATCATCAAAGTTCAATAATTTTTACAAACATACCATGTTCTACAAATAATGACTTTGTTGTTTGTAAACACAGTAAGTGGTGACTTGGGAAAGTTGAAGACCAAAATGAAGATAACTGATGTTTTGGTGCATTTCTTTCACCCTTCTGGACTGAAAACTGCTTTTCAACTTTCCAAAAATGATACTACTTGGGTGATCACAAAGAAAATTATACAAAAAGTGAATCCATTGGAACTCAAAACAATGTCTGGTAGAACACACAACATCATTGATAAACTATGTAATGAAATATCATGTTTAACACTCTAATGAAAGATGCAGCTGGCAAGTGGTTACTATTGAAGGTTTATATATAGAGAAATATGTGAATACTGTATGCAAATGTAGAACAACAAATTTAAGTTAAGCATCTGAATTCTTACCTTTTGTCATCACTGCCAATTACTATTTAAAAACAGAAATATTGGATCATTTATGGTTTATAATGATTTAAACATCACTCACCTGATATCAGTTGCAGTAATTTCAAGTATTTTTTTTGCTAACTGACCACTACATGAGGATGTAGAATGATAGCTTTTTATGGAAATTCACTTCTGTATTACACTAAATGTAGTTGAGTCTCAGTCATAATTTTTTTGAGAGAGATTCCTACGAGTATAAAGATCAATCTTAAATTTTCACTTATTTTTATTCAATCCCATTTTAGAGATTGACCTGCAAATTTGACATCTAAAGGCTTTCGGCCAATTTTGGAACGCTGTAGAAGTAGAAAACATAGGAGTATTCTCAGGACTAAAACATATACTGTAGGTAGTTAAGGAAGTATTCAACAAATTGTCACGTTGCTGGTTGTCTCCAAACGTCTTCTCAAGTTCTATCTCGAAATTTTCCCAGCTATCGAGCTTGTCCTCATTATTGTCAAACCATTGATGGACCATCCCATCCAGGTAAAAATGTGTGTTTGCCAAGGACATAATGTGATTCCACCTATTATACTTGGTGATTCGGTAGAATCCTTTCAGCCATTTGTTTAGATCCTGTCCAGTGTCTCCAGAGAACACCGATGGACGTCTGATGTGCAGCTGGCTTACCGGTGTTTTCGTATCCTTGGGTCTTCTGATGATACCGACCTTTGGACGGAGGTAGTCAGTATACCCTTTGTATTCTGGTTGTTGTCTGTGTAGGCGACAGCTGTTATACTGCCTAATCAGAGCCACAATGATGCAGATGTAGTGCAGGATACTCGGCACCTCCACCAGAAAGTGTCACATTGAAAACTGTAGGCTGTCCGGAATTCGAAGGCCAGCTATTAATCGAGCACAATACTTCACACGTAGAACACGTATATTGCTAACACAAGCGGACACTCGGTACAGACTGACTCCAGCTTGGAGTGCTCCACTATTTATACATAGAAAGAATTTTCTGTAACTTATATGAAACATAAGAAACAAGTAGGACATTCTAGAAGTCTATATATATGAAAGAAAGTCTTGTTAGTTACACCATTTGTAAGTAAAGAACGTCTGTACCAATTTGGCTCAAAATTGGTGGGGAGGTAGCTTAGAAGCAGGAGACTGACAAAGGATACTTTTTGTCTCGTTCAAATATCAGAATTTGAGAAAACAAAGTACGCTTCCAGCTCTGATCGTTTTTCTAGATTCTCCAACAATTGGCTTAGCCTGGCGACTAAATACGCTGTAACGGAGCAATCGAATACACCGAGGAGGTTAGAATAAAGGGAGATGGCGTGATCTATGCAGAGAATACATGAAAAACATCTTCCTCAGTAATTTTTATGTATCTGAAACTAAATTATTATGCAGATTATCAAAATAATATTGTTTACTATGAAGGGAAAGAACTGTCGCCATGTAAAATTTAATTAGTTGTCTCGAGCTTTGTCACGATTTGTAGACGTCATTCCAACAATCCAACAGCTGTTGCCAACATAGCTATACCATGACTGTGTTCCAGATTGTAAAATTTTACTGTTATGTAGCAATGTTGTTAACCATGTTTCAATTAGATTCCTAATAAGAGTTTATTATTTACTAACAGGTGAAAAAATAGACGAATATTGCTACCAGTTACAAAAACTGTATTTGGTTGAGCGAACGAGCCTTTTGTCAGCGAATAAAGTACTATTGTGCTACATTAATTCTGCTTACAATTCATGAACCCTCAAGAAGATATAAGCATCTTATAAAAAAGATTTCTATTCTGCTAGCTGCGAGAAAAACATGCTAAGCTGTGCTGTAAAAATGTACTGTTTTGTTTTCCTTTTTCCAGCCATTTTTAAAATAAAACAGGAAAATTGTTTGTATGCCTAAATTTATAATCATACCTGTTTGTACAATAAAACCATTAAAAGTATGGCCATTAAAGCTACTAACCTCACAGACAGAGCATCTCAGAAGGTCTCTCTAACAACCCGTTTCCAATTGATGTACCCATCCATTTTGACATCTATTCCAAATAACAATAAATAAGATCAGGAAGGGGGGGGGGGAGGGGCAGAGATAAGGGAATGGGGGGAATGGAACGGATTTAAAAAGCAGGGATGATATAGACGCAGAGAGGAGGGGGGAAGAGATGGATATAGTATGGAATGAGAGCGAGTGGTGTAAAGGTGTTGGAAAAAAGATGGAGGAGGAGATGGGGAAACAGGAGGGAGGAAGGAAGGGATAGTCATAAGGAGAAGAGACAAGACATTAGGGTATATATGCCATATACGTTATCTACTGCGAAGCATTGCCAGGTTTGCTAGTAGTAAATACAAAGATTTTTTTTCTCTTTTCTTTTCTTCTGCCCATGGCGGGATTTAAACTGGGGATCTCAAGCATAGCGATCTGCGATGCTAACCATTGCATCACGCATTCTGTCAGAAGACTTGCGGCAATATTATTAGTGAGTCTCTCTTCCTTCATATGAATGTACGGTTCTTGTAAAGTACCAATTTTAATTTTTTTCCATGTCTCTACAGAGAAATTTTGTGGACTCCCTAGCATGATAAAACAAGTTAAAAAAGGTATGTGTGAAGTTCATTTCTTCCTGAACACACAGTTTTTTAAAATTATTCTGATATCTTTTAAAGTTTTAAAGTAAATATTACAAGTTTGTAATATCTTGGACTTTTACTTTGAGTTTTCAGCTGATGGCTGGCTTGATATGTATGCTGTGAGGAGGATAGTCCTTTCTCAGTTTGAAACCCATCTTAATACTCAGAATTTACTCTGTTAAGAAGAACTGAATTTCTGGTAAGGTCAATATAGTGTTATCAACAACACTAAACAATGTGGATCCGTGCTGAAATAGGCTGGACAATGAGAACAGAAATGCAGGTAAGGGACCAGAACAGCATAGTAGCTAAGAGAGACATGAAGCCAGTACCATCACATCAGTACCATTTGTATTTTCACTTTGCAAACGAAAATTATGTAAGAATTGACGATATAGAAAGTAACTGACGATATAGGGTCATTCACGTCAAATAACTAAATTTTTTTAATATGTTAAAGCTCGGCTATCTTCAATATTTTTCAGATTTTACTACAATGTTGTTAAAGGTCTTAAAGGATGATATACAAAATTTTAGGGTGATATCTTAAGTGGTCGAGGTTCTGAGGCCACTTTTGTGGAAGGGTGTCACACGCCGTGCATGTGCCGAGGAACTTTTGGCCAAATATATGCTTTCTTTTCTCAGCAGCTAAGGTACTTCACATTTCCAATTCTTTGTTTCTAGATCAGTTTTGTGCAGATAATTGAAAAATAACATTATCATGGGTAAAGATTAAGTCCCTTACTAAATGACTGGTCTGCTGTATACCTTGGTATTCCATATTCTGCCTGGTAAGCTAGTGTAACAATAATGAAAATGCATCTTCTGTAGGTTTTGCGACAATGATCCAGAAGTTACTTCCAAAAATCCAGAACTCAAATTTTCACCAAGTTTGGAGGCAAATATATAAAAATACTTCATCTCTGATTCTAAATTAAATTGAACCATTAGAAAGAACAGCTTTTTATCTGATAGAATACTGACTGTTTACTCTGGGCGCTCTATGGGTTGAATGGTTACAGAACTTGCAAATATGGAAGCACCATCCATAGTTAACCACTATTAATTAATGTATAAAAGGCACTCAATAAAAGTAACAATAAATCAGTGTTAATAATTATTATTAACATTCCTTACTGAACCTACCATTGTTGTTAATAAATCAGCGCTTACGTATATATATCTCGAGCTATCAGTAAGAACGTCAAGTTAGCAACAGTAGAAGAATGCATTTTTGTGCATGTTAACATACTAATAAGACACACTTTCTTACCTAAAGATCATGAAGGTTACACAAACAATCCACCTCAGTCCTTACAACGGCTCAGTGCAGTAGAACCACCTCGGCACAAACGTAGCAGTGACGACCACAAGAGGGTGGCAAGGACTTATGGCCCGAAAACGTAGCAGTGTGGAGTCTAATGTGGATTGAGGAAAACACAATCGGTACACACTGTGTCATTTGGCACACGTCCACCACAGAAGAAAGCTGCAAACTGCCGAGACCGGACCAGAAAAAGGTTTTACCTGTGTGGGACCTGCCCTTTTGTCAGCAGGTTTCGCCGGGCGCCCCGAGAGAGCAATAAACTGTTTCACCCAGCGGGTGGACACAAGAATCAGCTGCGTAATAACTGCACATTCACATTATGCTCAATATTCTAGAAAAGCGAAAATCAGAAGAGACCTATATAAATATATTGGCCTCCAAATTTGGTCAAATTTAGTGTTCTATTTTTTTGGATGCAATTTGCTAAACCATTATCTCAGGAACTACAAAACATACAGTCTTGTCATTGTTTCACTGGCTTGTCATGCAGAACACACACACACACACACACACACACACACACACACACACACACACAAAGGCGGAACGACAAGGTGTAAAAAGGATATGCTGTATAAAAAGGGTTTGCCAAATTTTATATTTATGGTAATGACATTTACATATGACAAAAAAATAAACAAACTACTTTACCAATGATAACATTATTTTTTAATTATCTGTCAAAAACTGATCTAGAAACCTAGATTTGGAAATGTGAAGTACCTTAAATGCAAATCAGTGAGAGTGCAAACTTAGTTGAAAATTTGTCAAACATGCATTTGCAGAGATCGGGCCGTCATTTTCCAAACCGTTTTCCAAGTCAACCCATAGAGCGCCCAGGATAAATAATTAGGGTTGTATCAGGCTTGATTCCATATTGGAATGGGTGCTCTACGACTGTATTTGATTTGTGGTAATTTATTCAGCAATCAGTCGTCATAAATATAAATTCTTTATTTGTTGGCAAATCCAGATTTCGACCACTGTGTGGTCATTATCAATGCTAAAATAAATACAAAAGGGCCAGTTAGAACAACATGCATGTCAGATTATAAGCTAATTGTACAAGTTTCAGTTATAGTCAATGATAAAAATACATACCTTAAAATACATTAAAATACTTAAAATATCTCAACCTCAACCTCCTATAAGATATTTTAAGTATTTTAATTTATTTTAAGGTATGTATTTTTATCATTGACTATAACTGAAACTTGTACAATTAGCTTATAATCTGACATGCATGTTATTCTAACTGGCCCTTTTGTATTTATTTTAGCATTGATAATGACCACACAGTGGCCGAAATCCGGATTTGCCAACAAATAAAGAATTTATATTTATGACGACTGATTGCTGAATAAATTACCACAAATTAGGGTTGTGTACGAGTGGTTCGGCCAAATACATTATTCACCGAATCTAGCACACTGGCTCCGGATTCGAGATTCGATGCATAATGGCCGAATACTACCGAATCCCAAATCCAAAGTGTTATATGGAGGGATAGATGGGTTTAATTTCCTTTTTATTTTCGAATATTGATTTTTAATACACCATCCAACGAAGAAAATAGAACTTTAGTATTACTCAACTTGTATTGTGACATATCTCTTGTCTTGTGACAAATAATTTTAAGAGTGGAGTAAGAGGCATTTATAAATCTGCCATATAACTTATCAAAAAACAACCAGGCTCCAACTCCTCAATAGGTCACACAAATAACACTCGTATATGCTTCTATTTGACACGGTCGCCTTAGGATTCTTGATTGGATGGTTTGAGAAACCCGCTAGTCGGTTTCCTCGATCCATTTAAGTGCACAGGATCTCTTACCTTCATGCAAGGTCGATATCACCTTAAAAACGTACTGAAGTGTTTTATGGCCCACTTTAGAATTTTGGTTTTATAAGTTTTTGCAAACATTCGGACCAAAATAATAATCTAAATAACAAATTAATTAATAAGAGTGTCTGAAACCCTTCTAGGAAAAAATATCTCTCAAACGATACGAGATATGAAAAAAACATAAGGGAACAAAGTTGTAGAGAATTTTCTCCTCTACAAATTTGGTTATTCAATTTTCATATCAGATGCATGGTTAAGCCGTTATTTTCATTTAAATTTCGAGCTGTCAAAAGACAATCGCAAAGGCCCACTTTTAGTGTTACTACCGTAACCTAAAGTGGGCCAAAATTCAGCAACCACTTTATGTCTGTTTCAAAAATCATTTAAGGTTAAATGTTCAATATCGAATGGACTAGATTGTACGAGGACTTATGCTTTCTAGAACAAAGGATCTGAATAACAAGGAATCAAGTCATAGTGATTCAGAATTACCGTTCCGGTATATAATTGCTATTATAAACATTTCATAAAATTTGTATTATAAGTCTAATAAAATTTAATTTATTTTAGTTTCAAAGTTATTTCCATTCTTATTTAGTAAGGTGTTTACTGTTGCTACAATAGCCGTATATTTGAAGTCCTATCTAAAAGCTATTACATACATCGAGAGAAACAAATAAAATCACACACAAACACACATACAAGCTTTCGCCACCACTGGCAGCTTCTTCAGGAAAAAGAGGAAAAAAGGGGAGGAAAAGGGAAGGATATGGGTTTTAAGGAAGTGGAAAAGGAGTCATTCCAATCCCAGGAGTGGAAGGACTTACCTTTTGCCAACTTCTTTGCTTTTCACAAATGTCTGTCTAGGTGTGTTTGCGTTTCGATGTGTCTGAGTGTGTGTGTATTTGTTTACCTTCCTTTTTTTCCCTAAGGTAAGTCCTTCCACTCCTGGGATTGGAATGATTCCTTTTCCACTTCCTTAAAACCCATATCCTTCTCTTTTCCTCCCCTTTTTTCCTCTTTTTCCTGAAGAAGCTGCCAGTGGTGGCGAAAGCTTGTATGTGTGTGATTTTATTTGTTTCTCTCGACGAGCCGGTCCTTTTGGTAAGTCATCTCTTTTCTATTTTTATTTTTGTTTATCCCACCGGGAAAGTTTCCCTCTATAATTTTCTATTACATACATCTACATACATACAACGCAATCCACCGTAAGGTGCGTGGCGGAGGGTACAGTGTACCACTACTAGGCATTTCCCTTCCTATTCCACTTCCAAACAGAGCAAGGAAAAAAAAGAATGCTTATATGCCTCCGTACTTGCCCTTACTTCTCTTGTCATTGTGATCATTATGCGATATATAAGTAGGTAGTAGCAAGATCGTACTACACTCAGCTTCAAATGCTGGCCCTCTAAATTTCCTCAACAGAAATTCATGAAAAGAACGTCATCTTTCCACCAGCGATCCCCAATTGAATTAAATTTATAAGGGGCAGCCCTCAGTCGCAAAGTACGAAAATAATCGTTACCAGGTTTCAATGCCGCTATGGGCACCTTCTTCAGACGAAGATGTGTATGCTAAACCTACATGTCAAAATTTAAAATACAAAAAATATATCTGACATAATCAGATAGTAATACCTAAAAAGTAAATAGATGTAGACAGGCGGAGCAGTCACAAGAGGATGCCCTGCTAACGTCTTGACTTGCACACTCCCCCCCCCCCCGCCCTCCCTCCCTCCCTCTCTCTCTCTCTCTCTCTCTCTCTCTCTCTCTCTCTCTCTCTCTCTCTCTCTCACACACACACACACACACACACACACACACACACACACACACACCTTAGCAAACATTTGGTAACTCAGAGAATATCTTGTTTTCAAAGCAGGCAGCCAACAGTGAACCACACAGCCAAACAGCACTGAGGTCAAATTTCCAAGTAGAATATTTTACTGTTCAAACATTATACAGGACCAGCTACAAACAGTCCATTTCCATAAACGGTCACAGGCAGTCAGTGTTTGTTGGTAATGAGGATTACCCTGTGGCTAAACACACCTTGGTGCACGGCCAGCACATCTTGGCACAGTGTTACACCATCCGGGTTATCTGGATACTTCCCACCGAGACCAGTCTTTCAGAACTTGCGCTTCAGCATATTCTCTCTTCCTGTTGCCCACCTGGTCTCAACCTCCATAAATTCAAATTCCTGCCCACCATCTTTAACATCTTTGCCTCGATTCTCTGGACAGAGCCACTACCGCAAGTGGTATCTCTGTCCAAGTTCTTTGCTTTCACAGTATGTCTGCCTAGGTGTGTTTCCATTTGTGTATACGTGTGGGTATGTGTGTATTTGTTTACCCTCCATTTTCCCCCCAAGGTAAGTCTTTCCTCTCCCAGGATTGGAATGGCTCTTTACCCACTCCCTTAAAACCCTTATTTCCTTTTCCCTCTCCTTCCCTTCTGCCTGAGGAAGCACCTAGGCTGCGAAAGCTAGCATGTGTGTGTGTGTGTGTGTGTGTGTGTGTGTGTGTGTGTGTGTGTGTTATTTATTTGTGTTACTATCACTACTGGTGCCCCTTTGCCTGGTAAGTAATCTTTTTCTACTTTTTATATATATTTAAATGGATATACATTTTTTCTTTATTTTATTTCCTCCCCTCACCTGCCTCTCAGCTGCATTCCTAAGCTGAATCTCGTTATTTCCATCTAGGCCTTGCTGTACCCATCCCCACCACTGTAACGTAATCTTCCTATCCCCTCTCCCTTCCACTCCCATCCCCGATTTATATGCCGCAGAGCGTGATTCGAAGTGCGAAGGCCGGAGGTGATGGTTGTATGACTGTTGTGTGCCTGCCCGATTGCGTGAGTGTTCAATTTTCTGAAGGAGGCCATGGCCGATAGCTGAAAGTGTTGTACATGTGTGTTTTTTGTATGTGCCTGTCGCAGCTCGTCGCCACGTCTTTCCGGTGACTTGTTAACTGTCCTTACTATATTATTAATTGTATATCAAGAAAGGTATAGACACCGAATCAACAATGTGCACACATTTGAAGCTGCAGATATTAAAGCTAACTACAATTCACTAATGTAAAAAATTGAAAATAAAATAGATTAAACCAAAGAATACAATTGTGACAAGACTAAGGAAGAAAAAATTCTGGGGGAGAGAGAATTATGGAACTGCCTGAAGTTTCCTGACCAGGGTGTCCAGCGATTCCAGAAACAAAAATTCATCAAGTTTTCCAGATCAATATTGGTATTTTTTTTTTCCAGGGTCGTATTGTGCTTATTGCTAACCACATTTGATTCATTTTGTGACAGACTACATATTTTGTTGATATATAGGAACATTATGAGAGTTTTACCCCGAGTTAAAAAAAATAATAATAAATAAACAACTACTCAACCATGGCTTATTCAAATAGTTTTACAAGGTGCGACATGGTCGTGAATTTTTAACAGTGATCCTTTTTTGTAATTACTTTCAGTATCTTTATTTATGTTAATGACAACAAAAATTTTTTCGTCATTATGACTACTGGTTTCGATCAGTGATGACCATTTTCAAGCCTACAGCAAATCAGAAAAAGGACACATTTAGTAATAGTCTACCTTATAAAATATTACTAACATTAAACATGTTTGAAAATATTATACAGCATACCTGTTGTTAAATACCTTAATGTAATATAGCCATAATGGCATCTTCACAGCGTAAGTTTATCTTCATGAATTGGTTACGATGTATAATTAAATAAAAGCTGAATATGTTAAAGATCACCGCAATGACACCTAGCGGTTGTAAGACCAAATTACTAGTAAACAGCTACTGAACTAGTTTGTTCTCCACAGTAGTGTAGAAAACATGTCACCAGCTCTGTGACCCATTTCTATGTTTATTTTAAAGTTACATCACAACCAATTCATGAAGATACACCTATGCTGTGAAGTTGCCATTATGGCTATATTACATGTAACAACAAGTATTCTGTATAATATTTTTAAACGTGTTTTACATTATTTATATTTTACATGGTGGACTATTACTAAATGTGTCCTTTTTCTGATTTGCTGTAGACTTAAAAATGGTCATAACGACTAAACATATTTTGTGTTCATTGGCGTAAATAAAGATACTGATAGTATTTAAAAAGTGGTACATCATCACTTCAGGACATGTTGATATATTGAAGCTTAAACATCACTGGATGACGATAATTCTGTGATCGAGATACCTGGAATACTGCAGTCAATTGTTTGACTATTTCAGTTGTCTGAATTGCAGAATTATCTTCACCCAATTATGTGTAAGACTGATTATATCAACATTAGTTAAAGTGTTGGTGCAACACTATTGAAATGAGGCATTCATACAAACATACCAGGATCTGACATCAGAACTACATGTCAATAGTAGTACAAACAAAAAACTACAAGAAAATTGGAATGAGACTAGGTTGCAAATGACGTCAAACAGTATCAATAAAACATTTCCGTTAGGAACAATCAGTTGTTGAGAGCATACACACTGACAAAGATACCATTACCTGCTTTAGTAAAAAAGTTGCACTTTTTAGAAATAGAACTACTAATGAATTTAAATTTAAATTTACACAAAAGACTTATGGAAAGAACAGTAACAGACTATTTGGAACTGCTGCCAACAGTAGTGAAATCAATTTCGATATTCTGTCAACTTACTTACTGAAAATAATAATCTTTTAAATAAAAACAAGACAGTGACAATGCATTTACTGCTTAGCTGTAATTTAGATATATATTTTACTTCATTTACATCTCCTCTGGCCTTTAAATAAACAAATTTTTGGGTACTGTATTGTTGCGAGTAAATGCCTGTTATGGAAAGCATGTGTGGAACATATTTGTAAGAAACTCAGCATAAACATGTATTTAGTGAAACATGTCTTAACCTCCTGACTAATATACAGGTCTACAGCACAAAGGTTAGGGAAACTCAAGGAACAGGAAGTCCGTAGACCTCAATCCACATACAGTAAGACTTTTTAAAGAACAGAACACCTTTTGATTTTAAGATGAATAAATACCTTACAAAATAAACTGAAGCATTTATTGACATAAATACTGTAATTCAACAGATGATTTCAAATTTTAAATCTCCTTGAAGAACCATTATTGTATATCGCTCTAATTTAGTTATTTATTTATTTTGTTACAAACAACAATTAATCTTGGGAAAGTACCAGCTGTCTGCCCATAGCACTGGTAGGGGGTAGCGAATTCCAGAAACGGCGGGCTGTCGCAATTCACAACGAGCTGAGGGTGAACATTTAGCTTCATTCGAGTTACAACTGCAACCACGTTTAGGCCCCATCCACGCGCGGATACGCAAATTGCTCGATTCGTGCAGTTTCCTAGTCTCCAAGTCAAGAAGCCGGAGATGCAGACTATTACATTCACACAGGCACGACTCGAGTCGCACGTACTGCCGAGTCGCTTGCAGTGAGAAAGAAAATTGAATCAGTTTCATCGCCTGATTTATTTTTTTATTTATTTGTTTTTTTTCCTGTTCCATAGGACCCACTTGAGGAGTAAGACTCCATGGTCATGGAACAAGTCAATACATTGTTACACAAGAATGGTAATAGAAAAATTTTAAGTAGTCCTTTGCACACGACAATCTTAAGACAAAGTGAAAAGAATCAATAAAGAAAAAATGAATTAGCTTAATTGTTTAACTTTTCTAGGAGTTCCTCGACAGAATAAAAGGAGTGAGCCACGAGGTAACTCTTCAATTTAGATTTGAAAGCATGTGGATTAGTGCTAAGATTCTTAAGTTCTTGTGGCAGCTTATTGAAAATGGATGCCGCAGAATACTGCACCCCTTTCTGCACAAGTGTTAAGGTGGTGTGGTGCAAATGTAGATTAGACATATGTCTAGTATTCACAGAGTGAAAGCTACTAACTCGTGGGAATAAGCTGATAATATTAACAACAAACGACATTAAAGAAAAAACGTATTGTGACGCCAGAGCCAAAATTCCCAGACTACTGAAAAGGGGTCGACGTGACGTTCACGAACTTACACCAGATATTGCTCGAACCGCCCGTTTTTGAGCCAGAAATATCCTTTTTGCATCAGGCGAGTTACCCCAAAAAACAATGCCGTACGTCATAAGTGAGTGAAAGTAAGCGAAATAGACTACTTTTCATGTTGAAAAATCACTTATCTCAGATATTGTTCTAATGGTAAATATAGCAGAATTTAGTTTTGGAACAAGATCCTGAACATGGGCTTTCCATGACAGCTTACTGTCAATATGAACACGTAGAAATTTGAACTGTTCAGTCTCACTTATCACATGCCCATTATGTATAATCATAATGTCAGATTTCGTCAAATTATGTGTTAGAAATTGTAAAAACTGAGTTTTACTGTGATTTAACATCTTCCCTTCTGCCTGACAAAGCAGCTAGGCTGCGAAAGCTTGCGTTTGTGTGTGTGTGTGTGTGTGTATTCATTTATTTATTTGTGATGCTGTCACACCTGTGCTCCTTCGCCTGGTGAGTAATCTTCGTCTATTTTTTATATTTTATTTTTCCTGCTAGGAATTTTTCGTCTTAATAATCGTTTCATATATATATATATATATATATATATATATATATATATATATATATATAGTGAGGACAGTTTACTACTCACCGCAAAGACGTGGTGACGAGCTGCGACAGGCACATACAAAAGACACACACATACAACACATTCAGCTATCGGCCATGGCCTTCTTCAGAAATAGAGCACTCACGCAATCACACAGGCACACAACACAGTCATGGTATGACTGTGTTGTGTGCCTGTGTGATTGCGTGAGTGCTCTATTTCTGAAGAAGGCCATGGCCGATAGCTGAATGTGTTGTATGTGTGTGTCTTTTGTATGTGCCTGTCGCAGCTCGTCGCCACGTCTTTGCGGTGAGTAGTAAACTGTCCTCACTATATTATTTATTCCAACCTGGACTTTCCATTATTATATTATATATATATATATTATAGAAGGAGACCTTCCAGGTACGAAAATGGTATAAAATAAAGATTTTTGACTTACCTAAAGTACAGGCTGGTCGATAGGAGCACTAAACACACACAAAAACACACAACCATTCGAGCTTTCGCCACCAGTGGTGGCTTCTTCGGGAAAAAGAGGGAGGAAGGAGAGGAGAAAGGGAAGGATACGGGTTTTAAGGAAGTGGAAAAGGAGCCATTCCAATCCCAGGAGTGGAAGGACTTACCTTAGGGGACAAAAAGGAAGGTTCCTTTTTGTCCCCTAAGGTAAGTCCTTCCACTCCTGGGATTGGAATGGCTCCTTTTCCACTTCCTTAAAACCCGTATCCTTCCCTTTCTCCTCTCCTTCCTCCCTCTTTTTCCCAAAGAAGCCACCACTGGTGGCGAAAGCTCGAATGGTTGTGTGTTTTTGTGTGTGTTTAGTGCTCCTATCGACCAGCCTGTACTTTAGGTAAGTCAAAAATCTTTATTTTATACCATTTATATATATATATATATATATATATATATATATATATATATATATATATATATTTTTATTTATTTATATTTTTTATTTTATTTTTATTTTTTTTATTTTTTTGGTGTAGTGAATGAAAAAAATTTTAATCGATTTCAGACATTTTGTTGTGATTACAACAGACGTGTGGTAACATCCACGGTAATTTCAGTTTCCTTCTGTGAGTCCATCAATATATAGCCTTCTGCTATGTACACATTGCAAAAAGACCATGAAGGTAAAAACTAGCGAGATTCAAGCTCACTTGGAGTTTACCATCAATTGTTCTTACTGCAAAACATTAGTAACAGGAATAAGGATTAGCAGTGGTAAAGAAAGTGAACTCTGCTACACATCTCACATTAAAAATAATAATAATAATAATAATAATAATAATAATAATAATAAAAACAGATTCATCAGGTTCTGAGCTATTGAACGTTTTAAGTCTAACACATTGGGAAGCTAGCAAACTTTTTCTACCTCGAATTTCAAATTAAACATTGTTTTCATACATCACACAACCAAATGTTGCGACTGCAACCAAGAGACTGGAGTACAGTGACCAGCATGCCGCACCTCATAGCATCGGCCTGCATTCACATTGCCGACCGGGCCGAGTCGAGCCGGGTGTGGCGAGCTGGCTGGCGCCTAGTCGGTTCACGCCGACGGCACGGGTGTTCACACTGTGCGCCACGCCGAGCCGAGATGAAAAAGAGTGGAATCGACTTTCGCTATTTTCAAGTTATAAAAACTTTTGACGGTATATAATACCACACCACATCATTTATCAACTTATTTTTTCCTTAAACCCTTTTCCTTGCCTGTGAAAAAATAAAAGATATTTGAACACACAGTAGTACAACATCTTAGCTTTCGAATGAACCGTTCACCTTTTCGTATTCGTAACTGTCATTTTCAATTGAGGCTTTTTGTTATGTATGCATACTTGAGTTAAAAATTGTGTAATGAAAATGTTGGATAGCGGGCAGGTTACTGTTCTATGCATTTTAGACCATACATTACAGTAAGTGAAATGTAGCTGAAAGTGCAGAAAAGTTTTTGAAATAGTAGTCGCACCGATATCTGCCTCCTTTCACAAGTAATTGCGAGTTATCTGAGTGGCTTCAGTGCCTCGACTGCAAGCCTACGAACGACAGGTGTTGAGGTTAGCGTGAAGCACTGCATTGCTGAAAACTTGGAATTGCTGGACACTCGTGTAGGCCCCTCGTTATGTGTTAGTGATCTATAACCAGAAAACAAGTATGACTATTTTTCTTGGGTAGCGACCGATTACAATGGAAAACGATCTGCTACGGTTTTACATCTTATCACACTTGACTTTATGAAGAGGCATACAACTGGTTTTCTGTCCACACTAGAAAATTAATGGAATATATATTTCATGCTTGGAACTAGAAGGAAAAAAATAATGTAACCTGCAACTTTACTGCTGATGGACTGAAATAAAATTTTCTGACCTACTTAATGACTTTCCAGTTGGAGGTGATAAAAGAAGCAGCCCAAAAATAAACTTAGACCAACACCTTCAACCCATCATGTGCAGTCTCCCATCCTTCATCAAAGACACCTACCACTTCCTCGATTGCCTGAAATCCTTACCCAGCCTGTTACCTCCAGAAACCATCCCTGTAACCACTGATGCCACTTCCTTATACACAAATATCCCACATGCCCAGGGCCTCGCCGCGATGGAGTATTTCCTTTCACGCCGACCACCCACTTCCCTACCTAAAACCTCTTTCCTTAATACCCTAGCCAGCTTCATCCTAACCCACAACTACTTCACTTTTGAGGGCCAAACAACTAAAGGGAACCCCAGGATGGCCCCCTCGTAAGCAAACTTAATTTATGGGACACTTAGAGGAAGCCTTCCTGGATACCCAAGCACGTCAACCCAAAGTTTGGTACAGATTCATTGATGACGTCTTCATGATATGGACTCACAGTTTAGAACAACTCCAGAATTTCCTCTCCAACCTCAACTCCTTTGGTCTCATCAAATTCACCTGGTCCTATTCCAAATCCCATGCCACTTTCCTCGATGTCGACCTCCATCTGTCCAACGGCCAACTACACACATCAAACCTACCAATAAAAAACAGTACCTCCATTATGACAGTTGCCATCCATTCCGCATCAAATGTTCCCTTCCCTACAGCTTAGGTCATTGTGGCAAACGAGTCTGCTCCAGTCCCGAATCTCTGAACCAGTACACCAATAACCTAATAACAGCTTTCACATCCTGCAGCTCTCCTCCTAATCTGGTACAGAAGCAAATTGCCAGAGCCACTTCCTCAACCCCCCCCCCCCCCCAAAATTCAGAACCTTCAACAGAAGAATCACAGAAGTGCCCCTCTGTCACCGGATACTTTCCGGAACTGGAGCGGACTCTGAATGTGGCTCTCCAGCAAGGATACTACTTCCTTAAATCCTGCCCCAAAATGAGATCCGTCCTTCATGACATCCTTCCCACTCCACCGAGAGTGTCTTTCTGCTGCCCACCTAACCTCTGTAACCTCCTACTCCATCCCTATGAAATCCCCAAACCACCTTCCCTACCTTCTGGCTCCTACCCTTGTAACCGCCCCCGTTGTAAAACCTGCCCTATGCACCCTTCCACCACCACTTACTCCAGTCCCGTAACCTGGAAGGTGTACACGATCAAAGGCAGAGCCACTTGCGATAGTACCCACGTGATTTACCAACTGACATGCCTGCACTGTGAAATGTTCTATGTGGAAATGACCAGCAAAAAAACTGTCCATTCACATGAATGGTCACAGGCAGACAGTGTTTGTTGGTAATGAGGATTACCCTGTGGCTAAACACACCTTGGTGCACGACCAGCACATCTTGGCACAGTGTTACACCGTCCGGATTATCTGGATACTTCCCACTGACACCAATCCTTCAGAACTCCGGAGATGGGAACTAGCCCTTCAGCATATTCTCTCTTCCCGGTGCCCACCTGGTCTCAACGTCCGCTAAATTTAAATTCCCTCCCACCATCTTTAACATCTTTGCCTTGGTTCTCTGGACAGAGCCTCTGTCTCTAGTGGCATCTCTGTCCAACTTCTTTGCTTTCTACAGTATGTCTGCCTAGGTGTGTTTGCATCTGGGTAAATATGTGTATTTGTTTTTCTTCGCCCAAGTTAAGTCTTTCCTCTCCCGTGATTGGAATGTCTCCTTCCCCCTCCCTTAAAACCCTCATCCTTTCCTTTCCCTCTCCTTCCCTTCTGTCTGAAGAAGCAACTGGGTTGCGAAAGCTTGCGTTTGTGTGTGTGTGTGTGTGTGTGTGTGTGTGTGTGTGTGTGTTTTATTTGTGCTACTATCACCACCTGTGCTCCTTCGCCTGGTGAGTAATCTTCATCTATTTTTTATTTATATATTTATAGACACTTATAATTGTAATATAAAATATTTTTATTATTGCTGTTTTATTTTCTCTTTTGTAGCTCTCGAAAAATAATACACCACAACGTGGAAATAATTGTATACACAGTATCCCACAAAAAAAAGTCACCCTCACAGAACAGTGACACTAAAAACACATAGTTAACGCCTTACAAGAAATTCTGCAAGTGGTGGCTACAGTAGCGTAGCTATGGGGGGTGCGGTCCGCACCGGGTACGAACTCCAAGGGGATGACAAAACTTCCCAGAGGTTTCATTTTTTCTTCCCCCTTTTTTCTTTTTCTTTTTTTTTTTTTCCACACTAATTTACCAATGTTAATGGTCTGAACCGACAGGGTTGTTGCCATTCTTCGTCAATTATCTTGAGTGACCGGACGCCAGAGTTTTCTTCTGCAATATTCAGAAGATCGAATGAAATATTTATTCATTTGCACGTAAGTATATGGAATTATTTATAATTTTTTAAATACAACTTTTTCTTCCCATAGTTGTAAGAAAGATAACAAGGGGTTTCTTTTCTGCTGATGCCAAATGCCTGAATTTTCTCTTTTTTAGGATTTTTTGAGAATCAATGTTTCGCCCAGCTTTAAAAGTAATTACGATACTTATTCAGATGTTGCTGCCATTTTTACAGTATAAACGGTCACTGTGTTCCTTTTTCGTGATTTGAACATTAAAATAAACGACCATTTAACCAAACCAGCCGTATTAATTATAGATCACGAATTTACTTTGTGCTAGGGTCTTCAAGTGGTCAAACATGAATGAACTAGTCTAGCATAAACCCAGAACTGTTTTCCGCCGTGGCTATCAATGTGGTACGTTATAATGTATAGTGCAGAGCTTTCCAAGCTGGATGTCACAACACCCAGGGGTATCGCATAGCGCCACTAAGGGTGTCGCAACAACAGCAAAATCTTAAGATAAAATAAGACAGAACATTGTGGAACAAATACTAAACATCCTTCAGTTCGTTCAGTGGGCACTTTAAGTACAAGTTAATCATGAGAACTACTATTTCCTCAAAGTATCGTTTAAATAGGTAAATCTAATTAAAATCAGTTCGTTTCTTGTAAAACTTTATATATTCGAAATGGTGTCGCAACTAGGAGTTTGGAAAGCTCTGGTATAATGTGTAAGAAAAATCGTAGAAAATTACAAAAAAATACCATATGGGTTTATTATTTGATGCAACTGTGACGTCAAATAGAACAAAATGTTCAAATGTTTGTAGAGCTTATGGGACTTAACTATGGCGTCATCAGTTCCTAAACTTACAAACTACCTATGAACTACCTAATACTAAGGACGACACAAATATCCATGACCGAGGGGGGATTCGAACCCCTGACTAGTGGTCGCCGAAGACCGATCAGCCTCTGTGGCCAGCTAGAACAAATCTCCTTACTGTTTGATTAATGATGAAAATTCTCCTCAGAGATAATAAATATTGTTGAAATGAGATAGAATGGCTGGCCAGTACTTACCATTGTGCTGTACCGCCGATAGTAACACAAAATGAAAAAACAGAAAAAAAAGGGACAAAGGGACAAGCTTTCGGAACAGAGTTCCTTCGTCAGGTGGGAGAGAAGGGAAGAATAAAGGATGGGAATAGAAGGGAAAGGTGGTTCACGACCTAGGTCATGAAGGTGGTGTTTCGGAAGTGTGGGCGTCAGAGATTGCAGTATCTCTGACGCCCACACTTCCGAAACACCACCTTCATGACCTAGGTCGTGAACCACCTTTCCCTTCTATTCCCATCCTTTATTCTTCCCTTCTCTCCCACCTGACGAAGGAACTCTGTTCCGAAAGCTTGTCCCTTTGTCCCTTTTTTTCTGTTTTTTCATTTTGTGTTACTATCGGCGGTACAGCACAATGGTAAGTACTGGCCAGCCATTCTATCTCCTTACTGTTTGCTGTTTATGAATATCTGACCTCAGTAAAAAATGCATAAAAGCATTTTCTCCTATACAACAACAGACAACTGATTACTAACTTATTGTATTTCAGGAAGAGCGCTCTTTTAAGCAATATTTGCCTAAAAATATAAAGACAACTAAACAGTGTTTGCTATAAATCAATATGGAGATTTCTATTTGCTTGTGGACGAAGCCTTTCGATTTGCGAAAGACACATGTGATGAGATGAGTATTCCTGTCGAAAAAATAAGAAATATTAGGAAGAAGAAAATGATGTCCGGGTGAAAGGCTGCAGACGAGACGCTGACTTTGCACCAGGAACTGAGAAAGTCAGTCAGTCAGCTTGTGTGAGACAACACATGTCATATACCAGCTGATGTGTGTCCACTGTTCAGCCTTTTATGTTGGTATGACTACCAACAAATTGGCTGAGCGGATGAATGGGCATAGACGGACTGTTCGCCTGGGGGGACACCCAATATCCTGTGGCAGAACATGCCCTCCAGCATAACTCCAGGGACCTGGGCACGTGTTACACCACACGTGCCATTTGGATGGTACCAACAAACACCAGTCCTTCAGAGCTACGGAGGTGGGAACTTGCCCTCCAACATATCGTCTCCTCCCGCCACCCCCCTGGCCTAAATCTACGCTAACCCCTCCCCTTCCTCCATCCTCAGCTCACCATTCATTACCATTCATTATCCGTTCCTTACCCCCCCCCCCCTCTCTCTCTCTCTCCCGCCCTCTCTGTCATTCTATCTCTCTCCGTGTGTGTGTGTGTGTGTGTGTGTGTGTGTGTGTCCATCCATATTTCCCTGTTTATGAAAAACGTTTTAGACACACACATCCCCGCCCCTCCTACACCCCTCAGCATCATTAATTTCACTCTCTTCTCTTCTCTTTACTACTTGATCTTTCCCCTTTGGTTATATTTATCCTCTCTGGCTTGGCTCGGTACATACATGCAGTATCTCTGACGTCCACACTCCCGAAACACCACCTTCATGACCTAGGTCGTGAACCACCTTTCCCTTCTGTTCCCATCCTTTATTCTTCCCTTCTCTCCCACCTGACGAAGGAACTCTGTTCCGAAAGCTTGTCCCTTTTTCCCCTTTTTTTCTGTTTTTTCATTTTGTGTTACTATCGGCGGTACAGCACAATGGTTAAGTACTGGCCAGCCATTCTATCTCGTTTCAACAATATTTATCATATCTGAGGAGAATTTTCATCATTAATCGAGTTAATTGATTTTGTTATTTTAATACTATTGTTCTCACACTGTAGTGTCTCGTCGAATTCTCAGCACTTAAGAAATAGGTGGAAATGGACTCATCCCTTGAATTTAGACTAAAATTTAGGGCAGTTTTTCCTTATGTGAACAACTAAAATAAACATTACTGAAAAAATATTCATTTTGCAGAATTAATAGTAATGCAAATAAAAATAAACATTTTCAAAACAGTTTATCTGATAATAAATATCATGCAGAGGCTTCTCTTGAAAGCAGAGAGGAAACATGTGATACTTGTGCTGTAGAAGCAACACCATATCCCAATCGGCTCGCGCTGGGAATATTAAACATTCGAATGTCGTCGGCTCGGTGTGAGCCGGCTGACGCATAGTCGGCTCGGCTCGGCCAACAGTGCGAACACCGTAGTTTTTTTTAAAGAGTGTGTTCAATGTCTCGGCTCAGCCGGCAGTGTGAATACGGCCTTAGCCGTTCGAGTTGCAACTGTTTATGACAGTAAGAGCAAATTCTTCTGACCGACTCCAAAGCTTTCAACAAACTTGCACCAAATACATGATCCACCACATGTGTAAAGTGTTTTGTATGCAGCTCGTTCCTATTCCTGGGAAAAACAAAGTGCGGAATTCCAGTTATACTTTTAAACTGGCAGTATACAGCAGTTCCAGTAAAATTTAATACATTATAGTATTATTTTATTCCATTGAGTTGTTTTCTTTCTTTGCACCGAGATATCTGTCGTTTACAGGGATCGGATCACAAAATCCAACAGCTGTGGGTCACATATTACACTGTGGGATTATCCCACCACAAGGTGTATGGATTCACCATATATAGATAAGTAGATGTTTTAAGGATTTTACTGTGTGCCATGCACTCGTGTGCGAGCAGGTGAGGCGGTCATAGTGGCTGAAGAAGAGGCCGCCGTGCAACATTGCAAAGCACAAATGAGCATCAGAAGAGACGGTGTTGTCATGGAATTTACACATACATTGTTTGTATAAGCAATCTGAGTTTGTCGAAGTAGTTTCTAGTATAGTTTCTCTCGAGACTTGATCCAGTAAAGATCACGCGTAATCTTAGCCTACAGGGCATAATACAAGATGTTCGTAAAAATTAATCGTCTTGTGGTTTTTTATTCAAAGTGTATCCTCACCAAGTGTCCCCCATCACTGCTACGGAATGAAATCCTTGCCTAAATTATAGGTGATAACTTTAACTCAAGTCTTTACACAATTATAAGCTCCAAAGAAGAAAAGACTGCCGAAGGTAATTTGACGAGATTTAGTGCTACATAACCAACCACGTAATAACTTGGGTGCCGTGTTCCGGGAGAAGAGTTCGATTGTAGCAGCACAGTCATCACGACGTCTGTCTCACCGGGAACACCGCAGTAGCAAACTGCATGCATTATTTTTAAATCGATGATATTACCATGCATACAGATTCACAACCGCTATTGCAGTCAAGTCTCAGTATGCAAAAATACATACCTGTGTACTTTTAATACCTACTTACGAATGTTTTGCTCAAAATTAAAATTACAGTACTACTCAGTGACCTATTATAAAAAGCTTGTCCTGTTCAAAGACCACATTTTTAAAGCAACAGAGTACCTCTGAAAAGCAATGTGATGTATGGTAGTGACCACTGATTCTTTTCAAACATGAATACCTTTCATATTGAAAGCCCCTAGCGTGTGAAACACTTTGTCAATGTACCTAATATCTCAAGCATCAGCCGTATGTTGCACACTGGACACCTTCCAGCCTCTTTCCAGAAACTTAATGAGTTATAATTCTTAATCTTTCCAAGAAAGAGAGAATTTACAGCACTGGTTACATTTGAGCAAGAGGAACATTTTAGTTTACCAACATTGGTACTAATTATTCGCTATTTATCGTCAATCAATGGCAAAAATTATGACAAAATAAATGCCACAATTTAATAAAATTTATCCAATTCTTTTAATCCAAAATCTAAAGTAAAACAGGATAATCTTGGTGAAACTATATTTATTTATTAAGAGCTTTGTTTAACAATTTGACATAATTGATGTTTTTAGATAACTGTTACTTGACTAATGAAACACTGAAAGTCAGAAGGGAAGGAGAGGGAAAAGGAAATGATGAGGGTTTTAAGGAAGGGGGTAAGGAGCCATTCCAATCCCGGGAGAGGAAAGACTTACCTTGGGGGAAGAAAATGAAGGTGAACAAATACACACACACCCATACATTACACAGCCGCAACCACACCTAGGCAGACATACTATAGAAACCAAAGAAGTTAAGAAGTTAGAGATGCCACTAGATGCAGAGGCTCTGTCCAGAGAACCGAGGCAAAGATGTTAAGATGTTAAAGATGGCGAGCGGGAATTCAAATTTAGCGGAGGTTAAGATCAGATGGGAAACGGAAAGAGAGAATATGCTGAAGGGCTAGTTCCCATCTCCGGAGTTCTGAAGGATTGGTGTCGGTGGGAAGTATCCAGATAACCCGGACGGTTTAGCACTGTGCCAAGATGTGCTGGCCGTGCACCGAGGCGTGTTTAGCCACAGGGTGATCCTCATTAACAACAAACATTGTCTGCCTGTGTCCATTCATGCGAATGGACAGTTTGTTGCTGGTCATTCCCACATACAACGCTTCACAGTGCAGGCAAGTCAGTTGGTAGATCACCTGGGTACTATCGCAAGTGGCTCTGCCTTTGATCGTGTACACCTTCCGGGTTACGGGACTGGAGTAAGTGGTGGTGGAAGGGTGCATAGGGCAGGTTTTACAACGGGGGCAGTTACAAGGGTAGGAGCCAGGAGGTAGGGAAGGTGGTTTGGGGATTTCATAGGGATGGACTAGGAGGTTACGGAGGTTAGGTAGGCGGCGGAAAGACACTCTCGGTGGAGTAGGAAGGATGTCATGAAGGACGGATCTCATTTCGGGGCAGCATTTAAGGAAGTCGTATCCTTGCTGGAGAGCCACATTCAGAGTCCGCTCCAGTCCCGGAAAGTATCCGGTGACAAGAGGGGCACTTCCGGGATTCTTCTGTTGAAGGTTCTGAATTTGGGGGAATGAGGAAATGGCTCTGGCAATTTGCTTCTCTACCAGATTAGGAGGATAGCTGCCGGATGTGAAAGCTGTTATCTACCAATTGACATGCCTGCACTGTGAAGCATTCTATGTGGGAATGACCAGCAACGAACTGTCCATTCGCGTGAATGGACACAGGCAGACAGTGTTTGTTGGTAATGAGGATCACCCTGTGGCTAAACACGCCTTGGTGCACGGCCAGCACATCTTGGCACAGTGCTACACCGTCTGGGTTATCTGGATACTTCCCACCGACACCAATCCTTCAGAACTCCGGAGATGGGAACTAGCCCTTCAACATATTCTCTCTTCCTGTTGTCCACCTGGTCTTAACCTCCACTACATTTGAATTCCTGCGCGCCATCTTTAACATCTTAACATCTTTGCCTCGGTTCTCTGGACAGAGCCTCTGCATCTAGTGGCATCTCTAACTTCTTAACTTCTTTGGTTTCTATAGTATGTCTGCCTAGGTGTGTTAGCGTCTGTGTGAATGTATGGGTGTGTGTGTGTGTGTGTGTGTGTGTGTGTGTGTGTTCACCTTCCTTTTCTTCCCCCAAGGTAAGTCTTTCCTCTGCCGGGATTGGAATGGCTCCTTACCCCTTCCTTAAAACCCTCATCATTTCCTTTTCCCTCTCCTTCCCTTCTGCCTTAAGAAGCAACTGGGTTGTGAAAGCTTGCGTTTGTGTGTATGTGTGTGTGTGTTCTGTTCATGTGTGCTGCTGTCACACCTGTGCTCCTACGCCTGGTGAGTAATCTTTGTCTATTTTATATATATATTCTTTCCTGCTAGGAATTTTTCATCTACAATATTCGGAACACTGAAAGAGTTACACATGTTATGCTTTACTTGAAAATGTATTGAGAACTTTTTGAGATGAAGATGAAACATTTATGTTCATAATGTACACTATTTCTGGGGTTTAATTGCATCTCTTCCACTGTAATCGGCTTAAGATTATGAAGTACAGCATGTTCCATTAAAAGCACAAACATCACCATCACTGTTTTGCATATGGAAATTTCAGTGGTGTTGTACCTTATAGCCACTAAAATACAACATAGCACTGATCAAAATACGCAGAATGCCACATGTGTGAACGTCACATAAATATTTGTACTTAACCGTCCACTAAAATCTCAAAAGGCATAGTGTTATGTGTTGTATCAGTGTTTCATTATTTAAGTCGTAAACCTTTCATCAACACAGGTGAGAGAGTAAATGTGTCAACTAGCAGTGCAGGTGGCCCAAAACACGAAACACGAGAAATAGGTATTCAAGCTGGCATTTGCAGTTGCAACTGGCAGAGGCCGCACATGCGCCGCAAAGTAGTAAGAAATGTGACCGGTAAATTTCTAGCAACTAGAACGAACCTATTTTTGCAGAAATAAATCAAACCGAGCGGAAGGCAAGTGAATGTTTCTGCCGAAAAGCAAATCGAGTACCATGACTTTTCCAGGGGTTTGGAAAAAATACAAAACTGCTCAGAGTTTCCCAGATAAAAAAAAAATTCCCCAGAGTTTTCCCGCTTTTCTAGGACACTGGACACCCTGCCGAAACATTACGAGGCAACAAACACCCGATTAACGTCGACGAGTATCTGACTCCTCTCCTCCTGCCGATCCCTACCGTGGGAAAACTACTTTGCCACCAATCCCTCCAATCAAAGCCAATCTAATTCCAACATTGAACCTTGCCTCTGCCTCTCCCAGTTCATACCACTATCCAACCGTGATCCTCCCTCATTCACTCCTAACCACCCTCTTGTCACATTCCAGGAATTCCTCACATCCAACTTGGCATCACCACCCTTCTCCCAAGCCCCTTCCAAAGAACACCAACCTTTTGTCAGATCAAAGGACAGCCTTACACAACTTCAAAACAGAACCCAACCTAATCATTCTCCCTGCAGATTAGGGTTCCACCAGTGTTGTAATGACTCACAGTGATTACGTGACAGAAGGCCTACATCAATTGTCTGATTCCTCCACCTACAACAATTTGGGCCAGGATGACCCCATCCCAAAAGTCCAACATGACCTACAATCTCTCCTAAAATCTTAAAGCGCGTATCACAACCTCTCCCCCGAATCAGTCTCCCTCCTCACCCGAACAACAACCCACAAATCTACACTTCACATGCTTCCAAAAATCAATAAACCTAACAATCCTGGACACCCAATTGTGGCTGGTTACTGTGCTCCCACAGAAAGAGTTTGAAACACAGCCTCCCACATCCAAGATACCAACCACTTCCTTCACAGACTCTCCACCATCCTCACCCATTTACTTCCTGGATTCTTACTTGTCACCATCGATGCCACTTCGACGTACACCAATACCCCATGTGGCCACAGTCTTGCTGCTCTCTAACATTACCTTTCTCAAAATCCTTCAGACAGCCCAATACCCAATACCTCATTCCTTATAACCCTTACCAATTACATCTTAATAAACAATAACTTTTCCTTCAAAGGAAAAGTACGCAATCAAATCCGCGGCACAGCCACGGGCACCCGTATGACACCCTCCTATGCCAACCTCTGTATGGGCCGTCTGGAGGAAACCTTCGTAGCTTCCCAAAATCCCAAGCCCCTCGTCCAATGATATTTGCGTGATTTGGACTCAGGACCAGGGCACACTGTCCTTGTTCCTTCTCCCCCATCAGTTTCAGTTGGTCCTTCTCAACCCAGCAAAGTCACCTTCCTGGAGGTTACCCTCCACCTCACTGACAGCTCAAGCCACATTTAACCTGCTAATTACAAACAGTACCTACACTTTGATAGATGTCATCCATTCCACATCAAAAAATCCCTCCCATACAGCCTCGTCACCCGTGGACAGCGAATTTGAAGTAATAAGAAGTCCCTTATCCATTATTCTGAAGGCCTCACAAAGGCCTTTACAGACAGACATTACCCTCCTGACCTAATCCTCAAATAGATTTCCCATGCTATAGTTGCACACACCACCAATCATTGCTCCGACCCCAGTAACCAGTCACAACGGAGTGTCGTCCTTGTCACCCGATACAACCCCGGACTGGAACGACTAAATCACATCCTTCATCTCGCCTTTGATTATGTCATGCCCAAAAATGAGATACATCCTATCCAAGATCCTTTCCACCCCTAATAAGCGGCGTTCAGTCGCTCACCCCGACCTCCAAAACATCCTCGTCAATCCCTATTCCACTCGCAATCCCGATCCCTTACCACAGGGATCATATCCCTGTGGAAGATACCAATGCAAAACCTGCCCAATGAACCCACCCGGCACTTCCAGTTCTGTCACAGGCTTATCCTACCCCATAAGAGGTCGGGCCACCTGTGAAAGCAGCCACGTGATATACTAACTCCACTGGACAGCACAGCATTTTTATTGTGGTATGACAACAAACCAGCTGTACAGCAGGATGAATGGCCACCGCCAAACTGTGGCAAAAAGCAAGATGGACCACCCTGTGGCACAGCATGCAGCTGAGCACAGCACTCTGGATTTCAATGGCCGCTTCACTACCCGAGCCATCTGGATCCTCCCTTCCACCACCAGCTCTTCTGAACTGCGCAGATGGGAGTTGTCTCTTCAACACATTCTACAGTCCTGCAACCATCCAGGCCTCAAACTAAGGTAACTTCTCATCCCTCAACCCTATGCCTATCATCATCTCCCCCCCCCCCCCCCCACTCCCCGTCCCTCCTCTTCCTTTCCCATCCTGTATCTCTCGTGTCTTCCTTGCAACTGTGTGTCACCACTTACAATATCCCGTTAATTACTTATTTTTCCTTTCTTTTTCCTAATTTTATTTTTCCTTATTATTCTTATCGTTTCAAATCCCCTCACTCCCTCCCACACTCCCCTACACCTCCCTTTTATCCTGCCCTGCCCCTTCCCTACACTGTATTCATTTCTGCAATTCAAATTCCAACCTATCGGAGTCTTTACAATCCGTCACACAACGCGGAACATTCCAGCCTCACCTTTACCCGGCATCCTTCCCTCTCCACTCCCCACCTCAACAGCCTAAATGCTTGTGGCACCAGAGTGGCCGGACACGATAGTTGTGTGCGTGTATAGTTGGCCGGGTGATTGCGTGAATGTGTTTCTTTTTCTGACTAATGCCACGGTTGAAAATTTAAGTTGCACAAATGTGATTACCTATTTTAACACGACAGCAGCTCTGCGAGCTGCCTCACGGTGAGTTGTTATCCGTCCTCCATTTTGAACAATATTGATAGAAAATTCAAAATCAATTAGCAAGAACTGACCAGAAGTCAAATGCAAAGCTGCAGAAACATGCACAACTAGCAAAAATATTGATACTAGCTAAGGGAAAATTAGAAACACCGACGAAGAAATGCGATGCAGCTGGACAAATATCAATACCTCAAATTAGAAGTAGTAGGCAAACAATGGAATACACGCAGTCTGTGGTCGCGGCTCGCACGACTGCCCACGTTAGCGAGGTGACCCGGGACGGCCCGACAGCCGACGTGTGGGCATCGTCGGTCGAGCTGTGGTGTCAGTGCCGGCATCAGAAATCTGCTCCGCACACTCATTTTACACTAGCCAGCGAGTACTATTATGTCAAACTCAAATTCTCCTTCTACTCCCTGTCACTGCGTACAAGTTTTCACTGAAAACTTGTCACTCTTAACTGCTGTCATGTATAAGTGAATTTGACCGATACGGAGAGCGACTACTCTAAAATTATTTTTCTCTCTTCCTGTGATACACCTTCAAATCCAAATGAGTATGATTAATTCAAGGTCTCAATGTTTGTCATGTGATTCACCGATTTTACATTTAGACACGTCAGAAAAATGGCGGTAATAGAACATTAACTGCAAATGTGCTCACAATCTGTAGCTTACCCTCTCAGAACTCAGTAAAATATACATTAAGAAATTATAGCTAATTCTTATACCTGAGTTTTGTGCTTTTTCATTTTATTATTATTATCATAAAGAAAAAAAATGGAGGATATATCATTGGTGGATGTGGATACTAGTAAGATTTTGTTGCTCTCTCAATAATCACAATGTGCTTATCAGAAAATACTTTTCTGACAGCAAAATAAAATACCTTTATGTAGTCGAAGTACAGGAAACAGTGCCAAATAGGACCAAGCAGCAGTTTTGGAAGGTAATATTTCACAGCTTCCCTGAATCCATGGCCAGCCGACTGAAGGGCATCGGAGACTTCAGGGCGACTGCTAAGCTTCATTAGCGCCTCTCTACTCTGAGGCTGTGTGATGTCACGAGCGTACCTCCCGTATACGTCAAACTCGGCAGCCTAATGAACAACAAATTTTGTCCAATAGAATAAGTATTTTCAGGAATACATAATATGAAGCATCTAAAATTAAACAAATGGTTTAGTACAGAGGAGGTAAATCATAAATCAATGTAAGACTTGCACCTCCCCCCCCCCCCCCACTCTCTCTCTCTCTCTCTCTCTCTCTCTCTCTCTCTCTCTCTCTCTCACACACACACACACACACACACACACACACACCTTAGCAAACATTTGGTGACCCAGAGAATATCTCGTTTTCAAAGCAGGCAGCCAACAGTGAACGGCACAGCCAAACAGCACTGAGATCAAATTTCCAAATAGAATATTTTACTGTTCAAACATTATACAGGACCAGCAACAAACTGTCCATTTCCATGAACAGACACAGGCAGAAAGTGTTTGTTGGTAATGAGGATCACCCTGTGGGTGAACATACCTCGGTGCACGGCTAGCACATCTTGCCACAGTGTTACACCGTTTGGGTTATCTGGATACTTCCCACCGACACCAATCCTTCAGAACTCTGGAAATGGGAACTAGCTCGTCAGCATATTCTCTCTTTCCGTTGCCCACCTGGTCTCAACCTCCACTAAATTCAAATTTCCACCCACCAGCTTTAACATCTTTGCCTCAGTTCTCTGGACAGAACCTCTGCCTCAAGTTGTATCTCCGTCCAACTTCTTTACTTTCTACAGTACGTCTGCCTAGGTGTGTGTGCGTATATGTATATGTGTGGGTGGGTGTGTATTTGTTTACCTCCTTTTATTCCCCCCCAAGGTAAGTCTTTCCTCTCCCGGAATTGGAATGATTCTTCACCCACTCCCTTAAAACCTGCACCTTTCCTTTTTCCTCTCCGTGTGTGCGGTTTTTTCTTTGCATTTCTGTCTGCGTATCTGTGCTCTTTTGCCTGGTAAATAAACCACATTTACTGTCCAAACATTTACAGATCAATCAATTTCATGTAAAAATACAAGTAATTAATGTGTATTTCTCTCAAAGCAATTCTTTAAGATCGCAACAAGACAGAATGGCAACCCGCACTTACCTCCAGATTGTGAAATTCCAGATGACATCGAACAGGGTGATTTCGGACAGTTGTGAAATTTTCACCATAACTATCAAAGGTTTTTTCCAATTGCATTGTTTATTGCAGTAGTGGTGGGGTATATGTGGAAGCAATAAAACAATTCGAAAGTGCAAAGTCTATGGCCGAGACAAAGTCTTTGCCTGGGACAAATCAAGTGTCTGATATCACCCCCTGCACTGGGGTGATTTTGAATACATGTTTATTTTGAATCTCTGTACAAGGTGATTTCAAAATTAACATTTTTTAAATTATACTATCCTTCTATTTGAGTTTAGTGACTCGTCATCGTTCATTATGTTGCCAGGCTGGATATTTTTCCAGTATTGGCTTATTGAAAAATACATTTTTCTGTTTGGTCACTTCAGTGCAAGCTGTTTTAATATTTTCACTTAGGCGAATGGAAAGATTTAAATGCCCTGTGAGAAATAAATGCACCCATTCTTCTCCTGCTAAACTGTTAGAAAAATTTCCTCTATTTTCAGCCGGATTTGTCAAGTTAGGTTTCATAAAATATGTAATATCAGATTTAGTCAAAGGAAATCCCCAATGTGAAGCCCTCAAGATATCTGGCTTCAACATTTCTTCATCTTACTCACTCGGGACAAACTGTCCTCCCTTTTCTGGATGTGGTTTTTTCACTTTATTTTGCAATACAATACAAGTCAACCGCTTTACTGTATATTAATTTTCCACATGGGCTTTCTTACATTGCTTTGTTTAAACACTCCGTCTCATAATTACACTGAACCTGAGAACCATTCTCCCTTTTATACATTATTGGCATTGTCCAAAATAACTCAAAACAGTAAACTATTTTGTAAAAACTTCACACAAAACTTGTACAGAACTTTTCACGGTACCCAGCCTACTGATATTGTTGGCAACTGATGCTATGATACTTTTCAATGTTAATATTGCCGCGAGAGACCACGTACACCGACTGCCGGCGTGGCTCAGGGGATAGCGTCACCAACTGTGGTGCTGAAGGTCGCCAGTTCGATCCCGCCCACCAGCAAAAATTTATTTCTTTGTAATTAACAATTCCAGAATGTTCTATATGTTTCGTATGTTCACTTGTAAATTCTATTTGTTTCTCATGTTAACTGTTGTTCTAATTTCTGGTACATTCTGTGTATGTATAAATAGCAGAGCATTCTGCCCAAGAGGCAGTTAGTGCTGTGTGTATGGTGAGTTCGTAATAAACCAGCTTTCAGTATAAGTGCTGGGTTCAGTTGCCTTCGAAGTCAAGCCTACTTCAAAATTTCAACACGACAATATGTAGATAGGGAACAACTCACCATAAATACAAACGTTGAGCTGCCACCAGACACAAATAAAACAAACACAAACACACACAAACACACACACACACACACACACACACACACACACCACTCAAGCATTCTCATCCAGACGCGCGCTCGTGTGTGTGTGTGTGTGTGTGTGTGTGTGTGTGTGTGTGTGTGTGTGTGTGTGTCGGCAGCTCAACGTTCGTATTTACAGCGAGTTTTTTCCTATCTACATATTATCATTAACATTCCTTACTCGACCTTCCATTGTTGATACTTTTCAATGGCTCGCAACAATATAAAATTACTGTTCCATAACACAGCATGAACTCTCGACAAACTCTTCAGATTATCAAGACGGTAAGCAATAGATCCAAAATACATGTTGCAGAGAGTGGGAAGTACAGTTTTATGCATAAAATAAGCAATGCACAAGTACAGAAATTTACAGTAATTTGTTGATATGTGGTACGAAACAGAAGATAAACCATACTGTCCTAAATACCCCCAGTGTCAGAAATCACTGCAGGAAGTAATACTGAAAACAAAAATAAACAATAATAGAAACTACTGCATTGCTTTTAGAGGTAGGCTTATATCAGGAGTACTTTTAATTTCCTTCCAGACAGTAAGTACTCACCTACTACACTGTCTCGTTTGAATACTTCCTTTGAGAAAAAAAGTAAAAGCGCCAGAGGCCTCAACTGCTTATCATTTTGAGCTCCGTAGCCAAGTGATAACAATATTAATCATTAACAAGAACCACCACAATTCTGACACATTTATTGTACCATGAACCACAGACATTGCCGAGGTGGGGTGGCTTGCGTGCCTCAACGACGCAGATAGCCATACCGTAGGTGCAACCACAGCGGAGGGGTATCTGTGGAGAGGCCAGACAAACGTGTGGTTCCTGAAGAGGGACAGCAGCCTTTTCAGTAGTTACAGGGGCAACAGTCTAGATGATTGACTGAGCTGGCCTTGTAACATCAGCTAATGTGGCTTTGCCACACAGTTACTGCGAACGGCTGAAAGCAAGGGGAAACTACAGCCGTTACTTTTCCCGAGGACATGCAGCTCTACTGTATGAAAATATGATGATGGCATCTTCTCGGGTAAAATATTCCGGAGGTAAAATAGTCCCCCATTCAGATCTCCGGGCGGGGACTACTCAGGAGGATGTTATCATCAGGAAAGACAATACTGGCATTCTACGGATCGGAGTGTGGAATGTTAGATCCCTTAATCGGGTAGGAAAATTAGAAAATTTAAAAAGGGAAATAAATAGGTTGAAGTTAGATATAGTGGGGATTAGTGAAGTTCGGTGGCAGGACGAACAGGATTTTTGGTCAGGTGAGTACAGGATTATAAATACAAAATCAGTTGGGGGTATCACAGGAGTAGGACTGATAATGAATAAGAAAATAGGAATGCGGGTAAACTACTATGATCAGCACAGTAATCGCATTATCATTGTCAAGATAGATACGAAGCCAACACCGACAACAGTAGTACAGGTTTATATGCCAACTAGCTCTGCCGATGATGAGGAAATCGAAGAAATATATAAGGAGCTAAAGGAAATTATTCAGGCAGTTAAGGGAGAGGAAAACTTAATTGTGATGGGAGACTGGAATTCGGTAGTAGGAAAAGGAAGAGAAGGAAAAATAGTAGGTGAATATGGACTGGGCAAAAGGAATGAAAGAGGAAGCCGCCTGGTAGAATTTTGCACGGAACATGATTTAATCGTAACAAACACGTGGTTTAAGAATCACAAAAGAAGGTTGTATACTTGGAAGAGACCAGGAGACACCGGAAGGTATCAGATAGATTTTATAATGGTAAAACATAGATTCCGGAATCAAGTTATAAACTGCAAGACATACCCAGGGGCAGATATAGACTCTGACCATAACTTGTTAGTCATGAACTGTAGCCTGAAACTGAAGAAACTGCAGAAAGGTAGGAAAATAAGGAGATGGGACCTAGATAAATTGAAGGAACGTGAAGTTCTGGAGAATTTCAAAGGGATATTTAGGCAAGAACTGACAGAAACAGGGGGGAATAAAACAGTAGAAGAGGAATGGGTAGCATTGAGAGATGAAATATTGAAGGCAGCAGAGGACAAAATAGGTAGAAACGCAAGACCTACAAAAAATCCTTGAATATCACAGGAAATACTAAATTTAATTGATGAAAGAAGAAAATATAAAAATGCAGCAAATGAAACAGGCAAAATGGAGTACAGACGACTAAAAAATGAGATTGACAGCAAGTGCAAAATGGCTAAGCAGGAATGGCTAGACGCCAAATGCAAATCTGTAGAAGAATGTATAAGAAGGGGAAAAGTAGATACAGCCTACAGGAAAATAAGAGAGACATTTGGGGACAAGAAAAACAGCTCTATGAATATCAAGGACACTGATGGAAAACCAGTTCTCGGCAAAGAAGGGAAAGCTGAAAGGTGGAAAGAGTACATAGAGCAGCTCTACAAAGGAAACGAACTTAGAGATGATGATGTAGGAAGGGAAGAGGAAGTAGATCAAGATGAAATAGGGGATACTATACTGAGAGAAGAATTTGCAGAGCCATGAAAGACCTAGGTCGGAACAAGGCCCCAGGAGTAGATGATATACCCTCAGAGCTACTAAAGTCTCTGGGAGAGCCAGTCATGACAAAACTATTTGAACTGGTGTGTAGGATGTATGAGACAGGCGAAATGCCCTCAGACTTTAAGAAAAATGTAATAATCCCCATTCCAAAGAAATCAGGTGCAGACAGGTGTGAAAATTACAGAACCATCAGTTTGATAAGTCATGGTTGCAAAATTTTAACACGAAGTATCTACAGGAGAATGGAAAAGCTGGTAGAAGCTGACCTTGGGGAAGATCAGTTTGGGTTCAGGAGGAACGTAGGAACCCGGGAGGCAATACTCACTTTACGACTTATCTTAGAAGATAGATTAAGGAAAGGCAAACCTACATTTTTAGCTTTTGTAGATTTGGAGAAAGCTTTTGACAATGTTGACTGGAATACACTCTTCCAAATTCTGAAGTCAGCAGGGGTAAAATATAGGGAAAGCGTGAGTTATTTACAACTTGTACAAAAGCCAGTCCGCAGTTATTAGACTACTCGAAGGGCATGAAAGGGAAGCATCAATTGGGAAGGGAGTAAGACAGGGTTGTAGCCTTTCTCCGATGCTATTCAATTTGTACATCAAGCAGGCGGTGAAGGAAAGCAAGGAAAAATTTGGAATAGGGATTAAAGTTCAGGGGGAAGAAATACAAACATTGCGTTTTGCTGATGACTAATTCTGTCAGACAGCAAAGGACCTAGAAGAGCAGTTGAATGGAATGGACAGTGTGTTGAAGAGAACGTATAAAATGAACATTAACAAGAGCAAAACAAAAATAATGGAATGCGGTCTTAGAAAATCAGGCGATGCTGAAGGAATTAGATTAGGTAACGAAACAATGAAGGTGGCAGATGAGTTTTGTTACTTGGGTAGTAAAATAACATGCGATGGTCGCAGTACGGAGGATATAAAATGCAGAATGGCAATGGGAAGAAAAGCATTTTTGAAAAAGAGAAATTTACTAACACCTAATATTAATTTAAGTATAAGGAATTCTTTTCTGAGGGCATGTGTGTGGTGTGTTGCCTTGTACGGGAGTGAAACATGGACGATAGGCAGTGCGGACAGGAAGAGAATAGAGGCTTTTGAAATGTGGTGCTACAGAAGAATGCTAAATATTAGGTGGGTAGATCGCATAACTAATGAAGAGGTACTGAACAGAATTGGTGAGAAAAGGAATTTTCGGCATACCCTGACCAAAAGAAGAGATCGCTTGGTAGGACACATTCTTAGACATCGAGGAATCGTAAATTTAGCATTGGAGGGAAGTGTGTGGGGTAAAAATCGCAGAGGGAGACCAAGAGACGCGTATAGTAAGCAGATTCAAGTGGATGTGGGTTGCCGTTCTTATGAGGAGATGAAAAGGCTTGCTCAGGATAGAGTAGGGTGGAGAGCTGCATCAAACCAGTCTCTGGACTGAAGACCATAACAACAACAACAACAACGAACGATTGTTTGTTACACTGAGTTGTGGTGGTAATATTGTGATTATGATCATACACACATTCTGATGACTGCCTGGCAGAAATGAGGCAAGTGGCAAGAGCAAACAATAGGATCTGAACATTTTTAGATCTTACCTCTAATATTGCATAAGACATTGTAAATCATAAAACCTGATGATAATGAATGCAACTACTCATGGCACAATAGAAGTGTCAATACAGAAGTGATGCTTCGTTTTAACTGTACAAACATGATTTTGCAGTGTTCATAACCATTACAGAAGTACAAATACATTGTCTGCTAATCTTAAATCCATGTGGCTGTCCCACTATTACAGACCCTGTAGTATATAACACAACACTTAACGGGTATAGAATACGTTTCTTTGGTGCCTAAACAGCAGATAATTAGCTATTTAAAATTTTGTGTGTAATAATAAACATTTTACCTCTGCCAATTCTTCAAAGCAGCTTCCAATAGCAGGTACTTGTTTCTCTTCGCTGATCTCAACCATATCTTCCAACGAACCCAAGAATGTTACAGTCAGTTCATAAATGTCCATTATATTACTGAACATTGCATCGAGCTCCTTCAAAAAATAAATAATTTGTTTTAATACTAGGTTTCATTCAAGAGTTTATTTATGGAGCAACAAAGTGAAAGTTGAAAATAATTACCTTACTGTCAGAACTGACAAGTTTAGCAATTTCTTCACGGAATACTTTTATGATCATGTGCAAATCACGTAAATACTGCTTCTCATCGTGTATTAGGTCTTTTACTACTTCCTCGTACGTAAGTGACGTTCGAGGTGTCAACGGGTCTACATCGTCAGTAACTCCAGCAGAAACTCCGTCGTCATCTTGGTAGAACATGTCCATCAGCACCTGAGAACATGAAATGTAAATATAGATCCCTATTTCCGAGGCACGGTAGAGTGAACTTTTCAAAGAGGATTACGAACCTAAGAGAAAAATATTATTGCACGAAGATACATTCTGCAATACTTTCAATGGTTATACAATGTGTTCTAATAAAGAGAACTTTAACTAGATTTAAAGTTTATATATTCGTGTGAAACATCTGTGCATGCAAATAACTGAAGATGTCACAAAACTTAATTTGCCCAAACTTTTAAAAATGTGACAAATTATGAAACATTTCTAAGATTGCCTCTATTTTTTAAAATGTTAATATATCAACGAGAATTGAAGATCACACTAGCTATCTAATTTGTTCATTTATAGACTTTTCACTTTGTGCACTGCATAGAATGTGGATAACTACTGGTTTCCGAGAGGAACAGATGATCAGTCACAAAAACTATTTATTACAGATTGATTTCGGCTCGATTTTCAGTCATCGTCAGTGTAGTTTTATGTCAACAGGCACGTTACGCATGCGGCCGTTACAACTTCGGCACCTCGCATAACAGACCTGCCGACATACAATATTGCTAGGAATCTAGACAAAATCCGTCTGTAATAAACAGTTTTTGTGACTTATCACTCTGTTCCTATCAGAAATTATAGCCACAGATGCTAAGCAGTCATCTAGTGATGGATTTTAACATAACTATAACTACTGGTTATTGGCATCTTTTACCCCTTTTTTCAGTAGGTCAAAGCAATTGAGGCCCTTCTGTAGCCTTTTCAGATTCTTCTAATTTGCATACGCACTCCGCACGGACGATACCTCGTACCACAGCTACTCACTGGCCTTCGTATCCATTACAAATGCAGAGATGGAAAAATGACTGCTTAAATGCCTCTAAATGAGCCCTAATCTATCATTGTGATCTTTACACCTTATACAAAATACAATTTGGTGGCAGAATCATACCACAGTCATTTTTGAATGTCAACCCACTTAAGATCATCATCCTCCCACTACATATTCCCATTCGAGTTCCCAAAGCAATTTTGTAATATTCTGTCGTTTATCGAGCCCATAAATAACAAATCTATCAGCCCACCTCTGAATTGCTTTTTAAGTCTTCCTTTAAGCTGTCCAGCAAGTTCCCAAATAGCGCAGTACTCGAGAATGGGTCGCATCTGTGTTCTACAAGTGATCTCTTTACAGATCAAACACATCTTTCCACAATTCCTACAATACACCATAGTCGACCACCCACCTTCTCCAAAACTCTCTCTTAAACGAGTGTTCCACTTCTTATTGCTCTGCTTAGACATTTAATCTGAGTTGGCAAAAGAGCACAATAACAATATTCTAACAATTTGGGTTTGTCTTTACTCTTTATCTGCATTACCTAACACACTTAGAGCTATCTGCCATTCATCAGATGTTGTCCGAGACATCTTGAATCTTACTAGAGCCACTCAACGAAAACGTCCCATACACTGCAGTTCCATCAGCAAGCAGCTGCATATTGCTACTCGCCCTGTCCATCAGATCATTTATGAAGACAAAAAATAGCAGTCTTATCACACTTCCCTTTGTTTCCCATGAACACTTGTCACCAAATAAATCAAAGTGTTCTGTTACTTATAAAGGTTTCAAACCAGGAAACTGTTCCATATGCTCATATCTTCATTTGTGATCTGAATGGGGTGCCATGTCTAGCTCCTGCAAGTGAAGGGATATGCAGACTGCTTGTTGACCTCTACTCGTGTCTTCTCACAAGACATTGAATGAGAAAATGGCAAACTGAGTATTGCAAGAGGTATGTTTTATAAATCCGTGCTGTTGCACAGATAGAAGTCTTTATGCTTCAAGGAAACATTAAAACTGCGAATATATTTGTGAATTTTGCAGCAAGATGAACTTGGGCTATAATTTTTCACATCCATTATTTTACCTTTCTTATAAACAGGAATCACACATACACTCAGGCATTTACATTGAGCTAGAGGTCTGAGTCTCCTGGTCCAGACGGAATACCAGTTCAGTTTTACGAAGAGTATTCTGCGGCATTGGCCCCTTACTTAGCTTGCGTTTATCACAAATTTTTAATTTGGCAAAAAGTTCCCAGTGACTTGAAAAAAGAGCTACCGACTCCAGTTTATAACAAAGGTAAAAGAACTGACCCACATAAATACAGGCCAATATCATTGACATCAGTTTCCTGTATAATTTTGGAGCATATAATCAGTTCGAATACAGTAAATTTCCCCGAGACAAAGCTTCTTTCTGTGAATCAGCACGGGTTTAATAAACATCGCTCATGTGAAACTCTGCTTGCCCTCTTCTCACACATCTTGCGAGCCACGGATTAAGGGCTAAAGACATTTGATGCGGTGCCACACTGCAGACCTCTAATGAAGATACGAGCATATGGAATAGCTAGATCTGAAGCATTGAATTAAAATTTGTGGTGCGGCCGGGAATCGAACCCGGACCTCCATGCTTACTAGGCAGACGTCTTAACCGTTAGACTACCACACCACTAACGATTAAGGCGCCTCGGAATAGTCTATGTACGATTTCCCTCCACAACACAAACTTTAATTCAGCTTCTTTGTTCCAAAGATAATTGCCACTACTGCCAAAGCTCTCCATGCAGCGGAATAGCACCTCAGCAATGGACATGGTGGAACAATCCTGTTACGGTGATATAAATATCAATTAATACAATTAAAGAATCCCTGAGACGGATTTACGTCTCGAATATGTCAAAGACATTATTGATAGATCTGAAGCATTGAATTAAAATTTAAATTCAATGCTTCAGATCTATCAATAATGTCTTTGACATATTCGTGACGTAAATCCGTCTCAGGGATTCTTTAATTGTATTAATTGATATTTATATCACCGTAACAGGATTGTTCCACCAAGTCCACTGCTGAGGTGCTATTCCGCTGCATGGAGAGCCTTGGCAGTAGTGGCAATTATCTTTGGAACAAAGAAGCTGAATTAAAGTTTGTGTTGTGGAGGGAAATCGTACATAGACTATTCCGAGGCGCCTTAATCGTTAGTGGTGTGGTAGTCTAACGGTTAAGACGTCTGCCTAGTAAGCATGGAGATCCGGGTTCGATTCCCGGCCGCACCACAAATTTTAATTCAATGCTTCAGATCTATCAGTAATGTCTTTGACATATTCGAGACGTAAATCCGTCTCAGGGATTCTTTAATTGTATTAATTCATATGGAATAGGTTCACACATTTTTGACTGGCGGGAAGCTTTCCTAAGTAATAGAACACAATATTATGTTGTTGTTTTAGGGTGCAAAACTACTGTGGTGATAAGCGCCCAACTGAACTTTTATCAGTAACCTGCGCTGAAAGGAGCAAAGGAAAAAGGAAACGCTAAAACCAATCAACTTTAAAACGAGAGCGCTTAAGAAACGATAACTCCCTGGGTCAGATTTCCTCGTGGCAAAGAAGACAGCTATAATACCCTGAGGGCGGGGGGGGGGGGGGGGCCAAGAGTTAAATTTCCCTACTCATATTTGTGCGACAGACAAAAAGTAAGACACGATCAGCTAAGCATTTGTCATCAGATAAAATGTCAGTCAAGTCTGATGAAAAACACAAACTTTGACAGAGATGGTTAAAACGTGGACATTGTGCCTCTTTTTTTTAGGACACTGAACTACAGTGGTCATTAGCGCCCAATTCTGACACTAAGTTGATTTAAAACAAGGATAAAAAAGGTGCCGATAAGGAGAATTTCAGAATATCACTAAAACGAGGAATAAAATATAGCATTAGAAGAAATTAAATGTCCTTGGACAAATTTGTCATGCGTATAAAAGGCAAAACTCTAGCAGCTGCCCGTGCGTCATCAGCTAAAATGTCCTCCAAACTGGACGGCAGATTTATTGCAACACGAATATGAGTAAAATTGGGGCAGAAAAATAAAACGTGGTGCACTGTCATTGGGTGACTGCAGGAACATACTGGTGGGAGGTCGCCTGTTAAGTGTCGGTGGCTGAACCGGCAATGACCGAGTCTCAGCCGGGCCAAGATTACCTCCTCCTGCCGGGAGGAGCGGGAGGTGGTCTTACAAGCTGTCGGGATGGGTTTATGGTTCTAAGCTTATTGTCCTGAAGTGAGGACCACAGCTGATGCCATGATGCAACAATACACCTGCAAATAGCCCCCTGAATGTCCTTTAACAGGACACAAGCGGTAGCTGTCCGAGGTAGGAGAGTGGCAGCCCTGGCTGCAACGTCAGCCACCTTGTTCCCTGGCACACCTACGTGGCCAAGAACCCACAGGATGCGAACACGAGAACCGTTGTCCGCTAACAATTTAAGGTAGTGTTGGATTCGGTTTATGGAAGGATGGACTGGATATGGGTCTCTAAGAGTCTGAATGGCACTGAGGAAATCTGAGCAGATGACATAAGAAGGGTGGCGGTGGCGGCGAACATATTGGACTGCCTGACAGAGAGCAAAGATATCAGCTGTGAAATTTGAGTACTGGTCGACGGTTGAAAGCTGTCGAACCCGACGACAAAGGTGGATCTCACACCATCAGTTTTCTTAGATCCATCTGTATAGATGAAGATGTTATTATCAAGCTGCGAACTAAGTTCGACAAACCTAGAGCGATACACCGAATGGAGGGTACTCTCCTTTGGAAGCGAGCCGGGTTCGAGGTGGACGCGAACCTGTGCCTGAAGCCACGGTGGTGTTCAGCTCACATCAATTCGAAGGCTGTCAGGAAGGGTGAAATCGAGTTGCTGAAGCAAATAACAAAAATGAACTCCGGGAGGCAACAGTGCAGATGCAGACACCCCATATTGGCAATCAAGGGAGTCGTCGAAAAATGATTGGTAGGACGGGTGTTTTGGGCATTGACAGCAGCCGGTACACATACCGACAGAGTAATAGATCACGCCGATAGTGCAATGGTAATTCGGCAGCTTCTGCATAGAGACTTTCAACAGGGATGGTACAGAAGGCTCCAATCGCTAGGCGTAACCCCCCGACGGTGAATCGAGTTAAGACGGCACAAGATGGATGCGTAAACAATGTGTCGCGCCGGCCGTACGCCTGCACGCCAACAGGCAGCAAACCACACGACACAACATTAAGACTGGTTGCCACGGGTCGGGCCATAAGGGACGCCACAGGCAGGACGCAACAACACACGGCGGCCGATGACAACACGGCACCAACATAAACATACCAAGCCGCCGTGTTGACCAGCCAGCCTTCCATACGTCCTGCCAGACAGCGTCCTGCAGCCAGAGGCCACTATCGGAGCAGTCACGCGGCACCACGCCTCTGGCTGCGACTGGTCCGACCTGCCTATAAAGGAACGACCGGCAGGGACCAACGCCAGTTCTCCTCGGCACCTCGTGAGCTACGACCCTCTCACTGGACGGAAGACCAGTAAGACGACCTCTGCTACTATCTGGTTATTCTGGACTGCAAGTTGCGGACTTTGTGTTTCCAGTGTTATTCTACGACCAGCTACGGACTTGGACTTTCTCTGCCGGTTGCGCCTTGTGAACTTTACTTGGTTCAGTGTAAGGGACATGACTTTCCTGGCAGTAAGAGGACTTGTGATAGCATTTTCAGCTTCACTCAGTGAACTCAGAGATGGGCAGTGTATGCAATCTGGGAACTTTGTCATACTCCAGAAGCGGAGTTTTCGTTAATTAATCGTATGTAACTGAATTCGCCAATAAAGGTGTATTGTGTGAAGATCCGCTTATTGCGTCACAACACAATGCTTCTGTAATCCACCTTCGATCTGACTATGGATCAATAAAGGTGAAGGAGGACGGTTCTATCAGCTCCCCATGATATACTGCTAAGAACACGGAGGACATTAAGGAAACGTGTACAATGGCCAGCCAAAGAAGACGCGTGAAGACCAACTAAGTTTCCTATCAAACGTTGGTACTAAGAATTTTGTTGTCTCCACGAATGGGAGAGCGACGGGGCCTAGATGTAGAGATGGTGGAAGGAACTCACTGTATCGCCAGAAGTTAATGCACACTGTTTTCACAGTGGAGAAATGGAAGCCATTTGCGACGCTCCATGAAGAGAGACGGTCAAGACACCGCTGGAGACAGCGCTCCACTAAACACGTTTTTTGAGCGCTGCAGTAGATTGTGAAATCGTCCACAAAGAGGGAACCAGAAACATCGGGTGGGAGTGAGTCCATAATTGGGTAATTGCTATGGCGAAAAGTACTACACTCTAAACGGAGCCTTGTGGCACCCCATTCTCCTGGAAAAAGGGTCTGACAAAACGGAGCCAACTCGTATCAGAAAACGGCGGTCCGATAAAAATGCACGGATAAAGAGGGGGGAGACAGTTGCGAAAGCCCCAGGTATGCATGGTGCGAAGAATTCCCGCCCTCCAACAGGCGTCGTAGGCCTTCTCCAAATCAAAGAACACAGCCACCGTCTGGTACTTTCTTAAAACGTTATTCGTAATAAAAGTCAACAAGGTGACGAGGTGGTGAATTGCAGAGCAATGCCGACGAAAACCACATCTGACATTGGTAAGTGGTTCGGGAGTGCATATAAAATTAGGCAGATGACTCCGGATGCCCGAAGTATGTATAGTCTAGAGGTTTCCCGTCCTCCAACAGGTGTCATATGCCTTCTCCAGGTCAAAGAACAGCGCTACTGTTTGGCGTTTCCATAAAAAATTGTTCATCATGCGAGTGGATAAGGTGACAAGATGATCCCTACCAGAGCGGTGCTTATGAAAACCGCATTGGGCAAGCGTGAGCAAATTCCGAGACTCTAGCCACTGTACCAGACGACTATTAATCGTACGTTCCAGTACCTTGCAGACACTACTGGTGAGGGAGATTGGACAGTAACTGGAAGAAAGATGTTTGTCCTTACCCGGCTTCGGCAAGGGAACGACGACGGCGTCACGCCAGCATCTAGAGAACGTTCCTTCCCTCCGGATGTGGTTGTATGTTTGGAGAAGAAAGAGCAGGCCTTCGGGGGAGAGGTGTTATAACAGCTGAACGTGAATGCAGTCTAGTCCTGGGGAGGAGGATCGTGAGAGAGAGAGAGCAGGATGAAGCTCCCTCAGAGTAAATTCGGTGTTGTAGCACTCACGGTTCTGAGAGGAGAAGAATAGTGGGTTTGCTTCTGCTGCTCATTTTCGAGGGAAGGAAGCAGAAAGTAGTGGTCGGAGTTCGGAAATATCGGCAAAACAGTGGCCCAAGGTGTCAGATATCATCGGGGTCCACAACGGTGTCATTTCCAACTGTGAGACCACGAGTCAGGGAATGGGCCAAGGTCCCAGATAGTCGGCAGAGGTTACCCCAGGACGACTGAAGAGGGGGTAAAACTGTTAAAGGAGCTAGTGAAGGACAACCAGCTGGCCCGTTTACTATCACGAATAATGCGGCGGCATTGGTGCACAACCGTTTAGAGCGGATGCAGTTCTCCAATGAGGGACGACATTTTAAGACGTGAAGTGCACATCTCCGGGTTCCGATGGCATCGTGGCACGTCTCATTCCACTGGGGGACAGGGGTGCATCGCGGTGTGGAAGAGGAACGAGGGACGGAACGTTCTGCGGCTGAGAGAATTGTGCTCGTGAGGTAGTCTGCCCGTCTTCAATATCGGAAAAATGACGTTTGGTGAAGGTGGCTAAGGAAGAGTAGAACTGCCAGTCAGCTTCGGAGAGTTGCCAGGAGGGTGGATGTACCTACGTAGTGAACATCGGCCGGCAGATCACACACGGAAAGTGGTCACCGGAGTGTGCATCCGGAAGGATAGACCACTCGAGCCGACGGACAAGTTGAGTAGTATAGATGGAAAGGTCCAAATGGGAAAGAGCACGAGTGGAATCAGAAAGGAATAACGAATGTAGGTTCGGCAGTATTGAGGCAGATGAGGTTTAGATGGTTAAAAATGTCAACTAAAAGAGAGCCTCTCTGGCAGGGGTGAGGAGAGCCCCAAAGGGGACGGTGGGCACTGAAATTGCCGACAAGCAGAAACGGAGGAGGGAGCTGATCTATAAGGTGTAAAAGATCAGCCCTGGTGACGGTTGAAGAAGAGGGTGTGTAGACGGTGCACAGTGAGAAGAAAAAAAAAACCGGAAGCGTAAGGCCGATAGCCACTGCTCGAAGCTGGGGTTTTAGAGGGACGATGTGACTAGACGGTCTCCCGTACGAGCGGCCCAACACCCCACGAGCCGAAATTCCTCCTACAGGGGGGAGATCAAAACGTACTGAATTGAAATGAGGAAGATGAAAGTAATCACGGGGGTCGAGTTTTGTTTCTCGTAAACAAAGGACCACCAGAGAGTAGGTTCGCAGAAGAAGCTGCAGTTCTGCCCCGTCGGCTCGAATGCCGCGAATGTTCCACCTGACGATCGTCATAAAGGACAAAAAGATCCCGGAGATGTTATTTCACTGTATCTGTGATCGTCACCCTCGAGAGGTAGTGACATCCACGAGTTCCACAGGGGGCTCGGATGGGGCTAAACCCCCTGGGAGGTCACGGTGGATTCGTCCTGCGACTTACACCACTTCTTTTTCTTCTTCTCTTCCTTAGCTGTGCGAAAAGAGGAGTCCTCGGAAGTGTTAGAGTCCCGTATATATAGGACTCTGCAGATTTCGGGCCTGCAGAGTGCGGATCCCTCGACCAACCTGCAGTTGTCGTCTTTTCGAGACTGCTGGGGAGAACAGTTCCGGGATGTAGCCTCGTCCCCAGCAGGTACTGAAGAAGAGGGTTTCTTCTCCAGCCGAGGAGAAGGGGAGGTGGAACGAAGCGGTAGGAGTAGGGGCAGTGAGGGAGGGAAGAGGGAGAGGAAGAGGGAACGGTGGTAAATGCCAGGGAGGAGACGGGGTGGGGGGGACACAATGGAGGCAAAAGTGGATGTTATCGGCACTGGATGGAAACTGTCTTATTTTTTGCGCGCCTCAGAATACGAAAGATGATCGAGGGTCTTAAATTCCTGAATTTTCTTCTCCTTTTGGAACACTGGACAATCGGGCTAATACAGACCACAGTCACAATTACCACAGACAGGGTCACCGGTGCACCTAGAGGACACGTAGCCGAACCGGGGGCAACGGAAGCAGTGCACAGGAGGTAGGATATACGGCTTCGCATCTCGACGATAGACTGTTACCTTTACTTTTTCGGGTAAAGTTTCCCCTTCAAATGCCGACCTGAAGGCACCAGTGTCGACCCAATTATCTTCGAGGCCTCTCCGGCTGCGGCAAACTAAACGAACGCCGCGCCGTTCCGGGTTTGCTCCGAGTTTCTCATCTGTTTGCGGCAATAGGTCCCTGTGGAAAATATCTTCTCGGGTGATATTGACAGACAGATGAGGGGTGACGGTCACAGGAATTGTACCAAATTGCTGGAAAGCTTGTAGAGCAGCCGACTGATTTTATATATATATATATATATATATATATATATATATATATATATATATATATATATATATATATATACGAATATTAAGACGAAAAATTCCTAGCAGGAAAAATAAAATGTAAAAAATAGACGAAGATTACTCACCAGGCGAAGGAGCACAGGTGTGACAGCATCACAAATAAATAAATACACACACACACACACACACACACACACACACACACACACACACACACAATCGCAAGCTTTCGCAACCCAGTTGCGTCTTCAGGCAGTAGGGAAGGAGAGGGAAAAGGAAATGATGAGGGTTTTAAGGAAGGGGGTAAGGAGTCATTCCAATCCCGGGAGAGGAAAGACTTACCTTGGGTGAAAAAATGGAGGGTAAACAAATGCACACATGCCCACACATTCACACAGACACAAGTACCATGTCTGTGTGAATGTGTGGACATGTGTGCATTTGTTTACCCTTCATTTTTTCACCCAAGGTAAGTCTTTCCTCTCCCGGGATTGGAATGACTCCTTACCCCCTTCCTTAAAACCCTCATCATTTCCTTTTCCCTCTCCTTCCCTACTGCCTGAAGATGCAACTGGGTTGCGAAAGCTTGCGATTGTGTGTGTGTGTGTGTGTGTGTGTGTGTGTGTGTGTATTCATTTATTTATTTGTGATGCTGTCACACCTGTGCTCCTTCGCCTGGTGAGTAATCTTCGTCTATTTTTTACATTTTATATATATATATATATATATATAATGTTTGGCACAGAAAGAGGTAAATTAAGCTGCCACAATAGTCTTCGGTCACTTACCAGGCAGCTTCAGAAACCTGACAGATGGCCAACTAGCATTTAAAAATAAATTAAAAGATATTCTGAATGACAACTCCTCCTACTCATTTGATGTGTTCTTAGACAAATTAGTAAAAAAAGAAAAAATGTGTCATGTAATATTTTGTGTAATGTAACATCTAGTACAGGCACCCTTCATTAGCCTGACATGTTCCATGTCATTACTAAGTGTTGTATTCATGATCTAGGAACAAGTATTAATGTAATCTAATCTAATCTACAGGATGACAGAAAAAAGTTGGTATGAAGAATAGCAGCTAGTTCTAAATGTAGAAAAATGTAAGGTGAAGCACATGAGTAGGAAAAACAACCCCATAATGTTCGAATACAACATTAGAACTGAGATTCTTGATGCAGTTGCATCATTCAAATATCTAGGCATAACATTAAAGATCGATATAAAATGGAAAGAACATGTAAGGACAGTTGTGAGTAAGGTGGACAGCCGACTTGCAGTTTACTGGGAGAATTTTGAGAAGATGTACATCTGTAAAGGAGTCCACATATAAAACACTTGTACGACCATGTCTTGAGTATTGCTGAAGTGCTTTGGACCTGCTGTAGATCAGTTTAAAGAAAGACGTAGAAGCAGTTCAGTAGCGAGTAGCTACATTCGTTACTGATAGGTTTGACCAATGTGCGAGTGTCACGGAAATGATCCGGGAACTCAAATGGGGATCGCTGGAGGAAAGAAGACATTCTTTTTGAGCTATTCTGTTGAGGAAATTGAGGCGACCAGCATTTGAAGCAGAGTGTAAAACGATCTTCCTGACACCTAGTTACGTTTCACATAATGATCACGAGAACAAGAGAAATTAGGGCCATATACACATTCTCTTTTTCCCCTCATTCTATTTGGGAATGGAATAGGAACAGAAATGTCTAGTAGTGGTACAGTGTACCCTCCCCCACACACTTTATGGTGGACTGCAGAGTATATATGTACATATATATATAGGTTCAGAATACTTGCAAGCTAACTACAGACCTTATGTTGTTGAGTACTCTTTGTAAAAAAAGAGTTTCCATTCAGATGTGGTGATTATTTCCCCCCCCCCCCCCCCCCCTCTTCAACTCTCTCACATAGTTCTCTACACAAGGGATGCCTATTACTATGTCTCCCATTCGGGAGTCTGTGTAGTGGTCAAACTATGTGTTTTTATGATTCTCCTTTCTGAATACATGTTTGGTCAGCTTTCCTTTTGCTGCTTTGCTACATTCAATGACTGACTGAGCCACTTCTCAATTTTACTGAGGACCAGAATTTTCCTGGAACTCCGTACAATCTTTTGCTAAGTTATGAGGGTGGTAATCATCATATGCTTCATACATCGCTGTTCTAGCAGACTACTTTTGGCTGTATTCATTTGCTTGTTCTGTTTTGAACTAAGAATGGAATTATCTTTGATTCCTTAGCATTTTTATTAAAACATGTCAGTTCTGTTCCATCCTTAATTCTTTTTTTCAGCACATAATTCTCCATATTTTGAGTTACAATACAATTACAATCCCTCTACACCCACTATACTAGAACCAATCAATGTTCACTCATTGTATCAGCAGGATGTTAACAACTGTTTATCTTCTATTTCTACCAAAAACTTTTGGCTTACTTTCTAACCTTAGTAGATGCCATCACAGTGATGACATTATGATACTATTTAAACTTCTTGTGAAACAATGCACATTCAGTCTCTAAGTGGGATACTAACAACTCCTGATCTGCTCTTTGAAGCAAAAACTACCCTAGTCAATGTGATCCGTTTTTTCAAAACTCTCTTTCTGCAGAAATGTAATTTTTCAGGAAATGCAAAAAACTGTTTAAGGGTTTATGTATTAATCAAAATTTTGCAAACTATACATGTAAAGATTCATTTCCCAAACAGCAATTGATACATAGAACAATCAAAGAATAATATGCAATCATATCTTTGAAAAGTAATATTCAAAAATTTATTTTTCAAAACTTGCTTTCTGCATAACATATATCAGTAAAACTTTCTTATCATCTACTAACAAAGGAAACATGCCAAGCAGGTATCTTCCAATTTTAATTGCATTACTGAAGCAGAATGCAGTAATTATATTAATATAAACATTTAAATATTTTAAGTCAATTCAATTAACAGGTTTAAGGTTCAGCATCGCACTCAGTTTCCACAACATCTTTATTTTCCATCACATCACTTATATTTGCACTTTCAACAGCACTATTCCCCTTCATCTTAACTTCATGTAACGGCCTGGCATCACCAGATATTTCAATTAAGTTCATCAACCTCCCCACATCGTGGCTCTTTTCTTTACTGACAATTCATTGCTTTCATTTTCAGGGCTGAGTCCACGGTTTTGAAAGATTTCTGTCCTTTATTGAGGATTTCCACTACAGTTGACTCCCCACAGTAGGTATATCTAACAAATCTGAACACTGCAGTTGCAATTTTTTGTAGTGGATAACTAGGGCTTTGGTAATTAATTTCAAATACAGCGAATGCAATCCTAGTCTGTTTCAGCCACTGAATGAAGTATTATTAATAATTATTGTTAAATTCTTAACGTCCATGTCATTGTAGGAAAATTTAGCAGCATAACAGCCCCTCGGCCCTCTTACGGAAATATAATCGTTTTAAAGTGACCACATATGGCATTCAAAGACCCTGCATTATCTTAAAGTATCTTCCACTGGTTCTTATATGTGGCACTTTTCTTCTCTTCCTGGCCCTTTCAACTATGATTACAGATTCAGAATATTGTTCGGCCATTTTATTTAATATAAACTACTATACACAAACTATGAATAATTACAGCACTTTTGTCATCTCAGACACGCATTGGTGCAATCAACAGTAAACTGACAGTGCAAATGGGCAGAAATCAGTTGCCATGAGCCGGTTCTGTTTTTCCACAGATGTCGTCATCATGAACAGACAACAGCCTACAGATGGTAGCTGCATAAATTGAGTTTGGTTATAACAGTCATTGCAGAAAGCGAGTTTTAAAATAACTGAGTAAATTTGGTAGCTTCTAACAATGGAAATAACTGAGTTTTGAAAGAACTGTTTTCAGAATAAGAAAGGTGACTATCTCAAATAATATAAGCTGCAAAAAAACTCATTTTAGCCATTTTCTACAGAAAGCGAGTTTTGAAAAAACGGTCCTCAATTTACTGATGTCAGTTGCCATCATTGCCCTGACATCATAATCACTAAAGCCTGTAGATATAATGACATTTTGTTTCAAGTCACATTTCATCATCTTGAACTGGTCTTTAATGTGTAAATCCATCTTGCTCTAGATCTCTCCCTTGCGCTCCAACTAGGCCTCTGTACGGAACTATTTTCTATCTTCCAATTTCTTTACATGCCAAAATCAAATAACCTATTAATTATTTACCTTCTCTCTCCATTTTCCAATCTAACATCTTTCTTTCTCTCCTTATTTTCTGTTAACATCCTCCTCAGGAATATCTTATCTCTCAGGCATTGAGCCTTCTCTCTTAGGACTGTGCAGGTCTCTAATGTTTATGTCATAAGGATGTGAAGTATGTCTTTTACAGCACTTCCTTACACTTCATTGGCAAATCTCTTCTCTTGATTAAACCAATCAAATGTTAGTAAAATACATTAATCTGTTGTATTCTTCTGCTAACTGATGCTTCCATTCAAATATTCTTCATCAGTACACTTCCAAGACACTGAAGTTTGACACAATAATAATTAATAATAATAAAGAAAGAAATAACATTTTTCTTTTAATAACTACTGATATGGTATGAATGCTTTTAACTCAATATCAAACTTAAAAATAATAAACAATGCAGTTTTCACCCACATAAGGAAAACTGAAATAATTGCAAACACAGGAAGAAACTATTAATTGTATGATGCATAAAAAAGGTAATATAGCAGACCACAAAAACTGGACAGACATCACTTGTCAGATATTTCCAACATTCTATCTAGAGCTCTCTTAAACCGAGTTTAACATCATTGGACTGGCAAGTCTCAGTAGGCTTCAGGAGAGAGAGATCACAAGGTGAACACATTTGGTGGCTGGAAAGGTCATTCACAGTAGCACTACACATCACCTTTGGGAACTATAAGAAGGTTAAGACTAACAACGTTGGACACTTTAGAAGAGTTCAGAAAAGACAGGAAGACTATAGAACTAATGTCAGACTCTCGTAAACTGAAGTTGATTTGTGAAGTATATCTATTACTTTTGAAATATGTACAGGAGTTGACAATGGGACTGTGCCTCTCTATTTCTTTTTATCAGTGTTAAGCAAACTCAGACAATTAGGAAAAGAAATCTATGGAATAAACATCAAGATAGAATATGAAAGTAAAGAATGCAACTTTTAGTGATGATTAAACTATTTACCTCAAGAGGAATGCAAGTACACCACAAAGAATTTACACAACATAGCATCAAAGACTGGCCTCCAAGTAATACGTGAGGAGACCCTCATTTGATGGGAAACTTACCAAAAAGGACATAAGCTCCTAAATACAAACGGAATATAGGAAAATTTCACACATTTTTTAAATCTCTCTCAAATCTTAGTACTACCTGGACTAAACAGTAAAGTCAGTTTAGAAAATCTCAGCACCTCTAGAAAGCACACAGAACATGGAATCACTACAACAAAAAAGTGATACCCTCTAATATAAAACTTTGGCACTACAAGGCATTTGTCTTGTACAAAGCACACTACACCTAACAATATCTCTAGGAAGCTGTTCAAAAATCGATGACGAAGGGCCGATAAGCGACAGACTAATTCAGCGATGCAAAGTTGAAATACTTCATCTGTACGATCACATCTGAAGAATGGTTATCAAAAGGTATTAGTTCATATTATAAAGTCAGGGATAGTAAAAACCACTCTGTCAGAAGAAGTTAACTCGTGTTTAATGAATGCCACAGGTGATATCTGAGAATGCAATGCCTTCGGAATTGCAGTCGCAAAATCACATATTCGCAGAGTGAAAATGTACCGAGAGAAAACGGTGAGTACAGGAAACACAGGGAATGCACGAGCTAAGTTTGGAAAGAGAGAAAAGAGAAACTGATTAAGTTAACAATTTTAAAACGATTTACATATAATTGATTTTAACAGTGTGCTTTATTCCAAATACACTGTTCACTGAAGTCGATTGGCCGTGAGAATACAACAGTGCCTCTAGCTTAAATAATTGAGTCTCTGAAACTTCCCGGCAGATCAGAACTCTGTGCCAGAACCGAGATTCGAACCCGGGATCTTTTGCGGCCAAGTGCTCTGCCAACCGAGCTAACTCGGCACACTCCACAGCTCATCCTCACTGCTTTATTTCTGCCAGTACCTCGTCTCCTACTCGCCAAAATTCAAACAAGTTCTCCCCACAAACCTCGAAAGACTAGCACTTCCGGAAAAAAGGATACGGCAGAGACACGGGTCAGCCTTTCTCTCGAGAGCACTAGTCCCACAAGGTTCGCAGAAGAACTCGTCCGGAGTTCTGAAAGTAGGGGGCAAGGTACTGCCCGAAAAAAAGCTGCGAAACGGGCCGCAAAGCGTGTCGGAATAGTTCGTCGTGTAGAGTGCTCGCCTGCAAAATGCAAAGTGCCAATTCCAGTTCTGGCACACAGTTTTGATCCCACTGGAAGTTTTGGAACACTCCACTGCAGAGAGAAAATATAATTCTGGAATTAAGTCTCTGTTCTAGAAGTGCTAATAGTTTGACTATTGTTTGTGGATAACACTTATGTCGGCTGTTAAACCTACGCATCACATTACAGAGTTGTTATACTGTTTTGCCACGACTGACCTTCACTTACACTCTTATCCTTAGATGCCAAATAGTAATAGGCAGCCTTTAAAATGCTCCATTTCAGTATCCAGCAGTGGAATCTGAGATACTTCTACTGTTAATACGTCACGCCACTAAAACCGAGTCACTTGCAATCCACCACCTGCAGGCTCAGTCCACACACCAGTTCCCCCTGCTGACAGCTTACTACCCAGTGCTCATCTCCACAAACTTCTCATAGCCCCCAAACCGTATCTAGCTAAGACGGTCACCATTCGACCGGCGACTGTCCCATCTCGTGCCCTGATGTCGCATTCTGTTTTTCTGGAACTCACCGTCGGCTTGCACGCTTTGCTCGGTCGGTAACGGGTGTCCGTATCGATTAGACTATCCTTCGCACAGATTTGATGTGGCTAGAAATTCTGTTTGCTGCTAATTGATGTAGATGTAGATGTAATTCGGTATGACTGTTTTCGATGCAATATTCTGCGATTACTAACTTACTGGGCTACAATAAGCCGGCGGGGCACTCGTTTTCCTTACATTGGTCTCCAAATGGACAGACTGTGTGGCCGATGCAAATTTTTCCACTCTCTTGCAGAACTTTGCACACCGAGACTATTTTTAGGCACTCTTAGTCTCCAGTAAATCTCTTAATTTGGCTAGTGGAAAAAAACAATTTTTTGTTAGCACACTTGCATCACAGATTAATCATCCTAGCCTCAGACAGCCACAAACTCTGCTCATTGATATCATCACGATACGAACTCTGGGTCGAGACTCTGTATCGTCATTCCTTCACTATCTAAAGATCACCTTTCCCAACTGCTAACCCCGTTCTATTCAATGCAGCATACCACCTTCCCGGACATCGCAACCTCTTCTCTGATAGCTCCAGCCATATCAACGTCCACATTCAACCAGCAGTGCATACATTTAGTCAGCTGTCACACATTCCATACCACAAACTCACTCCCATACAGTCCAGACAGCCGCAGACGGTGTATCGGCAGAACTCCCTAATCCGACAAGCTGAAGGTTTGCCGAGGCCTTCGGACACGCATTATCACCAGATCTAATCAGAAAACAAATTTCCTGCATCTCACCCCCCCTCCTCCTTACCACCACCACCACCACCACCACCACCAAATCCTCCCAACACCACCAACAACCAACCACAAACGAGTGCTCCCATTGTCATGCAACTCCATCTTTCACAGGGCTACCATCATACCCCAAACAGATTGACACGCTGCTCACCTTTTTATATGGGTACGGCTATCGAGCAGCTGTCCACGAGAACGAATGTCCACTGTCAAACTGCAGCTAAGAACAAAGGCAGTTCCTCTTGTGCCACTACATGGAACAGAACAAGTGAACTTCAAAATTTTCCCAGCGGATAGAACGTTCGTAGAAGTTTCAGGTACGCCGCCTGTCGTCGTCTAATACGTCGCACGACATTTCAGCCAGACACCTGCTAGCCATTTTCAGGTGAGTTGTGGGAGACCTATGAGAGCATCCAGTGTTCCGCTGTACGTAGCAAATGGGCCATCACTGGTGGAGCCACAGAATTCGGCCGTCTCCTGCATTGCAGGTCACAGCCGATGTCAGTACTCTGTCATCTTTGATCTGAACAAATGTTATAGATAATGAGATTCCATCCTTTATCGAGTTGGTAGGCACTGTCCCGGTTTGTCAATTTTCCCAGACATGTATTTCCACAGATTTTTGAATAATAATAGTACCAAAAAGGTGTTGCTGTTGTCAGAATTACCGTTTTATCATACTCGGTAGTGTGTTAATAATAATATTTGGTTCACTATGGAAGTGGAGCAAAATGAAGGTTTGCCTTTTTTGAAATTTTTAGTTAGATGGAAGAACGATGGCTCTTTGGGACACTCAGTTTATTGAAAGCCAACTCGTACTGATTTATATTAACAGGCCTCAGGTCGTCACCATCCTTTGCAAACTGGTAGTGTCCTTAAAACACTTACAGTCTGCCACAAGAGCTCGCTCACCTCTAGGAAGTTTTTTGAGAAAACAGATATTCCAACCGGCAAATAAAAGCACTCTCAGTTAGGAAGAAGATCAAGAAAGTGGAGAACAAACAGGATACACTGGTAAAATCTTTTGCTTTTCTTCCATTTGGGGGGGTAATATTTCTTTTAAAATAACAAAACCTCCTTATAATTTTCAGTCAAAAATGATTTTCTGACCACCATCCAAAATTTCAGACGCGCTCAGTTCAGTTAAGGACGACTTCTCTTTACAAAAGGCTGGCATCTACAAAGTTCCCTACCAATGTGGTACGTCTCGTACGGGCCAGACGACGTGCACCGCTGAACGTTGCAGGGAACACAAACACAACACGTGCCTTTTACAGCCGAGCAACTCTACTACTGCTGAACATCTTATTTCCACCAGACACACTACAGAGTACAATAAAACAAAAAAATTCTGGTCCTACGTAAAATCGATAAGCGGGTCAAAGCCCACTGCTTAACTCCATTCCATTCAATGCAGCATACCACCTTCCTGGACATTGCAACCTCTTCTCTGATAGCTCCATCCATATCTACGTCCACACTCAACCAGCAGCAATGCATACATTTAGTCAGTCACTCAATCATTCCGGGGCAGTAATAGAAGAAAGCAAACGGAAAACCGAAGTTCTAAACTTAACCTTTAAGAAATCTTTCATGCAGGAGGACCGCACAATTGTACCATTATTTGTTCAACGTACTAATTCCAAAATGTTGGACGTAGTAATAGGTATTTCCGGTGTAGAGAAGCAGCTGAGAGAGCTAAGTACGAAAAAGTCTGCTGGTCCGGATGGAATACCAGTTCGGTTTTACAAAGAGTATTCTGCGGCATTGGCCCCCTACTGAGCTTGCATTTATCACGTATCTTTAATTCAGCACAAAGTTCCTAGTAATTGGAAAAAAGTGCAGGTGACTCCCATTTATAAGAAAGGAAAGAGAACTGACCCACACAATTACAGGCCAATATCGTTGACATCAGTTTCATGTAGAATTTTGGAGCATATTCTCAGTTCGAATATAGTAAATTTCCTTTAAACGGAAAAGCTTCTTTCTATGAATCAGCACGGGCTTAGGAAACATCGTTCATGTGAAACTCAGCTTGCCCTTTTCTCACATGACATCTTGCGAGCCATGGATGAAGGGCAACAGACGGAATGTGTTTTTCTCGACTTCCAAAAGGCGTTCAACGCGGTGCCACACTGCAGACTGCTAACGAAGCTATGACTTTATGGAATAGGTTCACAGATTTGTGACTGGCTGGGAGACTTCCTAATTAATAGAACGCAGTATGTTGTTTCTCGACGGCGAGTGTTCTTCAGAGACGAGTGTATTATCAGGCGTGCCCCAGGGCAGTGTGATAGGACCGCTATTATTTTCTATCTATATAAATGATCCGAAAATTATAGAGGGAAACTTTCCTGGTGGGATAATCAAAAATAAAAAATAGAAAAGAGATGACTTACCAAAAGGACTGGCTCGTCGATAGAAACAAATAAATCACACACAAACACACATACAAGCTTTCGCCACCACTGGCAGCTTCTTCAGGAAAAAGAGGAAAAAAGGGGAGGATATGGGTTTTAAGGAAGTGGCAAAGGAGTCATTCCAATCCCAGGAGTGGAAGGACTTACTTTAGGGGAAAAAAAGGAAGGTAAACAAATACACACACACTCAGACATATCGAAACGCAAACACACCTAGACAGACCTTTGTCTTTCTTTGCTTTTTACAAATGCCTGTCTAGGTGTGTTTGCGTTTCGATATGTCTGAGTGTGTGTGTGTGTATTTGTTTACCTTTCTTTTTTCCCCCTAAAGTAAGTCCTACCACTCCTGGGATTGGAATGACTCCTTTTCCACTTCCTTAAAACCCATATCCTTCCGTTTTTCCTCCCCGTTTTTCCTCTTTTTCCTGAAGCAGCTGCCAGTGGTCGCGAAAGCTTGTATGTGTGTTTGTGTGTGATTTTATTTGTTTCTATCGACGCGCCGGTCCTTTTGGTAAGTCATCTCTTTTCTATGTTTTATTTTTGATTATATAAATGATCCGATGGACAGAGGAAGTTGTAGTTTGTGGCTGTTTGCTGATAATGCTGTGGTGTATGGGAGGGTGTCGTCTTTAACTGACTGTAATAGCATATAGGATGACAGACAAAATTTCTAGTTGGTGTGGAGAATGGCAGCTAGCTCTCAATGTAGAAAAATGTAAGGTGATGCCCATGTGTAGGAAAAACAATCCCATAATGTTCGAATACAGGGTTAGCAGTGTGCTGCTTGATGCTGTCGCATCATTCAAATACCTAGGTGTAACACTGCAAAGCGATATGAAATGGAACGAACATGTAAGGACAGTTGTGAGTAAGGCGGACAGCCGACTTCCATTTATTGGGAGAATTTTGGGAAGATGTACTTCACCTGTAAAGGAGACAGCGTATAAAACGCTTGTACGACCACATCTTTAGTATTTCTCAAGTGTTTGGGACCTGCAGCAGATCAGTTTAAAGGAAGACATAGAGGCAGTTCAGAGGTGAGCAGCTAGGTTACTGGTAGGTTTGACCAATGCGCAAGTGTCACGAAAATGCTCCGGAAACTCAATTGGGATCACCGGAGGAAGGACGACAATCTTTTCGTGAATTTCTGTTGAGGAAATTTAGAGGGCCGGAATTTGAAACTGAGTAGTACGATCTTGCTGCCGCCTACTTACATTTCGCGTGGTGATCACAAAGACAAGATAAGAGAAATTAGGGCTTGTACAGAGGCATATAGGCATTCTTTTTTCCTCATTCTACTTGGGAGTGGAATAGGAAAGGAAATGTCTAGTAGTGGTAAAGTGTATGCTCCACCACGCACCTTACGGTGAATTGCGGAGTATGTATGTAGATGTAGAAAATGGTTATTTTGACAGCAGCAACATCTTTTTTGGGACTCCATTATTAAAGAATCTGTGGAAATACACATCACAGAAAATCTAACGAACCAGGACAGTTGCCAAAGACTCGATTAAGTGTGGAATCCCATTAGGTCTAAAATTTGCTTCAGTCAAAGATGACAGAGTGCTGACATCGGCCGAGATCAGCAATGCAGGCACGGCCGAAATCTGAGACTCCACAACTGAGGGCACCGCCGTCCGGCAGTGTGGGCCCGTCTGCTGATAACGTTTTGACACACGGATGCACTCATCAGTCTTCCACAACTCACCGGAAGATGACTAGCAGGTGTCTGGCCAAAATACCGTGTGACGCATAAGACGACAACCGGCTGCATACCCGAAACTTTAAGAACAGAACTTAACATGCCAGCTTCTTCACCACCCACTGCAACCTCCCCTGCACTATCAGTTTTGCACAAAAGCGCAGATTGGTTTCATCCTTAGGAGACATTCCCCACTCCTACAATTCTTAGCAGGGTATAAACTAAACTGGCAACAGCAAGAAAAGTTAGAGAAAGGGAAATAGCGTAACATTAAAGATGAATTTGATGGGGACATTTAGAAAAGTGTTTTTATTGACAACAACTTAATATGGAAATGAAATATGGATGGTTGCAATTGAGTGCATGTTGCCTATTTAATGATTCAAACATACACAATTCTTAAAAATTGTATTTAACCATGTTGTTGTTGTTGTTGTTGTTGTTGTTGGTGGTGGTGGTGGTGGTGGTGGTGGTGGTGGTGGTGGTCTTCAGTCCACAGACTGGTTTGACGCAGCTCTCCACGCTATCCTGTCTTGTGAAAGCCTCTTCATCTGCGAATATGTACGCCAACCTACATCCTTTTGAATCTGCTTAATGTATTTGTCCCTCGGTCTATCTCTACAATTTTTACCCCCCACGCTTCCAATGCTAAATTGACAATTCCTTTACGTCTCAAAATGAGTCCAACCAATCTATCCCTTCTCTTAGTCAGGATATGCCAGAAACTCCTTTTCTCTCCAATTCGGTTAAGCACCTCCTCATTAGTTACGTGATCTACCCATCTAATTTTCATCATTTGTCTGTAGCACCACATTTCAAAAGCTTCTATCATCTTTCTACTTGAACTCATTGTCCACGTTTCACTCCCATACAATGCTACACTCCAAACAAATGCTTTCAGAAAGGACTTACTAACATTTAAATTATGATTGGATGTTAACAAGTTTCGCTTCTTTAGAGACGCTTTTCTTCCCATAGACATTCTGCATTTTATATCTTCTTTACTTCGGCCATCAGAAGTTATCTTGCTACTGTGATGATACCGCTGGCCCTCTCATCTCAATGTTATTGTACGATACCGTCTGCATCGGACTCTGAATCCTGTGGTCTAATAGTGATATATGTTGGGTGTGAAGTTAGTTACATACGAAGTAGAAAGCCTAGGAATCAGTGTAAGACAGTGTCTCGGTGATACTGTGATTAGTTAACAAGTAATAGATTTCATTAAATAAGAGATTTGTTTAGATGCTTTCCAGACAGTTCTATAAACAATAGTTTTGTCATTGTACATTATTTCAAGAACTAGAGAGGAAAGAAATGTAAAACAAAAAGTCATGAATAGCATTGTATATATGTTAGGCTCATAAACAAGTTGTGTTGACCAGCTAATTGTGTTAATTAATGTAATAGTCGAAATATCAATATTGTAATTCTTTGTATATATTGACGTGAAATTTTCTTGTATATTTTTTGAATGGCCAAGATATTTGATAGTTCAATATATGTTAGGAACATGTATGATAAACTCATTAACTAATTGACATTTAACATCACACTTTGTTGTAAAACAAAAAGGGCCGAGATTTCAACTTAAAAAGATATGAACCATCCAAAATTATTGTATGTATAGTTTTCATTTTATATTGTGATTCATTTTGTGTACATGAAATGTTTTACTTGGGTGTTCCTTAAGTTAAATTAGTATATTCAATTGTTATGAACAATGTGAAATGTAATGTCATTATTGTCAATGTCTTGCAAGGGGGGGGGGGGGGGGGGAGTTCGAGTTTTGGAGTTCGTTAAGTGCTCTGGAAGCTATGCCAGTCTGTGTTTTAAAATGCAAGTACTATCAGCTAAGTTCTGTTGCATTGTGTACATTATGAAGTTGTAATGTTTTGGTCGAATAAGAAGCAGTTTGATTGGAAATTAAATAATAAGTGAAGAATTGTACATACGAGTATTTATTTCTACCACAACACCCCAGGTGAATAATTTTGCAGCGAGCAGAACCCCCATACATTGTAATGTTGAAAAGCTGAGTATCATTTTTGACATGGTAGAATGAACTGTAATTACTCAATAAACAAGTAAACATTTCACTACCCAACTAACAAAATTCATCTACTACTTTTATTGTCTCATTACCTAATCTAATTCCTTCAGCATCGCCTCATTTTCTGACACTGCATTCCATCTCCTTTGTTTTACTCTTGTTAATGTTCATCCTAAGTCTTCCTTTCAAGACACTGTCGATTCCATTCAATTGCTCTTCCAGACACTTTGCGGTCTCTGATAGAATTACTATGTCATCAGCAAACTGCAAACTTTTTATTTCTTCTCCCTTAACTTTAATTCCTTCTCCATATTTCTCCTTCCATTCCTTCAATGACTGCTCAATGTACAGATTGAACAACATTGGGGAAAGGCTACAACCCTGTCTTATTCCCTTCCCAACCTCTACCACCCTTTCTTGCCCTTCAACTATAATAACTGCTGTCTGGTTTTTGCATAGGTCGAATATAACTCTTGGCTCCCTATATTTTACCACTGATTCCCTTAGAATTTGGAAGAGTGTATTCCAGTCGACATTGTCAAAAGCTTTCTGCAATTGGCAAACGCTAAAAACATAGGTATCCCTTTCCTTAGCCTGTCTTCTAAGATAAGTCGTAATGTGAGTATTTGCCTCCCGTGTTCCTACATTTCTCCTAAATCCAAACTGATTTTCCCCGAAGTCGGGTTCCACAAGTTTTTCCAATCGCCTGTAAATAATTTGTGTTAGTATTTTTCACCCATGACTTATTAACCTGAAAGTTCTGTAATTCTCACACTTGTCTGCACTTGCTTTCTTTGGAATTGGAATTACAGTATTCTTCTTGAAGTCAGAGGGTATTTCCCCTGTCTCATACATCTTGCATACCAGGTGATACAATTTTTTCATGACTGGCTCTCCTAATGACATCAGCAGTTCAGATGGAATATCATCTACTCCAGGGACCAACTCGAGTCCTTCAGCGTTCTGTCAAATTATTCTCACAGTATCATATCTCCTACCTCATCTTCCTCCACTTCGTCTTCCATTTCTAGAATACAGTCTTGAAGTAAATAATATAGTGAGGACAGTTACAACTCACCGCAAAGACGTGGCGACGAGATGCGACAGGCACATACAAAAGACACACACATACAACACATTCAGCTATCGGCCATGGCCTTCCTCAGAAATAGAGCACTCACGCAATCACACAGGCACACAACACAGTCATACAACCATCACCTCCGACTGCCACACTTCGAATCACGCTCTGCAGCGAATCGGGGACGGGAGGGGAGGGGAGGGGGAGGGGATAGAAAGGTTACGTCACGGTGGTGGGGATGGGTTAGATGGGAATAACGAGATGCAGCTTAGGAATGGAGTGGGGAGGCGGGTGAGGGGAGAAAATAAAATAAAATAAAGTAAATTAAAATAAAATAAAATAAAATAATATATATATATATATATATATATATATATATATATATATGAAAATTCATGCACACTGCAAGTGCACAAGACCACATACACACACATACGCACGCACGCACGCACGCACGCACACACACACACACACACACACACACACACACACACACACACACACACATACATATACACACACATGATCACACATTCACACACCACTCAAATCAGGCGAGGTTTGGGATACAGAGGTAGGAACTGTAAGGTATGGAAAAATATATATATAGGGAAATTATCGTAGGTTGAGGCCTGGTTGATTTCGGGATCGGAGAATGTATTGTAGGGATAACTCCCATCTGTGCAGTTCAGAAAAGCTGGTGGTGGATGGGAGGATCCAGATGGCCCGGGTTGTGAAGCAGCCATTGAAATCAAGCATGTGCTCCGCTGCATGCTGTGCCACAGGGTGGTCCACTTCACCTGGTCTTCCTCAACCAACCATGCCACATTCCTGGATGTCAACCTCCACCTCACTGATGGCTCCATCCACACTTCCGTCCATATTAAACCTACCAACCACCAACAGTACCTACATTTTGACAGTTGCCATCCCTTCCACGTCAAAAAATCCCTCCCTTACAGCCTGGCCACCCGTGGACGGCATATCTGCAGTGACAAGAATTCCCTTTCTGAATATGCTGAAGGTCTCACAAAGGCCTTCACAAACAGAAACTACCCCACAGACCTAGTCCGCAAACAAATCTCCCGTGCCATATCCTCACACACCCCAAATCCTCTTCCTAACACTAGTAACCATCCACAAAAGAGCGCTCCCCTTGTCACCCAGTACTACCCTGGTCTCGAACAACTAAATTCCATCCTTCGCCAAGGTTTTGATTTTCTATCCTCATGCCCTGAAATGAGAGACATCCTGCCCAAGATCCTTCCCACCCCTCCTAAAGTGGTGTTCCGTCGCCCTCCCAACCTTCACAACATCCTAGTTCATCCTTATGCCACCCCGAAACCCAGCTCACTGCCACAGGGATCATATCCTTGTGGAAGACCCCGCTGCAAGACCTGTCCAATCCACCCACCCAGCACTTCCTATTCCAGTCCTGTCACAGGCTTATCCTACCCCATCAGAGGCCGGGCCACTTGTGAAAGCAGCCACGTAATTTACCAACTGTGCTGCAAGCACTGTACAGCTTTCTATATTGGCATGACCACCAACCAGCTGTCCATTAGGATGAATGGCCACCGCCAAACTGTGGCCAAAAACAAGGTGGACCACCCTGTGGCACAGCATGCAGCGGAGCACATGCTTGATTTCAATGGCTGCTTCACAACCCGGGCCATCTGGATCCTCCCATCCACCACCAGCTTTTCTGAACTGCACAGATGGGAGTTATCCCTACAATACATTCTCCGATCCCGAAATCAACCAGGCCTCAACCTACGATAATTTCCCTATATATATATTTTTCCATACCTTACAGTTCCTACCTCTGTATCCCAAACCTCGCCTGATTTGAGTGGTGTGTGAATGTGTGATCATGTGTGTGTGTGTGTGTGTGTGTGTGTGTGTGTGTGTGTGTGTGTGTGTGTGTGCGTGCGTATGTGTGTGTATGTGGTCTTGTGCACTTGCAGTGTGCATGAATTTTCATATATATATATATATATATATATATATATATATATATATATATATATATATATATATATATTATTTTATTTTACTTTATTTTATTTTATTTTCTCCCCTCACCCGCCTCCCCACTCCATTCCTAAGCTGCATCTCGTTATTCCCATCTAACCCATCCCCACCACCGTGACGTAACCTTTCTATCCCCTCCCCCTCCCCTCCCCTCCCGTCCCCGATTCGCTGCAGAGCGTGATTCGAAGTGTGGCAGTCGGAGGTGATGGTTGTATGACTGTGTTGTGTGCCTGTGTGATTGCGTGAGTGCTCTATTTCTGAGGAAGGCCATGGCCGATAGCTGAATGTGTTGTATGTGTGTGTCTTTTGTATGTGCCTGTCGCATCTCGTCGCCACGTCTTTGCGGTGAGTTGTAACTGTCCTCACTATATTATTTATTCCAACCTGGACTTTCCATTATTATACAGTCTTGAAGTTTATTTTCCTTGTATAGGCCCTCTATATATTCCTTCCTTTGACCATGACCAGCCAATGTTTCCTTTTTGTACTGCATATATTAACAATATATAAATAGAAAACAGATGACTTACCAAAAGGACCGGCTCGTCGATAGAAAAAATAAAATAAATAAAATCACACACAAACACACATACAAGCTTTCGCAGCCTAGCTGCTTCGTCAGGCAGAAGGGAAGGAGAGGGAAAAGGAAATAATGAGGGTTTCAAGGGAGTGGATAAGGAGTCATTCCAATCCCGGGACAGGAAAGACTTACCTTGGGGGGAAAAAAAGAGGGTAAACAAAAACACACACACCCACAAATTTACACAGACACAAGTACACTTAGGCAGACACACTGTAGAACTGTAGAAAGCAAAGAAGTTAAGAAGTTAGAAGTTAGACATGAGATGCCACTTGAGGCAGAGGCTCTGTCCAGAGAACCAAGGCAAAGATGTTAAGATGGTGGGTGGGAATTCAAATTTAGCGGAGGTTGAGACCAGGTGGGTAACGGGAAGAGAGAATATGCTGAAGGGCTAGTTCCCATCTCCGGAGTTCTGAAGGATTGGTGTGGGTGGGAAGTATCCAGATAACCCGGACGGTGTAACACTGTGCCAAGATGTGCTGGCCGTGCACCGAGGCGTGTTTAGCCACAGGGTGATCCTCATTACCAACAAACACTGTCTGCCTGTGACCATTCATGCGAATGGACAGTTTGTTGCTGGTCATTCCCACATAGAACGCTTCACAGTGCAGGCATGTCAGTTGGTAAATCACGTGGGTGCTGTCACAAGTGGTTCTGCCCTTGATTGTGTACACCCTCCGGGTTACGGGACTGGAGTAAGTGGTGGTGGAAGGGTGCATAGGGCAGGTTTTACAACGGGGGCGGTTACAAGGGTAGGAGCCAGAAGGTAGGGAAGGTGGTTTGGGGATTTCATAGGGATGGACTAAGAGGTTACGGAGGTTAGGTGGGCGGCGGAAAGACACTCTCGGAGGAGTGGGGAGGATGTCGTGAAGGATGGATCTCATTTCGGGGCAGGATTTTAGGAAGTCGTATCCTTGCTGGAGAGCCACATTCAGAGTCCGCTCCAGTCCCGGAAAGTATCCGGTGACAAGAGGGGCACTTCTGGGGTTCCGTTGAAGGTTCTGAATTTGGGGGGGATGAGTGTGTCTGCCTAAGTGTACTTGCGTCTGTGTAAATGTGTGGGTGTGTGTGTTTTTGTTTACCCTCTTTTTTTTCCCCCCCAAGGTAAGTCTTTCCTGTCCCGGGATTGGAATGACTCCTTATCCACTCCCTTGAAACCCTCATCATTTCCTTTTCCCTCTCCTTCCCTTCTGCCTGACGAAGCAGCTAGGCTGCGAAAGCTTCTATGTGTGTTTGTGTGTGATTTTATTTATTTTATTTGTTTCTATCGACGAGCCGGTCCTTTTGGTAAGTCATCTGTTTTCTATTTTTATTTTTGTTTATCCCACCGGGAAAGTTTCCCTCTATAATTTTCGTATATATATATATATATATATATATATATATATATATAGAGAGAGAGAGAGAGAGAGAGAGAGAGAGAGAGAGAGAGAGAGAGAGAGAGAGAGAGAGAGAGAGAGATGACTTGCCAGAAGGACCGGCTCGTCGATAGAAACAAAATCACACACAAACACACATACAAGCTTTCCCCACCACTGGCAGCTTCTTCAGGAAAAAGAGGAAAAAAGGGAAGGAAAAGGGAAGGATATGGGTTTTAAGGAAGTGGAAAAGGAGTCATTCCAATCCCAGGAGTGGAAGGACTTACCTTAGGGAAAAAAAGGAAGGTAAACAAATACACATACACTCAGACATATCGAAACGCAAACACACCTAGACAGACATTTGTGAAAAGCAAAGAAGTTGGACAGAGATACCAATTGAGGCAGAGGCTCTGTCCACAGAACCAAGGCAAAGATGCTAAAGATAGTGGGCGGGAATTTGAGTTAGCGGAGATTGAGACCAGGTGGGCAATGGGAGGAGAGAATAAGCTGAAGGGCAAGTTCCCATCTCCGGAGTTCTGAAAGGTTGGTGTCGGTGGGAAGTATCCAGATAACCCGGACGGTGTAACACTGCGCCAAGATGTGCTGGCCATGCACCAAGGCATGTTTAGCCACAGGGTGATCCTCATTAACAACAAACATTGTCTGCCTGTGACCGTTCATGCGAATGGACAGTTTGTTGCTGGTCATTCCCACATAGAACGCTTCACAGTGCAGGCATGTTAGTTGGTAAATAACGTGGGTGCTATCGCAAGTGGCTCTGCCCTTGATCGTGTACACCTTCCGGGTTACTGGACTGGAGTAAGTGGTGGTGGAAGGGTGCATAGGGCAGGTTTTAGAACGGGGGCGGTTGCATGGGTAGGAGCCAGAGGGTAGGGAAGGTGGTTTGGGGGTTTCATAGGGATCGACTAGGAGGTTACGAAGGTTAGGTGGGCGGTGGAAAGACACTCTTGGTGGAGTGGGAAGGATGTCATGAAGGATGGATCTCATTTCGGGGCAGGATTTAAGGAAGTCGTATCCCTGCTGGAGAGCCACATTCAGAGTCCGCTCCAGTCCCGGAAAGTATCCGGTGACAAAAGGGGCACTTCTGGGATTCTTCGGTGGAAGGTTCTGGATTTGGAGGAATGAGGAGGTGGCTCTGGTAATTTGCTTCTGAACCAGATCAGGAGGATAGTTGTGGGATGTGAAAGCTGTTATTAGGTTATTGATGTACTGGTTCAGAGCTTCAGGACTGGAGCAGACCCGTTTGCCACGAAGTTCTAGGCTGTAAGGAAGGGAACGTTTGATATGGAATGAATGGCAGCTGTCATAATGCAGGTACTGTTGTTTATTGGTAGGTTTGATGTGGACAGATGTGTGGAGTTGACCGTTGGACAGATGGAGGTCGACATTGAGGAATGTGGCATGGGATTTGGAATAGGACCAGGTGAATTTGATGGGACCAAAGGAGTTGAGGTTGAAGAGGAAATTCTGGAGTTGTTCTTCACTGTGTGTCCAGATCATGAAGATATCATCAATGCTGTACCACACTCTGGGTTGACAGGCTTGGGTATCCAGGAAGGCTTTCTCTAAGCATCCCATGAATAAGTTTGCATACGAGGGGGCCATCCTGGTTCCCATGGCTGTTCCCTTTAGTTGTTGGTATGTCTGGCCCTCAAAAGTGAAGAAGTTGTGGGTTAGGATGAAACTGGCTAGGGTATTAAGGAAAGAGGTTTTAGGTAGGGAAGTGGGTGGTGCTCCATCGCAGCAAGGCCCTGGGTATGTGGGATATTTGTGTATAAGGAGGTGGCATCAATGGTTACAAGGATGGTTTCAGGAGGTAACAGGCTGGGTAAGGATTTCAGGCGATCGAGGAAGTGGTTGGTGTCTTTGATGAAGGATGGGAGACTGCACATGATGGGTTGAAGGTGTTGGTCTATGTAGGCAGAGATTCGTTCTGTAGGGGCTTGGTAACCGGCCACAATGGGGCGGCCGGGATGATTGGGTTTGTGAATCTTGGGAAGTAGGTAAAAGGTGGGAGGTGCGGGGTGTCGGCGGGGTCATGAGGTTAATGGAGTTAGGTGAAAGGTTTTGTAGGGGGCCTATGGTTTTGAGGATTCCTTGAAGCTTTGCCTGGACATCAGGGATGGGATTGCCATGAAAGACTTTATATGTGGTACTGTCTGAAAGCTGACGCAGTCCCTCAGCTACATACTCCCGCCGATCAAGTAGCACGGTCATGGATCCCTTGTCGGCTGGGAGAATGATGATGGAATGGTCAGCCTTCAGATCACGGATAGCTCGGGATTCAGCTGCGGTAATGTTGGGAGTAGGATTAAGGTTTCTCAGGAACGACTGGGAGGCAAGGTGGGAAGTAAGGGATTCCTGGAAGGTTTGAAGAGGGTGGTTTTGAGGAAGAGCAGGTGGGTCTAGCTGTGATGGAGGACGGAACTGTTCTAGGCAGGGTTCAATTTGAATGATGTCTTGGGGAGCTGGGTCATTGGGAGTAGGATTATTTTTCTTCATGGCAAAGTGGTATCTCCAGCAAAGACTACGAGTATAGGAAAGTAGATCTTTGACGAGAGCTGTGTGGTTGAATTTGGGAGTAGGACTAAAGGTGAGGCCTTTGGATAGGACAGAGGTTTCAGATTGGGAGAGAGGTTTGGAGGAGAGGTTGACTACTGAATTAGGATGTTGTGGTTCCGGATTATGTGGATTGGAGTTTTGAGGTTTAGGGGGGAGAAGAGTTGGGAGTGGGAGATTGAGTAGATAGGAGACACTGGGTTTGTGTGCAATAAGAGGGGGTTGAGGTTTATTGGAGAGAGTATTGCCTTTCCGAAGGTGGGTGACCAGGAGATTGGATAGTTTTTTGAGGTGGTGGGTGGCATGTTGTTCTAATTTGCAGTTGGCCTGAAGGAGGATGTTCTGAACAGTAGGTGTGGATGTGGGAGAGGAAAGGTTGAGGATTTTGATTAGGGATAGGAGTTGACAGGTGTGTTCATTAACGGAGTTGATGTGTAGGTTAAGGATTAGGCGAGTGAGGGCTATGGATTGTTCAGTTTGGAATTGGTATAGGGCGGGATGAAAGGATGGGTTACAGCCAGAGATGGGAACTTTTAGTGTAAGGCCCTTGGGAGTGATTCCAAATGTCAGACAAGCCTGCATAAAGAGAATGTGGGAGCGTAATTTGGCTAGGGAGAAAGCATGTTTTCGGAGGGAATGTACATAAAAATGGATGGGGTTGTTATAGGGATGTTGTGAGGGAGGCATAATATATGGATGTAGGAGGAGTGGGAAATAGGCTGCAATGAACAAATTAAAAATAAAAATATGTATAAAATATATTTTCATGTCAGGAGGGAGATGAATGTGGACAGTAATTCAGGTATGAGGAAAGAAAGGAAATAGGAAAAGTTTTTAAAATTTGTTGTTGATACTGTGGTCACCTTTAGTTATCAACAACGTAGTATAAAAGGGTTGGGTAGTGGTATGGCTTAAAAAAAGGGTTTAAGGAAGGTGAAAATCGGAAAAGTACGAGAAAACCGCGTGAGAATGCAAGGAAAACATCTAAATAGAATTGGTTGTAAGATAGCAGATTACGATTTTGAGGCTGAAATAGTCTGACGAAGGAAAAGTGGAATCAAAACCAACGGAAAGTTGCTGAAATATGATCGGAAAAGTATTAAACACGAACAGAAATGTGGAAAAACGGGAATGGAAGCAATCGTCAGGTAACTAAGAAATGCCGATAATGGTTATAAACAATATAGAAACTATTGTTAGGAAAGAGTGTTTACGATTTAAACGAGAAAATTGAATGAGCGGCGTGTTTCAGACGGAAGCAGGAGTAATGAAAGAGGTAAATATCAAAATAAACGTACTAATAATAAGGTATGGAAGAAAACGTATTGTTGTAAGAATTAGCAAACTATGAACAGTAAACAAAGAAGTGAATGTAAAAAGGAACTGATATGTAAAATGTAAATCAATGAATAAATAAAAAATGAATAATAAAAATAAAAACAAAAACCAAAGGGAAAGTAAGATGACAGAAAAGATTTCGAAAAGTAACAGAGCAAGGACGGAAGTAATTGTTGAATTCAAATATATGATACGAATATTAAGACGAAAAATTCCTAGCAGGAAAAATTAAATATAAAAAATAGACGAAGATTACTCACCAGGCGAAGGAGCACAGGTGTAACAGCATCACAAATAAATAAATGGACACACACACACACACACACACACACACACACACACACACACACACACACACACACACACAAGCTTTCGCAACCCAGTTGCTTCTTCAGGCAGAAGGGAAGGAGAGGGCAAAGGAAATGATGAGGGTTTTAAGGAATGGGGTAAGGAGCCATTCCAATCCCGGGAGAGGAAAGACTTACCTTGGGGGAAAAAATTGAGGGTAAACAAATGCACACACACCCACACATTCACACAGACACAAGTACACCTAGGCAGACATACTGTAGAAAGCTAAGAAGTTAAGAAGTTAGACAGAGATACCACTTGAGGCAGAGAACCGATGCAAAGATGTTAAGATGGTGGGTGGAAATTCGAATTTAGCGGAGGTTGAGACCAGGTGGGCAACGGGAAGAGAGAATATGCTGAAGGGCTAGTTCCCATCTCCGGAGTTCTGAAGGATTGGTGTCAGTGGGAAGTATCCAGATAACGCTTCACAGTGCAGGCGTGTCAGTTGATAAATCACGTGGGTGCTATCATAGTGGCTCTGCCCTTGATCGTGTACACCTTCCGGGTTACTGGACTGGAGTAAGTGGTGGTGGAAGGGTGCATAGGACAGGTTTCCAATGGGGGCAGTTGAATGGGTAGGAGCCAGAGGGTAGGGAAGGTGGTTTGGGGGTTTCATAGGGATCGACTAGGAGGTTACGAAGGTTAGGTGGGTGGTGGAAAGACACTCTCGGAGGAGTGGGGAGGATGTCATTAAGGATGGATCTCATTTCGGGGCAGGATTTAACGAAGTCGTATCCTTGCTGGAGAGCCCCATTCAGAATCCGCTCCAGTCCCGGAAAGTACCCAGGCGACAAGAGGCACTTCTGGTGTTCTTCTGTGGAAGGTTCTGGATTTGAGAGGATGAGGAAGTAGCTCTGCTAATTTGCTTCTGAACCAGATCAGGAGTATAGCTGCGGGATGTGAAAGCAAGGACTCTTCAGATCCTTAGGCCTCCTACAGAACCTTTCACCTGAGTCCATCAAACTCATGATCCAGTCAGCACCCCGCACCCCTACCTTCTACCTACTTCCTAAGATTCACAAACATCATCCAGGCCGGCTGATTGTGGCCAGTTACCTAGCCCCCATAGAACAAATCTCTGCCTACATAGACCAACACCTTCAACCCATCATGTGCAGTCTCCCATCCTTCATCAAACACACCAATCACTTTCTCCACCGCCTAAAATCCTTACCTAACCTGTTACGTCCGGAAACCATCCTTGTAACCATTGATGCTACTTCCTTATACACTAACATTCCCCACACCCACGGCCTCGCTGCGATGGAGCACTTCCTTTCATGCCTACCACCTACAACCCTACCCAAAATCTTTTTCCTTAATTCCCCAGCCAGCTTCATCCTAACCCACAGCTTCTTCTCCTTTGAGGGCCAGGCATACCAAAAACTAAAGGGAACAGCCATGGGAACCAGGATGGCCCCCTTGTACGCAAACTTATTTATGGGACGCTTAGAGGAAGGCTTCCTGGATACCCAAAAGCCTGTCAACCCAAAGTTTGGTATAGATTCATTGACGACATCTTTATGATCTGGACTCCCGGTAAAAGTGAAATCGGTCTGTAGTTTGATGATATCTCTTTATCCCCTTTGTTGAGCAGAGGTTTAATATCCACATATTTTAACCCATCAGGAAATGTTGCAGTTTTAATAGACTGGTTACACAAATGACTTAAAAGCGGGCAAGCGCTCTACCGACTGAGCTATCCCGACACGACTCATGATGGCCCCTTACAACTTTACTTCCGCCAGTACCTCGCCTACTACTTTCCAAACTTCACAGAAGCTCTCCTATGAAATATGCAAGACTGGCACTCCTGGAAGAAAGGATATGGTGGAAACATGGCTTAGCCACAGCACAGACTCCACTGCAGAGTGAAAGTTTCATTCTGGAAACATCCCTTAGGCTATGGCTAAGCCATGTCTCCACCATATCCTTTCTTCCAGGAGTGCTAGTCTTGCATGTTTCGCAGGAGATCTGTGAAGTTTGGAAAGTAGGGGGCGAGGTACTGGTGGAAGTAAAGCTGTGAGGCAACATCGTGAGTCATGTCAGGATAACTCACTCAGTAGAGTGCTTGCCCGCGAAAGGCAAAGGTCCCAGGTTCGAGTCCCGGTTCCGGCACACAATTTTAATCTGCCAGGAAGTTTCATATCAGCGCACACTCCACTGCAGAGGGAAAGTATCATTCTGGAGTATTCCTTATGTTTAACTAAGTCATCATCACTGGAACTACTCTTAGCTGATAGATACAGTTTCCTTTTTGTCTTGCATGAAATCTTTATTCCTTGTGTAAGCCATGGTTGTATTATAGACTTGTTTATTTTGAGTTACTTTTGAGGAAAACAGTTAAAAAAAATACTGACATTATGAATGACTTATATTTTTCATTCATGCCATGAGCACTATACATCTCTTTTCAGTTCATATTTTTAAGCAGTTTTCTATAATTCTCAATTTTTGGTGGATTGACTACTCTCTTGTATGTAGATTTAGCGGTCTTCATAATCTGCACCTAAGAGGAGGAGCTGCATATCATGATCTGATAGGCCATTAATTATTAGTTTTATGATGTGACTTTGTTCCTGTTATTTATCTATAAGAATATTATCAATGGCTGTCCTAGATGATTTAGTTATCCTAGTTGGAAAGTTTACAGTATGAGTTAGATTGAAGAACAATGTTACTGACTGTAATAAATGTTTACTGGAAGAATGAATAAGAAAATCTTTATTAAAGTCACTAGCAACCATGATTTCTTTGTTTCTTCCTGTTAAATAATCCAACAGAGCTTCTAGATGATTTAGGAATATAATTTTCGGCAGGTGTTCAGTAAATAGTTACTATTATATAGCACTTGTAATGGAACTCTAATTCTGTTGCGCATGCTTCAAAATGTTGCTTCAGACAATTTATTTATATTGATATTCTTGCATTTATAGTAGTTTTTAATAAATGTGGCAACTCCTCCTCCCTCCATATCTACTCTACAGTAGTGTGAAGCTAAATTAAATTCTGGAATGTTTAACATATCTACACAGGGGCCACATGTGTTCAGAGAGGCAAATTATGTCAATAGGGTTAGAGGACTATTTCATCAATACAAATGAGTAGTTCATCAAGTTTCTTTCTGAATCCTGGGATGTTCTGATGTAATGAAGATAACTGATATTCATATTAAGGGTTGAATAAAGATTTCCTGGCAAATTCTGAGTACTTTGTTAAACATTGTTTGCTAACATCTAGCACCTGTTTATTTGTTTTATCAAATTGGGGGTGTTTTTTCTAAAAACTGGTTTTCTGCCCCCCCCCCCCTCCGTCCGTATCCTTAAAAACATCCATCTAACACCTGTAACCACTGGCATTTTACCATTTGTGACAGTGCCCCTCCGCACGTTACTTGCAATGAACACAGTTTTCCCTTCCCTTTCCTGTTGAGCTGAAGGCCATGCCTGGTTAGTCCCACCTACAGATTGCATCCACAAAAATCAAACCAATATGGGACCCCCATCTCTGACATGAACAACCCTTCCAGCTCCAAGTTCACTCTCCTGACAGAAGAGTTCAAACGAGGCCAATCATGGTGTCTCAAAACACACAAAACCCACACTAGTATGCCTCGTTGCTGATGCGACCTTCACCAGGTCACTCTCTATGGAATATTCAGGTCTTTGTCAATGCTATTTCCCATACCACCCAATATAACCATGGTATCCTCCTTTGTCAAATCTTTGCATAAAGAACCTATATCCTCTGCTATCTGACCCAGACCAGCATTTGGTTAAAAAAGTTTGACCTGGTACTCTGGACCTAGCTCTTCATGCAGTACATGGGCAACACCTCTACCATGAGAGCTACGTAACAACAAGACTTACTTTCTTTTCACAAATTTTCCTACCTTTTTGAAATCAATGAAAGTTTGTTGTATCCTTTCTACAACATCAGCTACATGAGGCTCATCTGAGTCTAACTGAGCCAACAGATCAAATCTATTTTTCAGACTAATGACAAAGCTGTCTGAAACTGTCCTATGCCTGTAACCTCTTGCCACTTTCCACCATTGTTCATCCTTCTCCCTCTTCAACCTGTTCAGATTTTCCCTTGCCTCATCTAATTCAGCTTGAAGAGCTGCAATATCCCCTCCTGCTCCACTATTTTCCTATATCTAGTGCAGATCCTACAAAAACACTAGTGAGCCTCATTTATCTCCCCCTTTCCCATGCCACTACATTCGTCCCAATGAAAGAAACCACTACAACTATCACACCACACCCCGGAACTAACGATCCTATGGCATATCACACACTTCTCACCCATGTTAAAAACAGAAATCTTAAAAACTTGATTAAGTATTTACTAAAACGTAAAGGTTACACCAAGAGGCAGGATAAAAAGAAACACTCTCACATAAACCAAATTAGGTGCACAAACAGGGTTAACTACACACTTTTCTAAATCATGAAATTTTAATCTACACTGTTTTGGGTTATTTGAGGTTGATAGACTTTAAACCTGAACTACTATATGCAGCGAGTGAAAAATAGAAGAATGGGTAAATAGATACACGTTTTAGTCATTGTTTACAACGATTCGAGCGCGTTAAATTAGGCCTACAAATACGTGCTACAGGCGCGAGAAGAAAAATACACTTTTTGCATCATTTAACTTATTTAACACTATGCTAACACTTACACTAATGTAACAACACTCATATTTATAACAACTTGAAATGTTTAGAAAAAGCTTAAAAACAATGGGAAATGTGTAAATATGTTAATGCAAAAATGGGGGGAGGGGCAATTAGCATTGTGAACAGGAAATTTGATGGCACCGACAAAAAATTGTGTAAACGAAGGGAAAATGTAAAATACGGCAACGTAAACATGGGGTATAAATGCTGTTAAAAACGAGATAGAATGGCTGGCCAGTACTTACCATTGTGCTGTACCGCCGATAGTAACACAAAAGTAGAATCAGAAAAAAGGGGACAAAAAGGACAAGCTTTCGGAACACAGTTCCTTCGTCAGGTGGGAGAGAAGGGAAGAAGAAAGGATGGGAACAGAAGGGAACGGTAGTTCACGACCTAGGTCAAATGAAGGTGGTGTTTCAGGAGTGTGGACGTCAGAGATACTGCATGTATGTACTGAGCCGAGCCAGAGAGGATAAATATAACCAAAGAGGAAAGATCTAATAGTAAAGAGAAGAGAAGATGAGTGAAATGAATGATGCTGAGGGGGTGTAGGAGGGGCAGGGGGTGTCTAAAACGTTTTCCATTAACAGGGAAATATGGATGGACACACACACACACACACACACACACAAACACACACACACAGAGAGAGAGAGAGAGAGAGAGAGAGAGAGAGAGAGAGAGAGAGAGAGAGAGAGAGAGAGAGAGAGAGAGAGGGGGGGGGGAGGTAAAAAAGGTAAAGCAGTCAACAATCCGAAGATTGGTTGGAACACCACAGTGCTTTACTAGGCATGGTCCTGTTTGGAGGTGGTATGCCGTTGCTTTCCTCCGACCTTCGAACTGACTTACCCAGCCAGTTATAGGGGGACCTACAGTTTAACGTGGGTTCCGAACCACAGGAGAGGTAAGGAACGGATAATGAATAGGTGAGCTGAGGATGGAGGAAGGGGAGGGGTTAGCGTAGATTTAGGCCAGGGGGGTGGCGGGAGGAGAGGATATGTTGGAGGGCACGTTCCCACCTCCGTAGCTCTGAGGGACTGGTGTTTGTTGGTACCATCCAAATGGCACGTGTGGTGTAACACGTGCCCAGGTCCCTGGAGTTATGCTGGAGGGCATGTTCTGCCACAGGATATTGGGTGTCCCCCAGGCGAACAGTCCGTCTGTGCCCATTCATCCACTCAGCCAATTTGTTAGTAGTCATACCAAAATAAAAGGCTGAACAGTGGACACATGTCAGCTGGTATATGACATGTGTTGTCTCACATGTGGCCCTGCCTTGAATCTGGTAGGTTTTTCCTGTGGTGGGGCTGGAGTATGTGGTAGTGGGAGGATGCATTGGACAGGTTTTGCAGCGGGATCGGTTGCAGGGGTAGGAACCATCCTTCTTCCCTTCTCTCCCACCTGACGAAGGAACTGTGTTCCGAAAGCTTGTCCTTTTTGTCCCCTTTTTTCTGATTCTACTTTTGTGTTACTATCGGCGGCACAGCACAATGGTAAGTACTGGCCAGCCATTCTATCTCGTTTTTAACAGCATTTATCATCTCTGAGGAGAATTTTCATCATTAATTAAACATGGGGTATATAAGAAGAAGGTAAAGAAGGGAGTGAGAAATGAGTAATGAATAAGGGGACCAGGACTACCCACTCACTCATCTCCATATCTAATGAAATTTGGAGTGAAGGTTCTATATGGTCTGACAGGTTATATACCAAATTTCAGTTTAGTATCTACAATAGTTGAATATTTAGGAATTTATAGAGAAGGCTAGTCATCTTTGCATCATATATGAAGGTGCAAAAGTGCCAAGTTTGGTAGGCTTTTTTGAAAGTTCTAGCAAACATTTGGTCATTTGCTTTAATATACATAGACAACTCCATACAGAATCACATCATGGCAAAAATCGCCTCACCTAAATATAGATACAAGCCTCTTAAGTGGCTAAAACATTTGTTGCACTGTTCTGACAGCCAAGGTTTGAGAAACCAATGCTACTTTTTATATGAATCAATCACATCAGAACTTGAGATGGTTATTCCCACCTATGGTGTGTGTGTGTGTGTGTGTGTGTGTATCAGATTTAACATTGGATGCTTAGACTAACAGGTACGCATCTGCAAAGGTGGCCAAAATTTTCGACATGCAAATTTGTGGGGATTTTTAGGGGCCCAATATCTCAACTGTCATTTTCAATCCTTTTTCCTCTTGCCACAGATAGATAGAGCTTGCTTTAATCTTTCAAAGCTATATTATTTAATTTCTGGATCTCGCATTTTGACAAGTTATACCTTTCAAAGTCACGGGAAACAGACTATCGATAAATACAAAACATTAATAAAATTCAAGTTGTAAATCAAAGTATAAGATGTGCCTGTGGTTTAGGGAATTAACTATGCAAACAAGAAATATTTTATATTATTTTACAGTATAAAATATGAATACAATAAAACATCAAACTGCTGTCAATTTCTGTATCTTGAATTTTGATATCTAAGAATATATTTTATCAATTATTGAAATTTACATATTTTACTCATTAAGTCTGTTAACACTTAACTATTTTTTTAAACTCAAGTTTATGTATATATCAACTTCAAACAATTTAACAAAAGCCATAAAAACAAGTGTAACAACCAACAGAGCAAATTTTCAAAACAAAAATATTAAAAAGTCAGTGTGTGTGTGTGTGTGTGTGTGTGTGTGTGTGTGTGTGTGTGTGGTATTTGTTTACCTTCCTTTCCCCCCCCCCCCCCCCAAGGTAAGTCCTTCCACTCCTGGGATCGGAATGACTCCTTTTCCACTTCCTTAAAACCCATATCCTTCCCTTTCTCCTCTCCTTTCTTCCTCTTTTCCTGAAGAAGCGACCAACGGTTTCGAAAGCTTGTATGTGTGTGATTGTGTCTGTCAATGAGCCTGTCCTTTGGGTAAGTCATCCGTTTTCTAGTGTGTGTGTGTGTGTGTTAATCAAAATCTTTTTAGGTAACCCCTCTCCTCCATCCCCCATTCAGCATCGTTTGTTTCACTTCTCTTTACTGCTTGACCTATCCTCTTCAGTTACATATACTCAGTACTAATACACAGTATCCCTATCATACTCATGGCCTAGGTCACGAACAACCTTCCCCTCCGGTTCCCTACTCCTTTTTTTTTATTCCCTTCTCTCCTACCTGACGAAGGAACCCTATTCTGAAAGATAATGTGATTTTTTCATCCTTTTCCTTCTTTGTGCAGCTCAGAACTCAGGAGTACTGACCCGCAAATCTATCTCTTGAAAAATAATTTATCACATCTGTGGAGAATTTCTATCAGTAATTAAATGTACTTTAAGTAACCAGTTCAATTCAAATGCACTTTAAGTAATACTGGGGTTTCCTTCCAGAATAGTCAAGTTACGATTTAATGATGCAGGAAATAATATGTTCCTAAATCTATGTATTAACACACAAGTCATTTGTCTTTCAAGAAATCAACATATCTCCAATACAATAGATGTTAATTTCCCAAGAATGATTTCAAACAGTTGTAAAATATCAGTAATTGCATCTCAATCTTAAATACAAGAAGAAATTGTGAATATCTTGTCAGTGAAAACGAAGTACTCCACTCTACAGTCATGCATGTTAACATGCGTATAACACTTCGTGTTTTATCACCAAAAACAAACTTTGAATAAACTGACTTACACCAAAAAAGATTAAAATATATTTTCAAATCCAGTAATAAAATTCACACACATCACACAATAGTACAATATCACTACAAAAGGAAATTTAGATGTTAGGTATAATTCACAATAGATAAGAGCCTTTAAGGATCATTTTTAGTAAGAACTTTGTTCATAATTGGCAACAGTTCCTATTTAATTTCTTGTAAATGAATTTTTAATGCAACAAAAAATTGATTTAATGTGACAAAGGAAACCTACATGCTAAAGCAAAGTTCAGTAATGAAATTATGTAATGGTATTTTATAACCACCATGCTTCAAGTAAGTACTCTACAAATAATCTGTCTGCTCCTGAATATGAAGTTACAGACATGTTGCACAGCTACTCATGCAATCAATGGAAATACTGTAATATGGATTTACACACAGAGAAAGAGGTCAACACTCGATAAATTAATGAGAAAGAAAGAGAAAGAAAGTTTGGGTCAATTGCTCAGAGAGCTTTCATGTTTCAGGGCTACAAGTATTCAGAAGAGTAATTGACAGGAAATAAAGAATAGTTAAGGGAACAATGCCATTGAATGCTACATACCACTGGCTTTCTCAAATCAGAACGGATGCATGTAAATCATATACACAGGAAGAGTCAATTATCATATTTGTAGCATGATTAAAGAGAAAATTAATAGAACATTATGTTTCGTGACTGCAGACATTGGGCATTAGTAAAAGTCCAGGAGTATGCCACAAACATTTTGTATGGCACCTATGTGTGTGTATTTCACGGACAAGTAGAATTAATTATACCTTCAAAAATGTGAAAACTGAAATACCTAATACTTGTTATGTACGCAGAAACATAATAAACTATAATTTTAATAAAAATTCCTTAGTTATTTAGCAAATTTAATGGTTAAGAACTAGATGCAACCAATCAAACTTTTGAGTGTTCAAATATCTGTAGGCGATAAGCCAAAGTTTACACATTCTTGCATCCAAATTCCCTACACAATTAACCAAAGTGTACCCAAACAAGCACTCACTCTCTCTCTCTCTCTCTCTCTCTCTCTCTCTCTCTCTCTCTCTCTCTCTCTCTCTCTCTCTCTCACACACACACACACACACACACACACACACAGCTTGAAAATAATTAACAAATTTCATAATGCATTTTGAACAAAAAGTAAGTCATTGCATTTTAAGCAGTACTTCAGAAACACCAAGTGAGTTTTAGTACCTAATAATGACAATTTTGGTTCTCTCCCTTTATATAATAGCTGAAGTCCACAAGCTGAAATAGGAAATAATTAACTAATGGATAGTTCTCTTTCTTTCTCAAAAGAACAATTATTGCGTTGGTTGTAATAGCTGCAAATGGAAATGTAAAACTGCCAAATTTATTCAACAACACTCTAAATTACCATCAGTGAAAAACTTGCAACAATAAGTGATCCATTACTTATTTGCATTTCAAAGTGATTATATTTTTTATTGCAAAATAAAGTGTTGAGGTTTTAAAATAGAACTAAAGTACAAGATTGAGTTTTATATTAATATGCTGTATTTTAATGACTGTAAACTACGTGCATATGAAATTACAATTGATTCAAATGTACAAATGTTTGTGAAGCTTAAGGGACTTCAACTCCGTGGTCATCAGTCCCTAAACTTACGAAGTACTTATGAACCACCTTTACTAAAGACAACACAAACATCAATGCCCGAGGCAAGATTCGAACCCCCGACGGGGAACGGCATCACACATCTGATCATAGCACCTCAATGAGCTCTATCACTCCGCCGCAGCTTACAGTTGGTGATCAGATAATGTGTAACAATATAAAGGAATTGAGTGAATACTTAATAAGAAAACAGAACTGTGTTATGGTGTAAAAGCAGATTATAAAAGTAAACAAAATTTTACAGAAAGGAAACTGATCGAATAAAAGTAATGATTACTAGCATTTGCAATGTTTAAGCAGTGAATGTGAATGGGAAAGAAGAATAATGAGGTCAAACTGATGCAATTAAAAATATGGAAGTTATTATGTTATACAGAGTCTCTCAGGGCAATAATTGTCATTCGCAACAAAAGTAAACATGGGGTCAAAAATGCTTATTGTAAGGTCGAACATTAAAATACGTTCTTCACAATAGCACAAATGCTTACAGTTTATATGGTATATACACTTTCAGAGACCACCTTTAGACTTTTGCTTTGAGCGGTGATTCGTTTTATACCTCTGAATATTTATCATTCATCCTGGAATGCCTTGCATATTGCCACTGATATAGCTTCAGCATTATTAAGTTATTGATCACAGCTCTTATTACAATTATCTCAATAAATGATACATGGTTATATGCAATATAAAGTTTTAATACACAGTAAAGAGGCATTTTTTTAAAATACTAGAAACATTTTTATATGAGACCAAAGTTACTATATGCTACTGAGATGTAAGGTAAGGACTACGTCATATCTCCAAGATTCATTATACTTATAATCAGGAGGGAGGGGAGACTCGTGCCTCCTAGCTGCCCCCTCCCCGAGAACGTCTTAGCTTACACTCGATACAAAGCAAATGCTTACTCAATATTTCTCATTCTCGACGGGGAGTTGTAAGGAAGGGAAAGCGGAATGTACCACAGACGGTTAACGCGGTGCAGGACAGAGGGTAAGAAAGGTAAGCTATATCAAATGATAACCTTACATGCCCCTGCCACAAGGATTATTTTACTGTGGAAGATTCCACTGCAAGATCTGCCCAATCCACTCACCCAGCACTTCTTATTCTAGTCCCATTACACCCCTATCCTGCCCCAGGCCACTTGTGAAAGCAGTCATGTGATTTACTAACTCTGCTGCAAATACTGCACAGTTTTTACATTGTTATGACTTAACTAGCTGTCCATAACAATTAATGGCCACCGTCAAACAATGGTCAAAAGTGAGGTAGAACACCCTGTGACAATACCGAGATGGGTTAAATCCTAGTTAAGGTGACGTGAAGATATTGATAGCGAATGGCAGCTAATCAATAGTGTCATTGAGAGAGCCAATGAAAATGTGTCTTTCAATTTTGTTTTGTAAACACTGCATTGTCCATGTAAATGTTTTTAGCTGAAATTCATCGTCATTCAAAATAAATAAATGTTTTTGACAAGTAGTACTGTAAATCTGCGATGACATGAGTATTTTTTAAACCAGAAGAGTGACACATTATAGAAAATACTGCAATTTCTTTATGAATTTCAGTTTATTTAATCGTGTCTGAGATACACCTGTACTTAGGCTAAATATACTAGGTTACAAATAAAAACTAAGTACTAATTACACATTCATGATATTCACATCACAAGTTGTTATCGTCTATAGCATGCTCATATATATATATATATATATATATATATATATATATATATATATATATATCCCCCCCCCCAATCCCTGTGTTCGGCACACTTCACTGCAACATCGTTGACCACCCACGGGTCATGGAAAGTGCATGGGGCTGGCAAGGATGGACAGCTCAGTAGGTGTGATGTCCACCGCATCGGCAGGGCTCGTCTCCTGTGTATCCCTTACTTGAACAGGTTATCCTTCAATCTTCTCATTCGATACTTCGAGTCTATTTAGGCTCTTCCAGACACACTATTCCAGTTGTGATCCACCTGGAGGTTTTTCTTTAATGTTTGAAGTTTTTCTGTAATGTTCCAACATTGCAAGCTGCACTTTTCCAATTTCTGTTTACATAGATTTCCTGGTTCTAGATTGACTTTCATTTAGTGGATGTTCACACTTAATCTTTCCTCGATTTTAGTCTTGCCACCACTGGCTGATGTCCGAATAGGGGACGTCTTCTATCCTCGCACGTCTGCTTCTTTCAGTCATCACTGATGTTTGCGTCTGATCAGTGTGGGGGGCTATTCCTATGTGTAAACCAACGAATTTCAATATAAAATCAAACGTGGAAATTCCAGGAAGGATTCGACAATATTTTTGTTAAGGATCGGTCGCTTAATCACCACAGAGATGTCCGACGAATTGCGGTAAGGCACAAATATCAGGCATAAATAAACACTACAGGTTTCGGCCATTAAGGCCTTCTGACTGACAAAGGCATTAATGAGTGAAAGCTATTAAGTTCATTTATGCCTGTCGTTTGGGTATGACAGTTTTATAACTAATGAAAACCGAGTATAATTCATTTGTACATAAAATAAAATTCTTAACATTTATAATATTTTTGTGTCAAAGCTAAGTAATGGGAAAAACATTGTCACATGTACCGACTTGTTATAAATGTACTTTTTCCACTCACAATCTCTTAGTTATTTGTATTAAAGTTGCCAATTTCAAATTTCTTCCCACTACTATGAAACATCCTTTGACAAAGTACACACACTCAAAAACTGCACTTCAAAGAACAGCTATCATTTAGTATCCTATAATGGAAAACTATATATTACATTAAAATATACACCTCATGTATATGTCATTATTGCATTTAAATTACATGTTATATTCCTTCATAGTACGATAGACATTTTCATTGGCTCTCTCAATGACATTTCTGATTTGCTGCCTTCCACTATTAACATCTGCACATCAAGGAGAAACTAATGTCACAAACTAGAATTTAACCATGCAGCTGAATGTAACATGCTGGATGTCAATGGCTGCTTCATAAGCTAGGCTGTCTATGTCGTCCACCTCGCATTGCCAGCTTTTATGTACTGTACATATGACAGTTTTCCTTACAATACATTTTCCACTCCCGAAATTATCTACATGTCTGCCCCAACACCCGACAGTTTTAATAATCATCTCGGAGAATTGGGTTTCTGCCGGTAATCCGTGTCATACCAGCACGATATTTCGATCGCGTTACTCACTATCTTCATCGAGTGCTTCCCGAAGCTGAATCCAGTGTGGAACGCGTCCAGTATTTATGCCCGTCTGTGACGACTAGGCGCTCCATCCGACATCCGCACCGGCCACTAGCCGCAATACTAACAATTACTAGGTGTGACTGTTCCGCCTGCCAAGTGTTTGCTTTATGGCTCTTGTCAGTTAATAATACTGTCATGTTACGTTCTGTTCCACCTCCAAGTTGTACTGGGCGTTCAATCTGACGATTGCCGTCATTTAAGCTTCCTAGTGCACTATACCGTTCTGTTACTGTAGCCGGCCGGGTCAGGCGCTCCCTACGAGGTACGCGCCCACTAGCAGCGCCTGGCGCATCGCTCTCTGGCTCCTGGTGTCGGAAATGCCATTTATTCTCTATGTGACCGTCTACTGGTGCTCGACTTGGTGTCTGATTCAGCACCATTTGTTCAGCCTCTGTTTTTTGTGCTGACTTATTTATTCTGTCATGCAGAATTATTGCTCCAGCAGGTGGGCTGTTGCCTCCGTTGCGTCTTTATGAGATCGAGTGCTGGTTTCCAGGCGGAACTAAGCTGATATCCCGTGTCACGGTCGATAAGAATTTGCGTGACCTGTATTTCAATGGATTCCTTGATAACACTATCCCAGTATCTGGGAGTTTATGCCAGAATCTTGACATCACCGTACGATTTAATTCCAAACAGTGCTCCGCTATAGCCGACTCTCAAGCTCGTTCGAGTCCGGTGTGTCGTCGATGCTCCTTACACCCGATGTGTCGACGGTCCCGGTCGTTTGGCCGATGTATGGCATACCACACTGGCACGGTATCTGGTAGAATACCGGCTTCTGTATGGCCCAGATCATCCTTTACACTTCATAAGAGAGCCTCGATCTCGGGTGTTGGGCAGAATACACTTTTAACATTATACTCTAGAAGTATTCCGCAGATATCGGTCCGGCATATGGCAAAAAGGCAACTGTCTTCGTTTCTTCTTGTATTTTTTGTCTCTCCTTTGGCGGAGAAATGGGGTGCAGAGCCTTCTCGGTGTCTCTGGATGAATAATCGTTCCTGTAGAAGACAGATTGAAGGTGTTCCAGCTCCTTTGTCAGGTTTCTGTGTCCGAGAGAATGCGTGCCCGATGAACCAGAGTTTTGAGTACTCCAATCTTTTGCACTAGGTGGTGGCAGCTACTGCCTTGCAGGTACAGATCGCTGTGAATTGGTTTTCTGTAAATACTATGACCAAAAGCATCACCTACCTTCCTCTGGAAAAGAACATCTAAGAATGAAAGTTTTCCACAGTGCCAGTACGACACGGATTACCGACAGATACCCGAATCTCCGAGACAGCAACACCCCGCCGGGAAAGCCTTAATATGTACAGTTTTAAGAATGTTTGTAAAGCTTGTGGGGCTTAACTGAAGGGTCACCAGTCCCTAAACTTACCAACAACTTATGAAAACTCCTTTAACACCACCTCACGAGCTAGGTCGTGATTTATCTTCCCATCCGTTCCCATCCTTTTTTCTTCCCTTCTATTCCACCTGAAGAAGGAACTGTGTTCCGAAACCTTGTCCTTTTTCATTTTTTTTTCCACTATCGGCGGTACAGCACAAAGGTAAGTACTGGCCAGCCAATCTATGGTTTTTTTAACACTTCCGCTGCGGCTGACGCTATCCTACAGCGAGCGCAGACGCTTGTAAATGTCAGCTGCAGCGAAAGTGTTAAAAAAAAAAAAAAAAAAAAAAACTACTTATGAATGAGCTTATACTAAAGATTGCACAAACATCCACGTCCGACGAGAAACGGCCTCGCGCCTCTTAGCGTGCGCCCGGCTGTAACCTGACAGTTCCCCCTCCACCATACGTATAGGTGGTGCATAAGCAGCCTTTGCTTGCAAACATCTTCAGCAATTTTAATTAAGACAAACTTCTCCAAATTGCCGTCTACAATAACAAAATTAGAAGCTGTGTTTATGCCTCCGATACACTACTTCCTTTGTCGAATTCCCGACATTTCTCAGTTGCACTCAAAGGAAAGAGGGAGCAGATGTAAAAAAATAAACAGGACACCCTCATAAATAGGAACCCAGACTAGAATTTTTGCTTCAGTGAATGTATTTTTGTGGTTAAACCACAAATGAAGAATTTGACCAGACACTATCACAACAGGAGATGAATTCTGCACTGCAACCACAGGCTGGCCACTGTCACAACTATGATCATTCAAATTCATTCCCATGTGATGCAGAGTCCATTTTCTATCTACATATATATTTTGACTGATCAGTGCAGGAAACTACTGAACAATATTGAGAAATTCGAATAACTAGGAACAAATATTACAATTCCTATTTTGACAAATTTACACACGATTGTGCATACTGTAATTTGATAGTGCATGAATGCATGCATATTTTGCGATTTTTTTTTTTTTTTTTTTTGTGCGCGCATGGGATTAACGAGTTCTAATGTGGTTGTCATTTCCTCAAAGATTTTTGCACATACGTTAAAAAAATTTTTCTTCTTTTATATTATAATGTATATATTTATGTAATCCATCTATGCAACTGAATAATGTAAGTTTTTTATAGGCAGATGCATTTTGCCTTTAAAGGCATCATCAGTGATATATCTCAATAGTGGAGGACAGGTAACTCACCATACAGCGGATCACTGAGCTGCTGACAGGCACAAAAATAGGTAACTACACTCTCAGAACTTAAATTTTCAGCCATGGCATTCATCAGAAAAAGAAACACACACATTCTCAAAATCACTCAGAAACTCCATTGGCATTTTTTTTTAGCACTTCACCTCTAGCTCCACTGGCACATGGCATTTTGTTTTTGTTGTGTTGTGTTTTTGTTTTGGGTTGTGCCGCCAACTGTTGAATGTGAATGTGTGTGTTTTCTTTAATTACTGTTTCATTTCTTTGACTAGGTCTAACAGGGACTTTCCTTTGATGCTTGTCTGTTCATTTATTAACTGATTGTTCTCGTCTATGATATTGTAGTTTTCTTGTATTTGTGCGAGGTGTTTGTTGTGGTTGTCGGTCCTGATAATTTTGTCGTCTTGGTCTATATTGGTTGTGTTCTTCAAGTGCTAGGCAAATACGGAGTGGTGTGTTTCATATTTCCAACATCTGATGTTTTCTTTATATAATGTTTTAAAATCTCTGTTTGCCATTTCAATGTGCTCTGGATCACAACTTTGACTTTTTTTTTTCCCCTTCTTGTGGTTTAAGGGCACACAACTGCTGAGGTCATTAGCATCCGAATCAAAACTGTGATGTATCCAAGGATAATAAGCCTATGTGAAAAACAGGTAAAAACATAGGATAAAATACAACAAAAGGAGGAGCTAAAGGTCCTTTGACAAATTGGTCAAGTTGATAAAATTCAATACTCGTGCAACCGCTTGTGCATCATCAGCTAAAATTTCTTCCAGTGTATCCAGTAAGATTCAGTGCAAGCCAAGCAGGAGTAAAATTTGAACAAGACAATAAAACATGGTGCACCGTCAGCGGGTGACCACAGGAACATAACGATGCGGGGTCACCAGTTAGCAAGTGGCGGTGGCTGAGCCAGCAATGTCCGATCCCCATCCGGGCCATGATGACCTCTTCTCGTTACGAGTTGCGTGAGGAGGTCCTCTAAGCCACCGTGAACGTTTTAATGGTTAAAAGCTTATTATTTGTTATCGAGAACCACACATTATGCCACGACGATATAAGGTGACAGGAAAGAGCCCCTCAAATATAATTCGATGGGGCACAGTACGTAGCTGCCCGAGGTAGGAGAGTTGCAGCCTTTGCCGCAGCATGAGCAGCCTCGTTACCAGGCACGCCTGCTTGGCCAGGTACCCACAGGAGGTGAACGCGAGGGCCGTCGGCAGCTAACAATTTAAAGGAGCAGTTGATTCAGTGCACAACAGGATGAGCCGAAAAAGGGTCTCTCAGACTCTTGATGGCGCTGAGGCAGTCAGAGCAGATGATATAGGAAGGAGAACGGTGTCAGCGGATGTATAGTACAGGCTGATAGAGGGCAAAAAGCTCAGCTGTGAAATTCGAGCGGTGGTCATTTAGCCTGTACTGAAAACAGTCATCCCCGACGACAAACACACATCCGACACCTTCCTTGGTGCTGTGTCTATGCACATATCGACGCCGCACACGAGAGATGTAATGCGTCGTCTTTCCGGGTGCGGCGCTAGAGGCGCCGTACCCGGCACGCACGGGCGCCGACCAATAGGAGTGGGCGTCGGCGGACCTGGGCGAGGAGCAAGAGGAGGAACGTCAGTCTGGGCCAGGGAGCGACAAGTCTTCAATCAAACCACTACCGATTCCCGAAAAACCTCTGATACAGCAATGGCGACAAGGTCTGCTTAACTTCGTGGTTGTTTTGCTGTTTTGCATTGTTTACATTGACCACGTTGCCTTGTTTTTTCGCCTACCTCTGGCGACAAGCTTTTCTGATTGCTCTTGCTGTGTGTCTTCAATATTTACTCTTGTTGGTGTGTCTTGTGTCGTGTCATGTCATAGTCATCTTGTTGCATATTGTTTTATTGTTTCAATTTACCATGTCTACTCCTCCGAATGTAATCCCGCCGGTTGTCGCTCCCAACATGGATTTAACTCAGTTTAGTCAGTTCCAGGCACAACAGATGTCACAGCTCACCCAAGCTGTACAGCAACTCGTGCAGTCACAACAGGCGACTTCTCAAACACAACAGTCGCCTTCACGGCCACAACAGGCTGTACAATCTGCTCCAGTGCCACCATTTCGACCTTTTATAGAAGAAAAGGAAACGTGGCATGAATGGTTGGTGCAGTTTACTTCGCATCTGACAGCATACAATGTACAAGGTACTTTGAAACTTCCCTTTTTTCTCACGTGTGCTGGTGTTGTAGTTTACCGAACGGCTTCAAAGTTATTCCCCACTATGTCCACTGAGTCAGTTTCTTATGAGGCGTTAATCGAGGCTTTGTCAAAGTACTATGACGAACAAGTCCATGTGGCAGCGGCCCATTTTAAATTTTTAGGAGTAGGAAGCAAGAAGGTCAAACTTATCGGCAGTGGCTCATCGAGTTGCAAGGTTTAACTCGTGACTGTAAATTCAGGTGTTCAGGTGGTGAATGAATATTATAATGATTCTATGATTCAGGATGTGATTACGCAAAATGTGCCTGACAATCGTATTCGCGAACAGATTTTGCGGCACACCGATCCTACATTGCAATAGGTTATGCAGATCATTGACTTTCAGGATGCGTGTGATGTTGCTAAGACTAGCTTTGATCCGGTAGGTGTGTGTACAGTGTCAACAGCATGTCAGGGCAAGCGTAAAAAGAACGGCCCCGCGCTGACACAAGCTGGGCGTAAACATAAGCGATCTACCTGCTCCGCTTGCGGAAAAGTTAAGTCCTGTCCTTGCTGTTTCTCAAATCATACGCGTGACAATTGTCCTTCACATAGCACAACTTGTTTTGTATGTGGAAAGTTAGGCCGTGTTCGTTCTGTCTGTCTCCAACAGAATAAAGTTTCCACAGAACAGGCACACACAGGGGAAATTGTAAATCTATCGGACCAAACTGCATGGTCATCCGTCCGTAGCTTACAAACTACTTAAACCTAGGTAAACTAACCTACGGAGACACACACACACACACACACACACACACACACACACACACACACACACCCATGCCTCAGGGAGGACTCTAACCTCCACGGCGAGCACTTGCGTGCTCCACAGCGAGGCGCTTTAGACCACTCGGCTACTCCACCGCGGTATGCACAGGGGATCGTTTACATCATTAATGTTGTGCATTCTCCATCACCTACGAGTGATACGACTGTTGAACTTGCGTCATCACAGCTTGTGTCTTCACAGGCTACGTACCGTAACGTGAATAAATTGTTTGTAGATCTTTAAATTCTTGGCCAGACCTTGACGTTTCTATTAGATACTGGTGCTTTGGTTTCCTTGCTTATTCGGGACACATACAATTTGCTTGGTCAGCCGCCGTTACAGAACTCTTGCACGTTGCTTATGGGATATAATGGTCAGGACATACCTGTGCTGGGTTCAAATACTTGTGATGCTACATACCAGTCAGTTGCAAAAACAGTGACATTTCAAGTGCTTCGTGCTTCCAGTAGTACAAACATTTTTGGGCTTGATCTTTTTGATTTATTCGGCCTCCGAATAGTGGATAACGTTCTTGCTGTCATGTCATATGACCATCCGGACACGGTAGCTAAACTGTGTGATGACTTCAGTGACTTCTTTCTTGATGGTGGTTTTTTTTTTTTTTTTTTTTTTTTTTTTTTTGTGGTTTTAGGGCGCACAACTACTAAGGTCATTAGCGCCCAAATCAAACCCGGGATATACCCAAGGATAATAAGACTATAAAAACAGCTAAAAAACAACAAAGTGAAGAGCTAAATGTCCCTTGACAAATTGGTCAAACTGATAAAATCCAATACTCGAGCAACAGCCCGCATGTCATCAGCTAAAATTTCTTCCAATGTGTCCGGCAGATGTAGTGCAAGCCGAACAGGAGTAAAATTTGAACACGACAATAAAACATGGTGCACCGACAGCGGGTGGCCACAGGAACATAACGGTGCGGGGTCACCACTGAGCAAGTGGCGGTGGCTGAACCGGCAATGTCCAATCCACAACCGGGCCAAGATGATCTCTTCTCGTCGAGAGCGGCGTGATGAGGTCATCCAAGCCACCGGGAACGGTTTAATGGTCCGGAGCTTATTATTAGTAAGTGAATACCACACATTATGCCATGACGATATAAGGCGCCGCGAAAGAGCCCCTTAAATATCATGCGATGGGACACAATACATAGCTGTCCGACGTAAGAGAGTTGCAGCCTTGGCAGCGGCATCAGCAGCCTCGTTACCAAGCACACCTGCGTGGCCAGGTATCCACAGGAGGTGAACGCGAGGGCCATCAGAAGCTAATAACTGAAGGGAGCGGTTGCTTCGGTGCACAATAGGATGGGCTGAAAAGGGGTCGCTCAGACTCTTGACGGCGCTGAGGGAGTCAGAGCAGATAACATAAGAAAGAGAGCGGTATCGACGGATGAAGAGTACAGCCTGATAGAGGGCAAAAAGCTCCTCTGTGAAATTCGAGCAGTGGGCATTAAGCCTGTACTGGTAACAGTCATCCCCGACAACAAACGCACATCCGACACTGTCATTGGTCTTTGAGCCATCCATATATCTGAAAACTGAATTTTTGATCCGTGCACAAAGTTCAAGAAACCGCGAGCAGTATAAAGCATCCAAAGTGCTCTCCTTCGGGAGTGAGGCGAGTTCAAGGTGAACGCGAACTTGAGCCTGAAGCCAAGGTGGCACTGGGTTCTCAGCTATTTGAAATGTGGAAGGGAGAGTAAATTCGAGCTGCCGAAGCAAGCGTCAAAAACTGACTCCAGGAGGGAGCAAGGCAATCGCAGACAGCCCATATTGGCTATTGAGGGAGTCGTTAAGGAACGATGGATGGGAAGGATGGTGAGGCATCAAAAGCAAACGGCATGCATACTGACACAGTAATATGTCGCGTCGATAGGTTAAAGGTAATTCGGCAGCTTCGGCATAGAGGCTGTCAACAGGGCTTGTGTAACCCCCCGATGGTGAATCGAGTTTAGGAGGCGTAAAATGAATGGCCGTGCGGAAGAGTAAATGAAGCTTCCGTAATCAATTTCGAGCGGACAGTGGACCGGTAGAGGTGAAGTAGGACGGTTCGATCAGCTCCCTATGACGTGCCGCTAAGAACATGGAGGACGTTAAGGAAATGAATACACCGGCCAGCCAGATAGGACACATGCGGGGACCAGCGGAGTTTCCTGTCCAATATTAGCCCTAGAAATTTCGTCGTCTCCACGAAAGGCAGAGTAACGGGGCCAAGATGGAGAGACGGCGGAAGGAACTCTTTGTATCTCCAGAAATTTATACAGACTCTCTTCTCACTGGAGAACCGGAAGCCATTGACGACACTCCAAGAGTAAAGACGGTCGAGACAACGCTGAAGACAGTGTACCAGGAGACACATTCTCTGGGCACTGCAGTAAATCGCAAAGTCGCCCACAAGAAGGGAGCCAGAGACGTCGGCCGGAAGACAATCCATAATTGGGTTAATTGCTATGGCAAAAAGTGCCACGCTCAACACAGATCCTTGTGGCACCCTATTCTCCTGGCGGAAGGTGTCCGACAGAACAGAGCCCACTCGTACACGGAACCTTCGATCTACTAAAAATGCTTGGATAAAAATGGGGAGGTGGCCGCGAAAGCCCCATGTATGGAGTGTGCGGAGAATACCCGCCCTCCAACAGGTGTCATAAGCCTTCTCCACATCAAAAACCACAGCCACCGTCTGGCGCTTAGGCAAAAAGTTATCCATAATATAGGTCGACAACGTAACGAGGTGGTCGATAGCAGAACGATGCCTACGAAATCCGCACTGGACGTTGGTAAGTAGACGGCGAGATTCAAGTAGCCAAATCAGCCGAGCATTAACCATGCGTTCCATCACCTTGCAAACACAGCTGGTGAGAGAAATGGGGCAATAACTCGAAAGAAGATGTTTGTCCTTCGCTGGTTTTGGTATGGGAACAAAAATTGCTTCACGCCAGCGTGTGGGGACCTGACCTTCAATCCTTATGCGATTATAAGTGCGGAGGAGAAAACATTTACCCGCAAGAGAAAGGTTTTTCAGCATCTGTATATGAATTGCATCAGGCCCTGGAGCAGAAGATTGGGACGCAGAGAGAGCATGTTCAAGCTCCTGCATGTTGAAGATAGCATTGTAACTTTTCCGATTAAGAGATTGGAAGGAAGGTGGCCATGCCTCTTCTGTCTGTTTTCGAGGGAGAAAGGCAGGGTGATAATGTGAGGAGCTCTAGACTTCTGCAAAAGATTGACCCAAAGCGTTGGATATAGCGGCTGGGTCTACGAAGACTTCATTTGCGACGGTCAAGCCAGGAATTGGGGAGTGGACCTTTGTGCCAGATAACCGGCGCAGGCCCCCCAGACAACAGAAGGAGTAAGTCTGTTAAATGAACTAGTAAAAGCAATCCAGCAGGCCCGTTTGCTTTCCTTGATGACTCGACGGCATTGCACTCTTAGACGTTTGTAATTGATACAGTTCGCCAACGTTGGGTGGCGGCGAAAGGTGCGTAGAGCACATCTCCGGGCTCTAACAGCATCGCGACCTGCCGCAGTCCACCAGGGGACTGGGACTCGACGTGGAGAAGACAAAGTAAGTGGAATGGAATATTCGGCAGCATTGAGAATGACTTCCGTGAGGTATTCGACCTGACTGTCACAGGTGGGGAAGTTCCCATCGTGGAAAACCGCCATGGATGAGAACAGTCCCCAGTCGGTTTTCGAGATGATCCAACTAGTGGAACCCGGAGGTAGGGTATGATGGAGGAGATGAGTGATACAGGGGAAACGGTCGCTCGAGTACGTATCAGAGAGCATACCACTCAAACCGATGCGCAAGTTGAGCAGTACATTTCGAGAGGTCCAAGTGAGAGTAGGTATGCGTCGTATCTGAAAGAAAGGTTGGTTCACCTGTGTTTAGGCAGACAAGATTAAGATGGTTGAGAATGTCCGCTAAAAGGGAGCCTCTCTGGCAAGAGGCCGGAGAACCCCATAGGGGGTGGTGGGCGTTGAAATCGCCTATCAACAAAAAGGGGGAAGGAAGTTGGGCAACAAGGTGCAGCACATCTGCCCTAATAAAGGCAGAAGACGATGGGGTATATATGTTACTAAGTGGAAAGGAAAAGGTGGGAAGAATGAAGCGTACGGCAACTGCCTGTAGTTGAGTGAGCAGTGGAATAGGATGGTAGTATATGTCATCTCTAATGAGCAACATAACCCCTCCATGGGCTGCAATACCCTCCACAGGGGGCTTGTCAAAGCGCGCCGAGGTATATTGTGAAAAAAACTATGTTGTCGCATGGGCGTAACTTCGTTTCTTGAAGTCCGACCACAAGTGGACGGAGCAGTCTGAGTAGGAGTTTCAATTCATCTCTGTTGGAACGAATGCCGTGAATATTCCATTGAAGGAGATCCATAAGGTGAGAAGATAGAGAAGAAACGCTAGAGGAGATCACCTCGCTGGCCACTGAGGGTCTGACTTCGAGGGAATGCTGTTACTGGAATCTACAGGTAAAGGATCATGTTCCATCGCTTCATCTGGAGTTTCCGCCGCCAGTCGAGGGCCGGATGATCGGCCAGCAGTAACGCGCCCCTGCGAGACAGAGGAAGACCGAGTGGTGCCACTGCTAGATGGCGTGACAGTTGAGTCGCGCCATGGTGGGGAGGGAGAGGAACACTTTTCCCTGTGTGCCTTCTTAGAGGAATGACGATGAGTTGTGTGCGCAGACGTAGGTTGTGCAGGCTCAGATCTTAAGAAATCTTCACGGACAGGCTCTTTCTTGGGAGTCTGGGCATCCGATTTAGAAGCCCGTGATTTGGAAGGAGCTGCTGATGACTGTGTTTTTTGGTGAGAGGAATTGAGTGGAGAGATTGATCGGGCAATCGTTGGACTGGCCGATCTGACAACCGTGTCACTAAAAGTAAGGTCACATGTCTGTGTGGCAACATCCTTAGTAGGACGAGGAGAGGCAAGGACAGCGCTGTATTTACCAGCTGGGAGTTCAGCGGGCTTTCAACTACCTAGTATCTTCCGCACAGCAGAGGTCAAAACGTTTTCGCGTACTCTTATTTCTTGGATTATCCGCTCCTCCTTGTAAACAGGGCAATCTCTAGATGAAGCAGCATGGTCGCCCATGCAGTTGATGCAGTGAGGGGATGGAGGTGGACAGTCCCCCTCATGAGCGTCCCTGCCGCAGGTGACGCATTTGGCTGCATGAGGGCAAGACTCGCGGGTATGATTATATCTCTGGCACTGGTAACAACGTGTGGGATTCGGGATATAGGGGCGAACTGATATAATTTTGTAGCCTGCTTTGACTTTGGAAGGGAGATCCACCTTGTCAAAAGTCAAAAATACGGTTTGGGTTGGTATCAAACTTGTATCAGCCTTTTTCATAACTCTATGGACAGCTATGACGCCCTGATCAATCAAATAGTCCTTTATTTCTTCATCAGATAACCCGTCGAGGGATTGAGAGTAGACCACCCCACGTGACGAGTTAATGGTACGGCGGGCTTCGACTTTTACTGGGAAGGTGTGCAAAAGCGTGGCTCGGATCACTGAGGGCTACCCCGCCTTAGGTGATTGTTCACACCTCCCGAGAAACGGACGGAGGGACCAATCGGCATGGTCGGAAGGTACCAGCTCGGGTAATCACCCCTCCCTGGGCCTGGCCTCTACCAGGGGATATGTACGTGACCTACTTGTGTACCCGGGGCGGGGAATTACGCGTTACCCCATCACCTGCTACGCATGATAATGGGTGGGTTGGCCTTCAGACACGCACAGGGAGGAAGGAAGAAGAATAGAGGATGGAAAGAGGGAGATACGAAAGGGAGAAAACGGAGAATCTCAAACGCCGAAGCGGAGATGGTATGGATGGCTCCAAGGTAGGAACAACAGAGGGAGAAGAATGAGCGGAAAAAGCGAGTGAAAGGAGGGAAGGACCAGTAGGAAAAGAAAGGCGTAAAAAAGGAGATGACCTATATTTACTCAGACACCCGTCTCCGGGCGAAGGCACGAACCGGGAGGGGGGGGGGGAGGGGGGGGTGAAGCAGCCTTGGGGAAGAAGAAATGCTACTTTGGCTCGGGGCCCGTGCGCGCCACATACGTACCCACAAAAGAGCTGTGGGCCCCATGGGGGGGTTTCTTGATGGTATAGGCATGGCAAACAACTTTATAGCAAGTGTGACATTGAAAGACGCGGCACGCCCTCGCTTCTGTAAAGCTCGTCCCGTGCCGTATGCCCTTCGGGATCCGGTGGCGGATTTCTTAAGACAGTGGCAGGCTAATGGTGTAATTGAACCAATGACGGCTAGTCAGTTGGCATCGCCCTAAGTGATCTTTCTTTTTTTTTTTTTTTTGTGGTTTTAGGGCGCACAACTTCTACGGTCATTAGCGCCCAGACAAGAACAGAGATTCGCTAGATCTAAAAAAAAAATTGGTAACTGCCAGTTAGAACATCAAGAGGAGGATAAAAACGAAAGATAAAAGACAATTAAAAGGGTTAAATATCCTTTGATAAGTTGGCCAAGTTGATAAAATGCAAAACCCGAGCAGCTGCTCGTGAGTCATCAGCTAAAATTTCCTCCAGAGTAGACAGAAAGTGAAGGGCTACACGGAGATGATTAAAATTAACACAAGTCAGTAAAACATGTTGCACTGTCAGCAGTTCACCACAGGAGCACAGTGGTGCAGGGTCGGCGGATAGCAAGTGACGGTGGCTGATACGGCAGTGACCAATCCGCAACCGGGCTAAGATGACTTCCTCTCGCCGAGAGGGGCGTGAGGTGGTCCTCCAAGTGGTCGGGATCGGTTTTACAGTTCTCAATTTATTGTTGTACAGTGAAAACCACGCACTGTGCCATGACGACACGATACTCCGGCGAAGAGCCCATTGAACATCGTCCGATGGGACGCAAAAGGTAGCCATGCGAGGCAAAAGAACTGCGGCCTTGGCTGCTATGTCGGCGATCTCATTCCCGGGCACACCCACATGGCCAGGGACCCACAGAAAAGAAACATGACAGCTGTCATCTGCTAGCAACTGGAGGGAGCGGTGGATCCGATACACGAGAGGATGGTTCGAGAAAGGGTCCTTAAGACTCTGCAGGGCACTAAGGGAGTCCGAACATATGGCATAGAAAGGTTGACGGTGGCGGCAGGTGTACAAAACGGCCTGGTGGAGGGCAAAAAGCTCAGCCGTGAAATTTGAGCACTGGTCAGGGAGCTTGTATTGGAGCCGGTTGTCCCCGACGACGAAGGCAGATCCGACACCGGCAGTGCTCTTGGAACCATCAGTGTAAATAAATATGGCATTATCGAACCGCGAACGGAGTTCGACAAGCCTCAAGCGGTATACCAAATCTTGAGTGCTCTCCTTGGGGAGCAAACTAAGTTCAAGGTGAGTGTGAACCTGGGCCTGATGCCACGGTGGCAATGGGTTTTCGCTCAACCGAAAGGTGGAAGGAAGGGTAAGATCGAGCCGCTGTAGCAGGCGGCGAACCGAACTCCAGGTGGAAGCAAGGCAATCGTAGACAACTGATATTGGTGATCGAGTGAATTGTCAATAAATAATGGGTAAGATGGATGGTTGGGCATCGACAGCAGTCGGCATGCGTACCGACAAAAGAGTATGTCACGCCGAGTGGTCAAGGGTAATACAGCAACCTCGGCATACAAACTCTCAACAGGGCTGGTATAAAATGCACCGGTCACCAGACGTAATCCCCGATGGTGAAGAGAGTTGAGACGGCGGAGAATCGACGGCCGTGCAGAAGAGTATACAAGGCTTCTGTATTCGAGCTTTGACTGAACAATGGCCTGGTAAAGGTGAAGCAGGACGGTACGATCCGCTCCCCATGACGTGCCACTGAGGACACGAAGAACATTAAGGGATCGGGCACAACGGGCAGCCAGGTAGGACACGTGTGTGGACCAGCAAAGTTTACGATCCAACGTGAGTCCCAAGAATTCCGTAGTCTCCACAAAAGGGAGAACAACAGGGCCAAGACGTAGAGAAGGTGGAAGAAATTCCTTGTATCTCCAGAAGTTTATACACACCGTTTTCTCAGTGGAGAATCGGAAGCCGTTGGCGATGCTCCAGGAATATAGACGGTCAAGACAGCGCTGAAGACAACGCTCCAAGAGACACGTCCGCTTGGCACTGCAATAAATTGCAAAATCGTCTACAAAAAGGGATCCGGAAACATCGGCTGAAAGGCAATCCACGATCGGATTGATTGCAATGGCAAAGAGCGCCACACTCAAGACGGAAGCCCTGTGGTACCCCATTTTCCTGGCGAAAGGTATCTGACAAAACCGAGCCCACCCATACCCGGAACTTGCGATCCGCCAAAAACGCTTGAATGAAAAGAGGGAGGCAGTCCCAAAGGCCCCATGTGTGCAATGTGCGGAGAATGCCTGCTCTCCAACAGGTATTGTATGCCTTCTTCAAGTCGAAGAACACTGCTACTGTTCGACACTTCTTTAGGAAGTTATTCATAATGAAGGTCGACAAGATAACAAGGTGATCAGCAGCAGAGCTGTGTCGACGAAAACCGCATTGGACATTTGTTAGGAGGCCGCGAAATTCGAGGAGCCAGACCAACCGAGCATTAACCATGCGTTCCATCACCTTACAGACGCAGCTCGTCAGAGAAATGGGGCAATAACTGGAAGGAAGATGTTTGTCCTTCCCTGGTTTGGGGATGGGGACAACAATGGCTTCACGCAAACTTGTGGGAACATGACCTTCAGTCCATATGCGATTGTAGGTACTAAGAAGGAATCACTTGCCCACAGGAGAGAGGTTCTTCAGCATCTCAATATGAATGGAATCGGGACCGGGAGCAGAAGATCGGGACAGGGCGAGAGCATGGTCTAGCTCCTGCATGGTGAAGGCGACATTATAATTTTCACAATTAAAAGAGTGGAAAGAAGGCGGCCGTGCCTCCTCTACCTGTTTGCGAGGGAGAAAGACAGGGTGGTAATGGGCAGAGCTCGAAACCTCCGCAAAGAAACAGCCCAATGCGTTGTAAATATCAGCGGGGTCCACGTGGACTGCATTCTACACGGTCAGGCCAGGAATCGGGGAGTGGACCTTGATGCCGGATAAACAGCGTAGGCCACCCCAAACAACCGTGGAGGGAGTAAAACGGTTAAAAGAACTAGTAAAAGCAGTCCAGCAAGCTTTTTTGCTGTCGTTAATGATACGACAACATTGCGCTCTCATACGTTTATAATTGATGCAATTCTCCAAAGTTGGGTGGCGGCGGAAGGTGCGTAAAGCACGTCGCCGGGCTCTAAGCGCGTCGCGGCAGGCTGCAGTCCACCAAGGGACCTGGACATGACGTGGAGAAGAGGAGGTACGATGTATGGAATGTTCGGCAGCGGTGAGAATAACCTCTGTGAGGTAGTCGACCTAACTGTTACAGCTGGGAAAATTCTGATCGTGAGAAACAGCCATGGAAGAATAAAGCCCCCAGTCGGCTTTAGAAATGTTCCAACTGGTGGGACGAGGAGATGGGGAATGATGCAGGAAGTGGATGATACAAGGGAAATGGTCACTCGAGTACGTGTCAGAAAGTGCATACCACTCAAACCGACCGGCAAGCTGAGGAGTGCATATCGCAAGGTCTATGTGGGAATAAGTATGGGTTGTGTCAGAAAGGAAGGCCGGTGCACCAGTGTTGAGGCAGACAAGATTGAGGTGTTGGAGAAGGTCCGCCAAAAGGGAGCCTCTCGGACAAGGGGGTGGTGGGCATTAAAGTCGCCTACCAACACGAAACGTGAAGGGAGCTGGTCAACGAGGTGTAGCACATCTGCCCTAGTAAGGGCAGTTGACGATGGCGAATAGATATTACCAAGGGAAAAGGTAAATGTCGATAGAGTGATGCGGACGGCAACTGCCTGTAGGTGAGTATGCAATGTAATGGGATGGTAATAGATGTCGTCTCGAATGAACATCAGAACCCCTCCATGGGCTGGGGTACCTTCCACAGGTGGCAGGTCGAAACGCACAGAGGTGTAGTGTGGAAAGTCTGCACCATCACTGGGACGCAACTAAGTTTCTTGGAGACAGACTAGAATTGGCAGTGCAATCGAAGGAGTAGTTTTAACTCCTCCCGATTAGAACGAATGCCACGAATATTCCATTGAAGGAGCGCCATGATAAAAAATGAGATAAGAAATGAGCATAAAAACGAACAAGCAATCGGGGTCACCTCGACGGCCGCTGAGGACCGGATTTCGAAGGAGCACTGCTATCGCTGTCTAGGGGCAAAGGGTCGTGGTCTACAGGTTCGACCGACGCGCCTGCCACCTCCTTGAGTTGATCAGGAGGGGCAGTTTCCACGACCGGTAAAGGGCCGGGTGCCCAGCAGACGGAGCGTCCCGGTGAAACAGAAGACAGCCGAGGCCGGCAACCGTTGGGCGGCGTGACGGATGGGTCACCTCTCGGCGGGGAAGGTGAGGCACTCGTTCTTGTTGGCTCTTCTGGAAGATTGATGGTGAGAAGAGGCAGTTGACAGTTCAGAAGCCTGAGAACACAGAAAATCTTCACAGACGGGTTCCTTTTTCAAAGTCCGGGCATCTTGTTTAGGTGCCCGCGGTTTATTAGAGGTTGATGAAGACTGTACTTTAGAAGCAGCAGGAGGAAGCGGGGACGTGAAACGGGCGATCTTCGGGCTGGCGGATCGCACAACTGTGTCAACGAAAGTGAAAACGCAGGTCTGGGTACTGGAATCCTTAGTAGGTCGAGTGGACGTGAGGACCTTACTGTATGTGCCCGCTGGGAGAACAGTGGGCTTTCGACTCGCCAACAACTTTTGAGCAGCAGATGTTGATACCTTTTCCGTAACCCGACTTTGCTGGATGACTTTTTCATCCTTATATACAGGGCAGTCTCGAGAGGAAGCCGCATGGTCACCGTTGCAGTTAAGGCAGTGAGGGGACGGAGGTGGGCAATCCCCCTCATGGGCGTCCCTACCACAAGTGACACATTTTGATGCTTTAGGGCAAGATTGACAGGTGTGGTTGTTTGGGTGGCATTGAAAACAGTGCGTTGGGTTAGGTACATAAGGGCGGACGGAGATGACTTCATACCCTGCTTTGACCTTTGACGGGAGTTCAACTCTGTCGAACGTCAAAAATACAGTACGAGTCAGTTTCAGCTGGTTATCTACCTTTTTCATCACCCTATGGACGGCTGTTACACCCTGATCGGACATATAGGTTTGTACGTCTTCGTCAGACAACCCGTCAAGGTATCTTGTAAAAACTACCCCCCGTGACGAGTTGAGTGTGCAGTGCGCTTCTACCTTGACTGGAAACGTGTGTAACAACAAGTTCGGATTAGCTTTTGGGCTCGGAATGCACTGTCCGCTTCCAGCAACAATGTGCCATTGCACTGACGCGAACAGGTTTTAACAGGGCCAGCAATTGCATCAACACCTTTCTGGATGACTAAAGGATTTACAAAATTGAAATCTTTACCGTCAGTGCGAGACACAACAAGAAATTTCGGTAAATTAGGCACAGTCTTTTTTTGCTAAGGCGAATCTATCTTTCGTTTCTGGGTCAACGTCACTGAAGAAGAGAAGGAAGTCATCACGGAAGTGTCCCCCGTGATTACCGGCGTCTCCGATGGCGCACTCCTTCCTAGCGGGGGCCCTCTCTGAGGGCTTACCCGCCTTAGGTGATTGTTCACACCTCAGGTCACACCTCCCGAGAACTGACGGAGGGACCAATCGGCACGTTCGGAAGGTACCAGCTCGGGTAATCACCCCTCCCTGGGCCTGGCCTTTACCAGGGAGTACGTACGTGCCCTACTTGTCTACCCGGGGCGTGGAATTACGCGTTACCCCATCACCTGCTACGCATGATAATGCGTGGGTCGGCCTTCAGACACGCACAGGAAGGAAAGAAGAAGAATAGAGGAAGTTAAGAGAAAGAAGGAAAGAAGTGTCTCAAATGCCGAGGCGGAGACTAATGAGGAGGAGAAGAAGGCTAGGAGAGTACAGCAAGAAGAGGAAGACAGAAGCAAAGGTTAGGAAAGGAAGGAACCAAGGAATAGGCGAAACTACAACAAGAAACCACCTTAACTCACGAAGTACGCCCGTCTCCGGGCGAAGGCATAAACCGGGAGGGAAAGTGAAGCAGCCTGGGGCAGAAGATAGGCTGCTCCTGCTCGGGGCCCCGTGCGCGCCACACACGTACCCACAAAAGAGCTGTGGGCCCCCTGGGGGGTTTCTTGATGGTATAGGCATGGCAAACAACTTTATAGCAAGTGTGACATTGAAAGACGCGGCACGCCCTTGCTTCTGTAAAGCTCGTCCCGTGCCGTATGCCCTTCGGGATCAGGTGGCGGATCTCTTAAGACAGTGGCAGGCTAATGGTGTCATTGAACCAATGACGGCGAGTCAGTGGGCATCACCCATAATGAGCGTGAAGAAGCCAAATGGTAAATTGCGTCTTTGTGCAGATTTCAAATCTACCGTGAATCCGCAGACTGTGATTGACTTTTACCTTTACCACGACCGGAAGAACTGATGAACCGCTTAGGTGCAGGCCGGTATTTTTCTAAAATTGATCTGAGTGACTCATACTTGCAGCTTCCTCTGGATGTGCAATCGCAACAAGTTTTCGTGATCAACACGCACTTGGGACTTTTCAAGTTTTTTCGCCTTCCTTTCGGTAGTGCATCGTCTCCCGCCATTTTCCAGTGGTACTTTAAACAGTTGACCGCTACTATGTCTGCGTATTCTAATTATTTGGATGATATTGTCGTGGCTGGGCACACTCCCGAGGAACATGTCAACAATTTGCGAAGTTTATTCGAGGTGTTTTTTCAGTCGGAACTTGAGTATTTAGGTCATTTCATCAATGCACAAGGTATCCACCCGACACGATCTCATTTACAGGCAATTCACGACCTTCCACCACCCACTACCATTACTGAACTTCACTCTGTGCTTGGGAAACTCACTTATTACATTCGATTTATACCAAATGCATCCCAAATTGCAGCACCCTTACATCATCTGCGACTTACGAATGTTCTATTCGTGTGGTCAAAAGAATGTGCTGTTGCTTTTCGCAAACTTAAAGACGCCTTGTTGAGTGACAACTGTCTGGTTCCTTTTGATGTTACAAAACCGGTGATATTTGGTGTTGACGCATCATCATATGGCCTTGGGGCGGTGCTTTCTCATCAGATGGTTTCCGTGGACAGACCTATTGCCTTTGCCTCTAAGCTCTTGACGAAAGCACAACAAAACTACTCACAGATTGAAAAAGAGGGCCTTGCAATAATTTTTGGTGTTACTAGATTTCATCAGTACCTCTATGGGCGAAAATTCTATCTGGTCACAGGTCATAAGCCATTACAGTCTTTGTTTCATCCCACTAAACCCATTCCACAACATACGGCACAGAAACTGCAACGCTGGGCCCTTATTCTCTCAAACTATCAGTATGAAATTGTTAATCGGCTCACAACTCACCATGTTAACGCGGACTCGCCCTTGCGGTTTCCTGTCGGTCCTGATTGATTTTGATGCCTCAGAGGCAGCTTGTTGCCATATAGATACACAGGATTCCAACGCTGTGGACAAATTTCCAATGGATTACAGACATGTTGCTCACACTACAGCCGCGGAGTTGAATTTATAGATCCTTTACAATATATTCGCTCCAGGTGGCCACGATCCTTGAAACAGATTTTGAACCCAGGTGTCCATTAGTATTTTGCTGGACGTTTTGCTTTATCAACACACTGAGGCCTCACCTTGCTTCGCACTCACGGCGACACATCCAGAGTGGTAATACCTCAGGCTCTTCGGGCGTGTGTTCTTAACTTGTTACATCAAGGACATTGGGAAGTCGTCAGAACTAAACAGTTGGCCCGCAAGCATTGTACCTGGGTCAGACTGGACAAAGACATCGAACATATGATGTCACGATGCCGTGCCTCTGCCGACAATCAGTCCGCTCCTCCTCAACATTTCACTGACTGGCCGAAATCCAGTGGACCATGGCAACGCATTCATGTGGATTATGCCGGCCCATTTTGCCAGACCAGGTGGTTAATTGTTGTCAATGCTTTTAGAAAATACCCCTTTGTGGTCCCCACAAACTCTACGACTACAAGTGCTACTGTGAAAATTCTCCAGTCTATATTTTGCATTGAGGGCCTTCCAGAACTTCTTGTCAGTGACAATGGCCCCCAGTTAGTGGCGGCAGACTTTGAAAAGTATTGTGCATCCAACGGGATTCGTCATTTAACAAGCGCTCCTTTCAACCCACAATCCAACGGAGAAGGCGGAGCGCTTTGTCCGCACCTTTAAGCAGCAGATGTCCGAGCTGCGCAGCCACCACTCACGGGACCAGGCTCTGCTGCTGTTCCTCTCATCGTACCGTTCGCAGCCCCGCGACGGTCTTTCGCCGGCGGAGTTACTACACAGATGGCGCCACCGCACCCCGTTGCAGCTGTTGCATCCGCTGCTGTGCCCGCCGGCCTCTCGGCGCTCTCAGGCAAAGTATGACGTCAATACCCCTATTCTTTTCACATGCTTTACGGGGCCCAAACATTGGGAACGGGGGACCGTCGAAAAGAGTGTGTGTAGTTCTATGTTCCTTATACGGGGTCCGAGCGGCGTGATTCGTCGTGATGCGAACCAGCTTCACCCTTGATACGTGTCTCACTCTGCGGCTAGTCCTCTGTTTTCACCTCCTGTCTCTACTCGGGGCACGCCGCCTGCTGGCGGGGCAACCCGCATCACTCCGGCGCCCTCCTGTCCAGAGCCTATGGAGTGGGCGCCTACGGGAGCACTCCTGTCGCAGTCGCCTGCCGGGAGCCACGGTTCGCAGCCGGCATCACCACCCTCCACTGCGGCCGCCGGATCTGGGGCCACCGGCCTGACCCGGGAAGCCGCCAGTCCCATCTCGCTACCGCAGCCTGCGGTTTTCATGGACGCGGACGTGGAGCTGCCTCTTTCGACTGGTCTTGGGGGTTTTCCATGGCCATCAGAAAACGAATGTTGGGAGGCAGACCGGGGCCCTAGACCCGCCCGAGCATCAATCCCGGTCCCACCGGAGGCTTCCACGTTTGCACCTCCCCCCCCCCCCCATAGTCCTTTTCCTCGGGGACACTATACGACGACGGTGAGGTGGTTTGGTGGGGAGGAGTGCTGTGTCGATACACCAGAGATGTGGCGCGTCGTCTTTCCGGGCACGGCGCGGAGCAAGAGGAGGATTGTCAGTCTGGGCCGGGGAGCGACGAGTCTTCAACCATCCCACTACCGATTCCTGAATAACCTCTAATACAGTACTTAGTCTTAGAGCCATCCGTATATATGAAGACAAAATTTTCGAGCCGTGCACGAAGTTCAAGAAACCTCAAGCAGTAAACAGCATCGAAAGTACTCTCCTTCGGGAGGGAGGCGAGTTCAAGGTGTATGCGAACTCGAGCCTGAGGCCAAGGTGGCACTGGGCTCTCACCTATTTGACATGTGGAAGGGAGGGTAAAATCGAGCTGTCTAAGCAAGTGACGAAAGCGGACTCCGGGATGGAGCAGGGCAATCGCGGACAGCCTGTAATGGCTATCGAGGGAGTCATTAAAGAATGATGGATACGAAAGGTGGTGGAGCATCGAAAGCAGACGTCACACGTACCGACAAAGCAATATGTCGTGTCGATAGCTTAAAGGTAATATGGCAGCTTTGGCATAGAGGCTGTCAACAGGGCTAGTGTAAAAGGCTCCTATCGACAGGCGTAACCCCCGATGGTGAATCCAGTTTAGCTTCAATCTGAAGTAGACCGATAGAGGTGAAGGAGGACGGTACGATCCACCCCCCAAGATGTACCACCGTCGTCATCTCCATGAAGAGGAGAGCGATGGGGCCGAGATGGAGAGATGGTGGAAGATACTCTCTGTACCTCCAGAAGTTGATACAGACCGTTTTCTCATGGGAGAAACTGAAGCCGCTTGCGACACTCCAGGAATAGAGACTGTCAAGGCAATGCTGAAGACGACGCTCCAGGAGACACATTCTCTGCAATAGATCATGAAGTCATCCACAAACAGGGAGCCTGAAACATCAGCGGGGAGGCAATCCATAATTGGGTTGATCGCAATGGCGAAAAGTGCCACGCTCAAAACAATGCCCTGAGGCACCCCATTCTCCTGGCGAAAGGTGTCTGACCAAACAGAGCCCACTGGTATCCTGAACATTCGATCTTTTAAAAAGGCACGAATAAAGAGGGGGAGACGGCTGCGAAGACCCCACGTATGCATGGTGCGGAGAATGCCCGCTTGCCAACAAGTATCATAAGCCTTCTCCAAATCTAAGAAAACAGCCACTGTGTGATGCTTCCGCAAAAAGTTATCCATAGCGAAGGTCGACAAGGTAACGAGGTGATCAATAGAAGAGCGATGCCTTCAAAACCCACATTGGACAATAGTGAGATGTCGAGATTCGAGTATCCAAACCAGCCGAGCATTGACCATGCGCTCCATTACCTTACAGACACAGCTGGTCAGGGAAATGGGGCAATAACTGGAAGGAAGATGTTTGTCCTTCCCTGGTTTGTGTATGGGGACAACAACTGCATCACGCCAACGAGTGGGAACTTTCCCTTCTGTCCAGACGCGATTATAAGTGTGAAGTAGAAAGCATTTACCTGCAGGGGAGAGGTTCTTCAGCATCTGAATGTGAATGGCATCGGGCCCCAGAGCAAAGGACCGGGAGAGGGCAAGGACACATTCTAACTCCTGCATGGTGAAGGTGGCATTGTAATTTTCACGATTGTGAGATGTAAAAGAAGGCGTTCATGCCTCCTCGGCCTGCTTTCGGGAGAGGAAGGCAGGGTCATAATTAGCTGAGCTTGAGACCTCTGCGAAAGAGCGGCCTAAAGCATTGGAGATATCAACAGGTTCCACAAGAACTTTGTTTGCTATGTTCAGGCCGGGGATTGGGGAATGGACCTCGAAGGAGTAGATCTGTTGAAAGAACTCGTGAAAGCAGTCCAGCAAGCTTTTTTGCTTTCTTTAATGACAATGGCATTTCGCTCGTAATCTTTTGTAATTAATACAATTTTCCAAAGTAGGCCAGTGTTGAAACAGACATAGAGCACGTCACCAGTCTCTAAGAGCATCGCTACATACTGCATTCCACCAGGGAACTGGGACCCTACGTGGAGATGTGAAGTTCGGCAGTGGTGAGGAGAGGATGACGTCCGTGAGGTAGTTTACCTGGCTGTCACAGCTGGGGAAGTCCTGATCGTGGAAAACCGCCATGGAAGAATAGAGCCCGCAGTCGGCTTTGGAGATGTTCCAGTTAGTGGAACAAGGAGAAGTGGTATGATGTAGTAGAGAAATTAAACAGGGGAAAATGGTCGCCCAAATAACTATCAGACAGAATATACCATTCGAAACAATGTGCAAGTGGAGTAGTACCTATTGCGAGGTCCTCGTGGTAATAGGTATGTGTCTTGTCGGAGAGGAAAGTTGATTTGCCGGTATTTAGGCAGACAAGGTTAAGGTGGTTGAAAAGGTAACTAAAAGAGAGCTCCTCTGGCAAGAAGCTGGAAAGCCCCATAGAGGGTGGTGGGCATTGAAGTCACCAATCAACAAAAACTGCGTAGGAAGCTGAAGCCCTAAGAACGGCAGATGACGACGAGGTGTAGATATTACAAAGAGCGAAGGTGAATGTGAAGACGGTGACACAGACGGCACACGCCTGTAGGGGAGTTTGCAATAGGATGGGATGATAATAGACGTCTTCCCGAATGAGCAACATAGCACCTCCATGGGCAGGAATACCTTCCACAGGAGGTAAATCAAAACACACTACTGTGTATTGTGGGAAATTGATATCAGTTTGACGGAACTTCGTTTCTTGCAGACCAACTATAAGCAGGCACTGCAGTAGAAGGAGTAGTAGTTGGAACGAATGCCTCTGATGTTCCACTGAAGGAGTGCCAAGAAGAAAGCAAGAGAAAAAGAAAAAGTGGAGAAGGCAAGAGGGGATCACCTCGATGGCCGCCGAGGGCCTGGCTGCGAGGCGGCACTGCTACTGCAATCGACAGAGGGACAATTGTGTTTCATGGGTTCAGACATCTGTTCTGCCTCCTTCCTGGAGTGATCGGAAGGGGCAGCTTCCTCTGTTGGTGAAACACCGACGGATCGGCAAGCATAGAGCGTCCTGGCGAGACAGAGGATGGCCGAGACCCTCTACTGCTGGATGGTAAAACCGAAGAGTAACACCGTGGCGGGGAAGGAGAGGAACTTCTTTCTTTTGTGCTTTTTGGAGGCAGTTCGGTTTGAGGAATTGGCGGCTGATGACTGGGAAGATGACATTTTTAGAAAATCTTCGCGAATTGGATCTTTTTTCGAAGTATGGGCTTCTGACTTAGTGGCCCACGATTTCTGTGAAACTGACGTGGACTGGGATTTAGAGTGAGCAGAAGGCATTGGGGAGGTCAACCGGGCAATCTTTGGGCCGGCTGATCTGACAACTGTGTTGCCTAAGGTAAAATCGCACGTCTGTGTACCCGTCTCCTTTGTTGGTCAAGGATATTGGTGTAGGTACCCACTGAGAGCACAGCAGGCTTTCTAGTTGCTAGTAATTTCTGGGCAGCAAAGGTGGAAACTTTTTCCTCGACTCTGATTTTCTGGATGGTCCGCTCATCTTTATATACAGGGCATTCGCGAGAATTATCAGGATGGTCACCCATGCAGTTGATGCAGTGAGGGGACGGAGGTGGACAGTCACCCTCATGGGCGTCCCTAGCACAGGTTACGCATTTCACTGCATTGGGGCGCAACTGACGGGTGTTATTGAACCGCTGATAACATCGGGTGAGTGAAGTTCAACTATTTGGTTTATCTATAAGACATATGATATCTACATGTTGTTTGTTGTTGTGGTCTTCAGTCCAGAGAATGGTTTGATGCAGCTCTCCACCCTACTCTATCCTGAGCAAGCCTCTTCTTCTTCTCCTCATAAGAAAAGCAACCTACATCACCTTCAATTTGCTTACTATATTCATCTCGGTCTCCCTCTGTGAACTTTGAAACTGCCATCTGTCTCTACCTATTCAAGTGAACATGTCTGGTTATTAACTTATATAAATTTTACTGTTTTAATTTAGACTAGCCATCCATCTTATATCTGACTAGCCACCAGCACATGATGTTATATATAAGTATCATACAGTACACCTATCAGATATTTTATGTGAAGCACTATAATAATCAGTTTTAATGTCAATGAGACCAAATAACACAATAATGTCAAAATTTCAATTCTTTTTGGTACAACTGTTATGTCTGTCTCTTTGAACACGTATATCTCCAAAATTGCTTGACGAATTTTCATGGGGTTTTCACACATAACTTTACAACATCGTGCGGGTACATAGAGGCTACAATAATTAAAACCTTATCACAGAAAATAAAGATATAATTTAATCATTTGCTTAAAAGCCATCATATGTGTATTTCTTGAGGGTAATCTCCAAAAGTACTACACGAACTTTCATAGGTTTCCACAGGTAAATTGAGAATAGTTAGAGACAAAAATAGGCTTAGTTTCATCAAAATCGGATCAGAGGAAGAGAAGGTGTCGTAATTTTAAGTTTTTGTGTATACTCAGCTTATAAGTATGGTGTAGTACAGCAAATCTCCAAGAGTACTACAAGAAATTTCATGGGGGTTTCATAAGTCAACTGAGAGTACCTTAGCGCAACATATAAGCTTCAATTCATCAAAATCGGATCAAGGGAAGAAAAGATATCTTAATTTGTAGTTTCTGATGTATGCTGTGCTTGAATTGCAGCGTAGTATAGCAAAGATCCAATAGAGGTGCTATTACCGACATAGTATACAAAATAACTAATAGATGGCGATGCTGCGTTGTTTATTCTCATAACTAAAGAGTAATACACTGAAACAAGGGCTATGATTTTCTTTACAGCAGCGGTGTAGTATACTGATGTTGGTAATGGCCACTGAATCCTTTTTGAAAAATCAGTCACGTACAATAAGTGCAATAATTCTTAGTGTTGATACTGAAGTAAATTATTAATGTTGTTTCAGTCCGTAAATAAATGATCCCCCTAAAGCGAATATTTCATTGCCAACATTAACATACTAAGCCGTTGCCACTGCAAGTAAATTTTAGCCCAGGTAGGACATAAGAAAAAAAATTTTTTTTTCTTCCCAGCTATATCCCATATACTTTGCAATGTAATGGAAAGAAAAGAAATGCATCTTTCGACTGGTGTAACCACCAAATTATACATAGAGTCTAAATATCTATGGAGTGTGCATTGGCGTATGTGCATCTTCGCAACATTAAGCTGGAATTGCCAAGTGATATTGAGACAAGTCCACTCTCTCCACACATTTATTTGCTCTTAGGATTGGTTTGTACCTCACTGGCTGCAAAGGAACCCCACCTCCTTTTCGCAGAGCAACCATGTAACATGAAATAATATTTGTCACAGAAGCAACAAGAAAGTTGAGGAAGCATCGCTAAAAGAGCCATTTACACAGTCATCCGTCTTAACCGAGCAAAAAAGGACCAAGATGAAGTCATCGATTAGTAGATTTTTCCCAATATCAGGTGATATTTCCATCTTAATGTTGAGGACAGATAATCTGTTTTGTGCATCTGAATGCTCACTCCAGAGATATTTCTGTTCTGTGCCTGCCACTAGAGAAAACATACACACACGAGCGACAAACTCATCAGAATCCTCCCTGCTTTCATAATTGTTCGGTACAATATTGTAATGACTTACTTTTGGTGAGGACTACATTAAGATAGAGAAAGAAGTCTTCTTTTGCAGATACAATTTTACTTGAGCGTTATAATCCGACTTCTGAATATACAGTTCTATTACACAAGGTCGATTTCAACTTCGTGCTTTACGCAGTAATAAGTGCAGGACGTGAGGAAAGAGTGGCCGATGGTGCTAACACAGTCATGATAATTCACTGGAAATACTACTATATTTAATGGAAAGTTTTATACAGACTATCAGCTGACACCATTCCTTCAACAATTACCCAGACTTACTTTATCGCACATTGACACCACCATGACGTTTTATTTAAACAGACATGAACTGCTCTGTTGATTGAATTACCAGACTTTCCGTATTCGTCGACTTTTTGATAATATGGAGCACTGCATACAGAATAATTACATTGTCCCCAGTGCAACACTGCAACATTCTTATACTTCAGCATACACTTACTGTGAGAGAAACAGTTTATTACTACGCTATAGAACCAATACAAGGCACTGTTGTTGTTATTATTACTATATCTCATCTCAACGATAGACGTTTTTTCAGAAGTTTATGCCAGACAGACAATTACACACCTGTCTTTATGATCACAAACTAACAATGAATTCACATCGGTCCAGAGTACGGAATTAAATTAATTTCACTTATTGTATGAAAAACTTTATGAGCATTCATCGTTTTCGACAATAACCTCTACTTAAATTTGAGATCTCGGCTAGGAGATCTGAGTTTATAGACAGAGCGATCCAACAAGGATTCTGTTTTTGCTGACTTAGGACCTGAACCCTAAAAAACCACGATATACACAGGCCCCTCTTGAACTACCGTTGCGAAGCAAGTGCATATAAGCTAGTTTCATATAAAAATGTAGTGACATTTTTGCAAGTCGTTGGAAACTAATGGGCAGCAGCTTTGCTGGTCCCTTGGAGCAACAGGACGTAGTTGTCAAATTTGAGCAAACAGCTTGTTTACGAACTCAGATGGTTAAATTTCGTCGTATGACACATTGTTGAAGGACTCGCCAGGCAATCTAATAGGGGCCACAAACCAGTTTAGCAGGGTTCACTGATGCACAGAGACCTGGGAGGACAATGAGCAATGTCTGTCCTGTGCTGCGAGTCATGACACCGGCATTATACTTTCAATTGCCTAGGCATTCATTCCACTAAGCTGTGGTCTCAATGCGTTTGATACCTAGTAAAACAGAGTGTCTCGAATAGGTACGACCCAAATTGTCGTCCTCTATCAGTTGTAATTCGAAGTGGAACACCGAAATGGGCAACCTGTTCACAAAAGAACGTTGTTGCCACTGCCTCGATGGTAATGTCTACCGTCGGAAAACTTCTGACCAGTGAGTGTAGCAATCAATGGCAGTAAGGCAGTACGTATATCCTCGCACTTCGCACACACTTCGACGAGTTGACGAAAGACCGTGTACCTTAAGACAATTGAAAATCTGCCTTAAGTATGACACGTGTTCTGTCTCTGAACTGGACAAGCAAAGCAGTGTCGATATAAGTGTACCAAAACCTTTTTCGCAGCACTATTTTTCCGCCTAGATTTCATCAATTTATATAGAATTGTTCATCAGAGTTGGAAATTAAGCCATGTGTCTGTGGTTCCTTAAAACATGTTGATTCACATGAGACTGGTTTTGAAGCATTACTAGAAACCGGTATTTGTAAAAGAAGTGTCGAATACACCCTATTTTCACCTTCTCACAAAAATCGTCATGTTTACAACAAATTTGTTGAATATTGGGAAATAGTATGAGGCTGAAATTTTTTATGCCACATCCATGTGCTGCAAACCTATTAAGAACAAATTTTCATGTTCAGCATGCGTTTAGTTTAGCAGATATAAGAATCCAAAGTTTAACACTTTTTTCGTACAATGATTTACGTGTTCAACGTTGATTCAAATTATCTAGCATTGTTAGCCCGCATTGGATGATCAAATAAACTTTATGCAGTTAAAATAATGAGCTTTGAAAAGTTTTATAGAACATAGTTTTCTGCAAAATAAGGTCAAAAATATGGCATTTTATGTGTTTTCTAAAATCTTCAACTTTGCAGTTAATTAATTCAGTATTGGAAAGCGATAGCTAAATGAAACTTTATGTTAGAGAACCTTGTATTGTTAGGTTACCGCATTCCAAGTTTCATGTTTGCCTCAGCTTTAGTCCCGAGATATAGGATGACAAGTTTTTTTGGGCGTTGATTTTTTTTTTTTTTTTTTTTTTTAGCAACTTTGGCTGAATTTTTCTGTCTGTATATGGCATGTAAAATTATTTTCATTATTATTCCCAAGAGACTGCATAAAGTTGTACAGATGGTCAAATGTCATTTCCTTCAACGAAATATTGCCCGAGTGATAACGACTCAAACTCTTCCAAAATTTACACACGCCCTGCGCAAAGACGTGCACGGTGTCAAACAACTGACTATATCTCTGACAGTATTGCTTCGACAAGGCTTAAATTTACCAATGTTCATTGGGAAAATGTGCAAATGTCGACATAAAATTTTATTGAAATCTGCGATGGTCGAGTGGGGACTGCTATGCGAGTTGATATGGAATGACCCTTCTTCAGCCAGTTTTAATTGTCACACGAAAAAGTATTTATAGGAACCAAATGGATGTAATGGAATGTTTGATGTGCCCTCTCTTTCACAGGTGATTATTAATTGCAACATATGTTTTATGTAGGGTGGCAGCAGTGTAATGACCTAATGTTGACAATGAAATGTTTCCTCATTGGAGAAGAGTACATAGAGCAACCTGTCAACCACAGAGCAGGAACAGCATTAATTATTTACTTCGTGGGCAAAAGAAAGAGTAAATAATTATGTCATGTGGCTCAATGGTCTGGCACAAGACTTTTGATCGGACACACACTGGCGACTTTCATGTCACTAACCTACCTCTGTTATTGGGGGAAGGTACCTACAGTTCAGCCTAGAATCCGAACCACACGTTTCTGGCGACTCTCACATTGCTGAGAGAAGAGGGCTGGGGTAAAACGGGAGGGGGGTGTGGGGGGGGGGGGAGATGGAAATTCTGGGATATGACCGGGTTCCAAAGCCACGGCCCTTTGATTTACAGTTGAGCACTTTACCCAGAGACAAACAGGGCCAACAACAGAAATGATTATGGCCCTTATTCTATGACAAAATTTTTCATAAAAGAGGATTAATCCTTTGGGTTGGCACTGAAGAAAATGATTACTACTGTTCCTGCTCTATGGTTGGCACATTCTTGTGTGTACTCTGTCCAGTCACTAAATTCATTGTCATTCACAGTTTGTTGTCAATATTAGCTCTCGTGCCATACTGCGACAAAACAAAACTTTACATTTCAAACACCACATTCATTCATTTATTGCACATAATAAAACAGCAAACTTTATTATATAGCAAATACTATCACGCTACCAGTTGATGACAACATTACACAACACTCATAATTTTCATCCATTGGCAAAGACAGCTAGGCCACCAATATCTGAAGTAAAATTTCATCTTATGGAGAAACTAAGTTTGAAAGTACTTATTGAATGTGTAACAGTGTCGAATGAAATTTTTCAAAGAAAATCAGGCTATTATAATTCCAGAACAGCTTGTGATAGAGGTCTGAAATTTTAAACCATACACTACTTGCATAAAGTATGTGTAACAAATAAAATTAAAATCTAAACTGGTGGGGTGCACGACATGGTTCAGTTGATACAGAATGACCCACATGGCCTCCAAAACAGTCTCCTCACAACTGATAATCCCAACAACATTTCCATTTCTGGAAGCAGTCTCGGTATGCCTCTTGCTGGATCGTGTGAAGCACCAACTGCTAATTTTCTTCTATCGAATCTTTCACTGCAAATCTTATTCATTCGATTGGGTTTTAAATTTTGGAAACAAACAATTACAATGTGCACAGGGGGTAAGGTGCTTTTTTTATTTTATTTCATTTTATTTATTTGGATGGAAAAGCTGGTAGAAGCCGACCTCAGAGAAGATCAGTTTGGGTTCAGGAGAAATGTAGAAACACGGGAGGCAATACTCACTTTACGGCTTATCCTAGAAGATAGATTAAGAAAAGGCAAACCTACATTTCTAGCTTTTGTAGATTTGGAGAAGGCTTTTGCCCATGTTGATTGGAATAAACTCTTTCAAGTTCTGAAGCAAGCAGAAGTAAAATATAAGGAGCGTACGGTTGTTTACAACTTTTACAAAAACCAGACAGCGGCTGTAAGAGTTGAAGGGCATGAAAGGGATGCAGTGGTTGGGAAGGGAGTAAGACACTTCTAGCCTTTCTCCAATGTTATTCAAGCTATAAAGGAAAGAAAGGAGAAATTTGGAGAAGGAATTAAGTTCAGGGTGAAGAAATAAAAACATTGTGTTTTGCCGATGACATTGTAATTCTGTCAGAGACAGCAAAGGACCTGGAGGAGCAGTTGAACGGAATGGACAGTGTGCTGAAAGGTGCATATAAGATGAACATTAACAAGAGTAAAACAAGGGTAATGGAGTGCAGTGTAAGAAAATCAGGTGATGCTGAAGGAATTAGATTAAGTAGATGAGTTTTGTTACTTGGGCAGTAAAATAACAAATGTTGGTCGCAGTAGTGAGGATATAAAATGCAGAATGGCAATGGGTAGAAAAGCATTCTTGAAAAAGAGAAATTTGTTAACATCGAATATTAATTTAAGCCTAAGAAAGTCATTTCTGAAGGCATTTGTGTGGAGTGTTGCCTTGTATGGGAGTCAAACATTGACGATAAATAGTGTGGACAGGAAGAGGATAGAGGCTTTTTAAATGTGGTACTACAGAAGAATGCTGAAGATTAGGGGTGGATTGGGTAACTAATGAGGTGGTTCTGAACAGAATTGGGGAGAAAAGGAATTTCTGGCAAATCTTGAGTAAAAAAAGGGATCGAAACTTCCTGGCAGATTAAAATTGTGTGCCGGAACCGGGACTCGAACCTGGGACCTTTGCCTTTCGCGGGCAAGCGCTCTACCACTGAGCTACCCCGACACGACTCATGATGCCGCCTCACAACTTTACTTCCGCCAGTACCTCGCCTCCTACTTTCCGAACTTCACAGAAGTTCTCCTGCGAAACTTGCAAGGGGTAGCTCAGTGGTAGAGCGCTTGCCCGCGAAAGGGAAAGGTCCCAGGTTCGAGTCCCGGTTCCGGCACACAATTTTAATCTGCCAGGAAGTTTCATATCAGCGCACACTCCGCTGCAGAGTGAAAGTTTCATTCTTAAAGAAGGGATCGATTGGTAGGAAACATTCTTAGACATCACAAATTTAGCATTGGAGGGAAGTGTTTGGGGTAAAAACTGCAAAAGAAGATCAAGAGATGTATACAGTAAGGAGATTAAGACAGATGTAAGTTGCCGTTCCTATGTGGAGTTGAAGAGGCTTGCTCAGGATAGGGTATTGTGGAGACCTGCATCAAACCAGTCTCAGGACTGAAGACCACAACAACAACATTTATTTTTTGCGGTTTTAGGGTGCAAAACTACAAAGGTCAGAAGTGCCCATGTCTGTACTTATTAAGAACAAGAACTAAAAGTAGGCAGAGATAAAAAGATAATACATTTATGCTACAAGAAAAGGTAAAGAAACAAGGATACAACAGAATTGCTCTAGGGAAGGACTTTAAAATTCTTTCACCAAATTCGTATAAAAAGTAAAATGTGATCAACACATGTCATCTGCTAAAACGCCAGACAGATCTGAAGATAAACACAGACACTGTTGTACTCGATTAAAAAATGGGCACCGGACCAGAAGGTGGCGTACAGTCAGCGGTTCGGAACAGTAACACACAGTGGAGCACGGTCGCCATTTAATAAGAGGGGTCGGCTGAACCGACAGTGGCGTATGTGCAGCCGGATAAGAATGATCTCATCGTGGGGGGAGAGCCGAGAGGAGGTCGAACAGGCAATAGGTAGAGGCTTAACCTCCACAAGTTTATTTCCTCGAAGGGAAGACCAATGCGCACGCCAAAGCGAAACGTCACATGCTGAAAGGACGGCACAAAGATCAGCTGAAGGTACAAAATATGTAGCAGGACGAGGGAGGAGAGCTGCACCCTTTGCGGCAGCATCGGCAGTCTCATTCTCTGACACACCAATGTGAACCAGGACCCGAAGGAACAGTACAGTGCTGCCGCTGGGAGTAAGTGAGTGAAGGCACTGTCAGACTCGTTGCACTACGAGGTGGACGGAATATAGCACACACACACACACACACACAGGCTCTGGCGTGCACTCAGGGAGTCTGAGCATATGACACACTCAGAATGCCGGCATCGCCTGACGTACTGACCGGTCCGATAAATGGCTAATAACTCTGCGCGTAAAGATCGAGCAGAGTCTGGGAGACGGTACGGGAAAGAAAAGTCACCGAGCACAGAGGCACACCCGACACCACGGTCAGTCCTGGAATCAGTATAAAGGAAGATACTATCTGCAAACTGTGAGCAGAGAGCTAGAAACGTGCTGTGATAGGTGAGGTCAAAATTGACAAGGACATCGGGACAGAGCCAGGGCCGAGAAGAGTCCACTCCCACCGGGAGCGTGGCAGGCAGCGTTAAGTCGAATTGGCAAAGAAGTTTACTAAAACAAACTCTAGGACGTATAAAAGAAGAAGTATTCACTGCATAGCAACAATCGAGGGAATCGTGAAAAGCTTCATAGGACGGGTGGCCACGCATAGATGTTAGCCGACTCGCGTAACGAACGTCTAATGTGGATCGTGTTAAGGCGGCACGAGGTAGACGGTTAGTCTGACGAACAGACGATACATTTGTAATCTAGTTTCGAGCAGACTAGGGATCGGTACAAGTGGAGGAGGGTGGTCCGAGCAGGTCCCCACGAGGTACCGCACAACACTCTGAGAACATTAAGTGAACAGATACGGCGAACAGCCAATTGAGAGACTTGGGAGGACTAACAAAGTTTCCTATCCAATGTTAGCCCCAAGAATTTTGTCATGTCTACGAACGGAAGAACATTTGGTCCGAAATGGAGGGAAGGAGGGAGAAATTGTGCACACTACCAGAAGTTCATACAGACGGTCTCTGTGGAGAAGCTAAAGCCACAGTTGATGCTCCAGAAGTAAAGACGGTCGAGACACCGCTGAAGACGCTGTTTGGAGAGACAGGTTCATTGAGAGCTGCAATAAATTGCCAAGTCATCATCAAAGAGAAAAGCTGAGATGCTCCGTGTGAGACTGTCCATAATAGGATATACTGCTATAACAGGTAGAACGATGCTCAATACTGAGCCTTGGGGTAGACCGTTCTCCTGCAGGAAAGTGTTTGAAAGGGCTCGAACCCACATGCACCCGAAAAACGTGGCTTTTAAGAATTTCTGAATAAAGGTCGGTAGGCGAGCCCAGAGATCCCATTTGTGCAGAATGCGAAGTTTATCCATCCGTTAGCAGGTGTCATACGACTTTTCCAAATCTAAAAATGCGGCCACTGTTTGGCGCTTCTGCAGAAGATTATTCACAAATATGAGTTGATAGGGTGACTAGATGATCGACTGCTGAACGGTGCTTATGAAAACCACAGAGTGCATCGGTGAGGAGATCCGAGGCACCATACCAACCGACCATTAAACTTACGTTCCCATCACCTTACAAATGCTACTGGTAAGGAAGGTGAGACGGTAGCTGCAAGGTAGAGTTCGACCTTTCCAGGCCAGGGTAAAGGAATCACGACGGTTTTGCGCTATCACCGACGAAACATGCCTTCCGTCCAAATGTGGTTGTACATTCACAGAGAAATTGCAGGCCCTCAGTAGAAAGGTGTTTCAACATCTGTACACTAACACAGTCAGGTCCTGTAGCGGAGGACCGCAATGAGGAGAGTGCTCATAGTGAAATCTTCACAATTCTGAGATGAATAAAGCTGCTGATCGGCTTTGGAAAGCTGTCAGTTGGATGGACAAGCTGGAGTGAAGGGTGTCAGTAGATGAATAAAGCATGGAAAATGGTCACTCGAACTCGAATGAGTGTGTGTGTGTGTGTGGGGGGGGGGGGGGGGGGGAGAACAGACCACTCGAGGCAACGGACCAGTTGAACAGTGCAGATGGAAAGATTCAAGTGGGAAAAGGTGTGTGTGGAGTCCGAAAGATAAGTTGGTTGGTTGGTGTTGGGGGTTTAAAGGGGACTAAACTGCTTGGTCATCAGTCCCCTGTTCCCAGCTAAGAGATCACAGGGTTTCATGGATGATTAAAATAAGCACCCTGCAACTAGAACAGAAGACGTACATGAAGACAGTGTTGGTCATATTTGCAACATAAAAAGTGAAAGGGAACCACTGTAGTGGTGGGACTAATAATCAACTAAAAATCACAGCAGATGTTGTTGGCTGGCTGATCACTAGGATAGGTTCGCTAGGTGGTTAAGGAGATCCGCCAGAAGAGCCTCTCTGACAAGGGCGTGTAGAGCCCCAAAGAGGATGGTTGCCATTGAAATCGCCGACCAACAAGAAAGGAGGAGAAAGCTGGTCAATCCTGATGACAGCAGAGGATGACAGTGTGTAGACATTACACATGGAGAAGATGAAACCAGAAAAGGATAGTCTAACTGCTACTGCTTGAAGCTGGGTTTGCAAAGGGATAATTTCGGAATGGATATCATCTCTTAAAAGCAGCATGACCCCCCATGAGCTTGAACCCCTGCCACATGGGGAAGTTCAAAGCGGACTGAGCAGGAGTGTGAGGATGCAGTTCAGTTTAAGCCCTGGACGGTTGAGAGCTAGATGGGGGCAAGAAGGCTTCACAGGTATATCCTTCTTGGATTTCTGTCTCTCTGTTTTTGAGGCAAGAGGTTTAACAGGTGCAAGCGGAGGTTTGATAGGGTGGAGCGTGCTCTCAGCAGGAGATGACGACGATACCATCACGTGAGTGGGTGTTATTACCACAGCAGCACTAAACTGTAGGTCGCACGGCTGTGTAAACGTGTCTCTCAGTAGTCTTAGAGTAGCAACAACTGAGCTGAAAGTCCCAGATGCTAACATACTCTGTTTATGACTGTCATACATTTTTCTTGCGACCTGTGCCAGTACCTTTCCTTTCACCCGTATTTCCTGAATTGCTCACAATAGTTGGGGGAGTCACGGGAGGAGGTGCTGTGGTTACCAATGGAGTTTAGGCAGTGAGGGGAAGGTCATGGATAATCACCTTCGTGGGCATCCCTGCTACATTTAGCGGGATTTTTACACGACTGCCCGGTATAGATGTAACGCTGACACCGGTAGCAGCAGGTGGGATTGGGGATATAAGGTCGAATGTTAGGGAACTCTTAACCAGCTTTGATCTTGGGAGGCAGAGTCACTTGATCAAATGTCAAGAAATAGTGTGGGTTGGGACGAATTCATTGTCGACTATTTGTGACTCCATACACTGCTGTGACACCTTCATCAGAGACATAATCCTCAATTTCCTTCTCGGACAAACCGTCAAGCAGATTACTGTATACAACACCACGAGAGTAGTTTAGAGTACAGTGGACTTCCACTTGCACCAGTGCACCAGTTAATCCCGGAGAAGGGTGGCCGTTAGTAGCCTCTGAGTGCGAAAGCCACTGTCTGTTTTAATCAATAAGGTACCATTGTGCAGACAACGTTCGGAGGCGTTCAATAGGCCCACAATCGCATCGATGCCCTTTTTGGATGACGAACGGATTAACCGTATAAAAACTTTGACCACCTTCGGTACTGATGGAGGGACCAATCGGCATGTCGGGAAGTTTGCAGCTCGGGCAACCACCCTTCCCTGGGCCCGGCCTTCACCTGGGGGTTCGCACGAACCCTACACGCCATCCCAGGGCCGGGACTCTACCGTTACCACAGTCACCTTTTTCGCGTCAAACGCATGGGCGACCTGCAGGAACGCACAGGGAGGAAGAAAAAGGAAGAGGAACCTCAAACGCTGAAGTGGAAGAAAAATAGACGAGGTAAGGAAGAAGAGAGGGAAGAGAGTGAAAGAAAAATCCAGGTAACTTTGAAACTGCTACCTATCTCCGGTTACCAAGAGGAGACACAAACTTCCATCCCCAAGTGAGGGGAAAAGGACAGTGGGAGAGGAGTCGTGCAGCACGGAAAGGAAGTAGTGCTGCAAAGGCTGGGGGCTGCGGTAGCCGATCGAGTGCTCACCGAAGATGTGTGGTCGTGTTACTGCAATGCAAAAGCTGCGAATTGCCTCACCACATTTCAGGCTATTTCCTTGTCGCACTTTCTCGTTGGCGTCATAAAAGTCCCAATAGACTAACGATACGATTAACGGTGTCATTTTGGTATGAATTTATGACTGAATAATCCTGCAAAGTCAAAGAAAATTTTCAGCATGGCATTCTGCACAAGGGTCAAATAACTTCAATCTGACCATTTTAAGCCGTTTTTTTTTTTTTTTTTTTTGTGTGGTTTTAGGGCGCACAACTTCTATGGTCATTAGCGCCCAGCCAAGAACGTAGATTCGCTATAATCTCAAAAAAATGGTGACTGTCAGAACGTCAACAAGAGGCTAAAAACGAAAGATAAAAGACAATTAAAAGAGTTAAATATCCTTGGATAAGTTGGCCAAGTTGATAAAACGCAAAACTCGAGCAGCTGCTCGTGTGTCATCAGCTAAAATTTCCTCCAGAGTAGACGGAAAGTGAAGGGCTACACGGAGATGATTAAAATGAACACAAGTCAGTAAAACATGTCGCACTGTCAGCAGTTCACCGCAGGAGCATAGCGGTGCAGGTTCGGCGGATAGCAAGTGACGGTGGCTGAAACGGCAATGACCGATCCGCAACCGAGCCAGGATGACCTCCTCCCGCCGAGAGGGGCGTGAGGATGTCCCCCAAGCGGTCGGGATCGGTTTGACAGTTCGCAATTTATTGTTGAACAGTGAAAGCCACACACTGTGCCATTGCGACACGATACTCCGGCGAAGAGCCCATTGAACATCGTCCGATGGGACGCAAAAGGTAGCCATGCGAGGCAAAAGAGCTGCTGCCTTGGCTGCTGTGTCGGCGGCCTCATTCCCGGGCACACCCACATGGCCAGGGACCCACAGGAAAGAAACGTGACAGCTGTCATCCGCCAGCAACTGGAGGGAGCGTTGGATCCGATACACGAGAGGATGGTTCGAGAAAGGGTCCTTAAGACTCTGCAGGGCACTAAGGGAGTCAGAACATATGGCATAGAAAGGGTGGCGGTGGCGGCAGGTATACAAAACGGCCTGGTGGAGGGCGAAAAGCTCAGCCGTGAAGTTCGAGCACCGGTCAGGGAGCTTGTATTGGAAACGGTTGTCCCCGACGACGAAGGCAGATCCGACACCGGCAGTGCTCTTGGAACCATCAGTGTAAATAAATACGGCATTATCGAACCGCGAACGGAGTTCGACAAGCCTCGAGCGGAATACCAAATCCGGAGTGCTCTCCTTGGGGAGCGAACTAAGTTCGAGGTGTGTGTGAACCTGGGCCTGATGCCACGGTGGCAATGGGCTTTCGCTCAACCGAAGGGTGGAAGGAAGGGTAAAATCGAGCCGCTGTAGCAGGCGGCGAAACCGAACTCCCGGTGGAAGCAAGGCAATCGCAGACAACTGATATTGGCGATCGAGTGAGTCGTCAAAAAATAATCTGTAAGATGGATGGTTGGGCATCGACCGTAGGCGGCATGCGTACCGACACAAGAGTATGTCACGTCGATTGGTCAAGGGTAATACAGCAGCCTCGGCATACAGACTTTCAACAGGGCTGGTATAAAATGCACCGGTCGCCAGACGTAATCCACGATGGTGGATAGAGTTGAGACGGCGGAGAATCGACGGCCGTGCTGAAGAGTATACAAGGCTTCCATAGTCGAGCTTCGACTGAACAATGGCCTGGTAAAGGTGAAGCAGGACGGTACGATCCGCTCCCCATGACGTGCCACTGAGGACACGAAGAACGTTAAGGGATCGGGCACAACGGGCAGCCAGGTAGGACACATGTGTGGACCAGCAAAGTTTCCGATCCAACGTGAGTCCCATGAATTTTGTAGTCTCCACGAAAGGGAGAGCAACAGGGCCGAGACGTAGAGAAGGTGGAAGAAATTCCTTGTATCTCCAGAAATTGATACACACAGTTTTCTCAGTGGAGAATCGGAAGCCGTTTGCGATGCTCCAGGAATATAGACGGTCAAGACAGCGTTGGAGAGAACGCTCCAAGAGACACGTCCGCTGGGCGCTACAATAAATTGCGAAATCGTCAACAAAAAGAGATCCGGAGACGTCGGCTGAAAGGCAATCTACGATCGGATTGATTGCAATGGCAAAGAGCGCCACACTCAAGACGGAGCCCTGTGGTACCCCATTCTCCTGGCAAAAGGTATCTGACAAAACAGAGCCCACCCGTACCCGGAACTTGCGATCCGCCAAAAACGCTTGAATGAAAAGAGGAAGGCGGCCCCGAAGGCCCCATCTGTGCAATGTGCGGAGAATGCCCGCTCTCCAACAGGTATCGTATGCCTTCTCCAAGTCGAAGAACACTGCTACTGTTTGACGCTTCTTTAGAAAGTTGTTCATAATGAAGGTCGACAACGTAACGAGGTGGTCAGCAGCAGAGCGGTGTCGACGAAAACCGCATTGGATATTAGTCAGGAGGCGACGAGATTCGAGGAGCCAGACCAACCGAGCGTTAACCATGCGTTCCATCACCTTACAGACGCAGCTCGTCAGAGAAATGGGGCGATAACTGGAAGGAAGATGTTTGTCCTTCCCTGGTTTGGGGATGGGGACAACAATGGCTTCACGCCAACTTGTGGGAACATGACCTTCAGTCCATATGCGATTGTAGGTACTAAGAAGAAAGCACTTGCCCGCAGGAGAGAGGTTCTTCAGCATCTCAATATGAATGGAATCGGGCCCGGGAGCAGAAGACCGGGACAGGGCGAGAGCACGATCTAGCTCCTGCATGGTGAAGGCGACGTTATAATTTTCACGATTAAAAGAGCGGAAAGAAGGCGGCCGTGCCTCCTCTACCTGTTTGCGAGGGAGAAAGGCAGGGTGGTAATGGGCAGAGCTCGAAACCTCCGCAAAGAAACGACCCAATGCGTTTGAAACATCAGCTGGGTCCACGAGGACTGCGTTCTCCACGGTCAGGCCAGGAATCGGGGAGTGGACCTTGATGCCGGACAAACGGCGTAGACCACCCCAGACAACCGTGGAGGGAGTAAAACGGTTAAAAGAACTAGTAAAAGCAGTCCAGCAAGCTTTCTTGCTGTCGTTTATGATACGACGGCAATGCGCTCTCATACGTTTGTAATTGATGCAATTCTCCAAAGTTGGGTGGCGGCGGAAGGTGCGTAAAGCACGGCGCCGGGCTCGAAGCGCGTCGCGGCAGGTTGCAGTCCACCAAGGGACCTGGACATGACGTGGAGAAGAGGATGTACGAGGTATGGAACGTTCAGCAGCAGTGAGAATAACCTCTGTGAGGTATTCGACCTGACTGTCACAGTTGGGAAAATTCTGATTGTGAAAAACAGCCATGGAAGAATAAAGCCCCCAGTCGGCTTTAGAAATGTTCCAACTGGTGGGACGTGGAGATGGGGAATGATGTAGGAAGTGGATGATACAAGGGAAATGGTCACTCGAGTACGTGTCAGAAAGTGCATACCACTCAAACCGACCGGCAAGCTGAGGAGTGCATATTGCGAGGTCTATATGGGAATAAGTGTGTGTTGTGTCAGAAAGGAAGATCGGTGCACCGGTGTTGAGGCAGACAAGATCGAGGTGGTGGAGAATGTCCACCAAAACGGAGCCCCTCGGACAAGGTGCCGGAGAGCCCCATAGGGGGTGGTGGGCATTAAAGTCGCCTACCAACACGAAAGGTGAAGGGAGCTGGTCAACAAGGTGTAGCACATCTGCCCTAGTAAGGGCAGATGACGATGGCGAATATATATTACAGAGGGAGAAGGTAAATGTGGATAAGGTGATGCGGACGGCAACTGCCTGTAGGTGAGTGTGCAAGGAAATGGGATGGAAATAGACGTCGTCTCGAAGGAGCATCAGAACCCCTCCATGGGCTGGGACACCTTCCACGGGTGGCAGGTCGAACCGCACAGAGGTGTAGTGTGGAAAGTCTGCACGATCACGTGGACGCAACTTAGTTTCCTGGAGGCAGACCAGAAGCGGGCAGTGCAATCGAAGGAGTAGTTTTAACTCCTCCCGATTAGAACGAATGCCGCGAATGTTCCATTGAAGGAGCGCCATGATAAAAATGAGAGAAGAAATAAGGATAAAAACCAAGTAGCGAGCGGGGTCACCTCGACGACCGCTGAGGACCGGATTTCGAGGGAGCACTGCTATCGCTGTCTGGGGGCAAATGGTCATGTTCCATTGGTTCGACCGACGCGCCTGCCACCTCCCTGAGTTGATCAGGAGGGGCAGTTTCCACCGCCGGTAAAGGGCCGGGCGCCCGGCAAACGGAGCGTCCCGGTGAAACAGAAGACGGCCGAGGCCGGCAACTGTTGGACGGCGTGACAGATGGGTCACGCCTCGGCGGGGAAGGAGAGGAACTCTTTTTCTTGTCAGCTCTTCTGGAAGAGTGACGGTGGGAAGAGGCAGTTGACGGTTGGGAAGCCTGAGAACGCAGAAAATCCTCACGGACGGGTTCCTTTTTCAAGGTCCGGGCATCTTGTTTAGGTGCCCGCGGTTTACTAGAGTTTGACGAAGACTGTACCCTAGAAGCAGCAAGAGGGAGCGGGGACGTGGAACGGGCAATCTTCGGGCTGGCGGATCGCACAACTGTGTCAGCGAAAGTGAAGTCACATGTCTGGGTACTGGAATCCTTGGTAGGTCGAGTTGAGGTGAGTACCTTACTGTATGTACCCGCTGGGAGGACAGTGGGCTTTCGACTCGCCAACAACTTACGAGCGGCAGATGTCGATACCTTCTCCGTAACCCGAATTTGCTGGATTACCTTCTCATCCTTGTATACAGGGCAGTCGAGAGAGGAGGCCGCATGGTCACCGTTGCAGTTTAGGCAGTGAGGGGACGGAGGTGGGCAATCCCCCTCATGGGCGTCCCTACCACAAGTGACACACTTTGCTGCATTTGGGCAATGTTCACGGGTATGGTTGTACCTGTGGCACTGAAAACAGCGCGTTGGGTTAGGTACATAAGGGCGGACGGAGATGACTTCATACCCTGCTTTGACCTTCGACGGGAGGTCAACTTTGTCAAACGTCAAAAACACAGTACGAGTCGGTGTCAGATGGTTATCGACCTTTTTCATGACCCTGTGGACGGCTGTCACACCCTGATCGGACATATACGATTGGATATCTTCATCAGACAACCCGTCGAGGGATCTCGTAAAAACCACCCCCCGTGACGAGTTGAGTGTGCGGTGCGCTTCGACCTTAACTGGAAAAGTGTGCAACAACGTAGTACGTATCAGTTTTTGGGCTTGGAAGGCACTTTCCACTTCCAGCAACAATGTGCCATTGCGCTGACGTGAACAGGTTTTAACAGGGCCAGCAATTGCACCTACACCTTTCTGTATAACGAAAGGATTGACAGAAATGAAATCCTTTCCGTCGGTGCGAGAGACAACCAGAAATTTAGGTACATTAGGCAGAGTCTTTTTAGGCTGAGGCGAGTCTAACTTACGTTTATGGGTCAACGTCACGAAAGAAGATAAGGAAGTCATCGCGGAAGTGTCCCCCGTGATTACCGGCGTCTCCGATGGCGGGCTCCTTCCTAGTGGGGGCCCTCTCCGAGGGCTTACACGCCTTAGGTGATTGTTCACACCTCAGGTCACACCTCCCGAGAACTGACGGAGGGACCAATCGGCACGTTCGGAAGGTACCAGCTCGGGTAATCACCCCTCCCTGGGCCTGGCCTTTACCAGGGGGTACGTACGTGCCTTACTTGTCTACCCGGGGCGGGGAATTACGCGTTACCCCGTCACCTGCTACGCACGATAATGCGTGGGTCGGCCTTCGGACACGCACAGGGAGGAAAGAAGAAGAGGATAGGAAAGGAAGAGAAAGAAGGAAAGAAGTGTCTCAAACGCCGAGGCGGAGACTAATGAGGAGAAGAAGGCTAGGAGAGTTCAAGGAGAGAAAGACAGAAAACGAAGGGTAAGAAAGGAAGGAACGAAGGAAGAAAAACCACAACAAGAATCACCGTATCTCACGAAATATGCCCGTCTCCGGGCGAAGGCATAAACCGGGAGGGAAAGTGAAGCAGCCTGGGGCAGAAGAAAGGCTGCTCCGGCTCGGGGCCCTGTGCGCGCCACACACGTACCCACAAAAGAACTGTGGGCCCCCTGGGGGGGTTTTAAGCCGTGTGAAGTATTTGTGTCACCAAGTAAAGCTTAAGCACTCATCACCATAGACTTCAGGCATCATTTGATGTGTTTCACACAAAATTTAAGCAAAATGTGCTACAACATTCTACTCAAAACAGCACTGAATAATAACAAATATACATTAATTTCAGACAACACCCTACCACCACCTCCGGCCAATCCCAGCGTCACAAGCAACTGGACTGTCTAGTCGCTCGTGGCGCCGGAGTGGCTGGACACAGTGATCGTGCCTTTTTAGTTGCGCAAGTGATTGTGTGTGTTCCTTGTTCCGATGAAGGCCGTGGCCAAAAATTTAGTTGTGTGACTGACTATTTTTCGTGCCCGTCAGCAACTCTGCGAGCTTCTTTTCGGTGAATTGTTATCTGTCCTCCGTTCAGATTTTGTATTGTTTAAACATGCAATAATTACTTTCAGCAGTTACACATTGAGATGCCAATCACATTTCGTTCCAAACACTTCAAACGCATGAAACTGGAAATGTTTTGAAACTTTTAGAATGCACCTCTTACAAGTTGTACCGTGAGGAATTGTTAATATTAAGGGAGAATGATATTGTGAAGCTAAAAACTCTTAGTAAACATGTGCTCTAAAATGCATACCTTAAAAGCATACAGGCTACTTTACTGATAACTGTGAAACATCATCTACGGCAATCTCCGTGTGTTCTGTATTTTGAGAGGTGGTAGTATAGAGTAAAACAAAGGGAAAAAAATTACATTACACATGGCCTCTAATGTGTGTACCATAAGAGGTACGAGCACTTTACTTTCACTGTTGTTAAACATCTCTTCTACTGAAAAGGTGCTTACAGCTTTTAAGGTATACATTTCAGAGCCCACATGGGGACTCTATAATCTTTTTTTAAAATTACGGTTCCCATTATGAACCCAAATACTGACCACTATGCCTCCAACAAATTTGTTCTTGCAGTATATCCTCCAACAGATATCAATTGGGCATCCTCAATTCTCTCTTTCTAGGCATCGTCATCCATTTACTTGTAGCTTCTACCTTTCTTCACATCTGTTAAACTGAAGCATCTTCATTTCCCTCTTTTTCCTTCAACCTTTCCCTCAATTATACCGTGCAGTAGAAAGTTCCTACGTAGTCTGTATCCTGCCCAAAATATTTTCCTCTGAATCATCCTCATTAAGTTCCTTACCCCTTTTACAGTGTTCAACACTTTGAAATGGAGCAGCAGAATGAGAAACATTGTACAGGTAGCCAATGTATCAGTTTTGCCTAACCAGTCAGATGCAAGAAAATTGACAATACTTTTCATCATTCTTTGCACGCAGATTATTTGAAATTACACTGTGTCGTGAAGAGATTTCTTTCAATGCTGATTCCATAACTTTGACAATTCCCTTTACCACTTTTTTTGGCATACAGGTTGTTACAGATTTGTTTGTGATCTTATTCACAATTAACATTACAATCAAAATTGATAGTTTGGTGTTCGGTCTGTGAATGAGATGTCAAGACAACAATATAATGAGAGTAGTTTCCAATGCACCGCAAAGACTTATGTTGAGTTGTGACAAGCACATAAAAAAGCGACTCTCGTACGCACATAACTTAAGCTATCGGCCATTAGTCTCTGTCAGAAAAAGGGCATTCACACAATCACACCCACAGAACATTCAGCTTAGCTTAGTGCAGAGGCCATAAGTGATGGCTGTGCATCTGAAGTGTACTTCTGTGAAGGTGCGAAGATTGGCAGCTAGCTCTAAATGTAGAAAAATGTAAGGTGATGCGCATGAGTAGAAAAAACAATCCCATAATGTTCGAATACAGCATTAGTAGTGAACTTCTTGATGATGTCGCGTCGTTCAAATATCTAGGCGCTACATTGCAGAGCGATATGAAATGGAACGAGCATTTAAGGACAGTTGTAAGGCGGACAGCCGACTTCGGTTTATTGGGAGAATTTTGGGAAGATGTACTTCACCTGTAAAGGAGACCGCGTATAAAATGCTTTTACGACCATGTCTTGAGTATTGCTCAAGTGTTTGGGACACGCAGCAGATCAGTTTAAAGGAAGACATAGTGGCAGCTCAGAGACGAGCAGTTAGATTTGTTACCGGTAGGTTCGACCAATGCGCGAGTGTCACGGAAATGCTCCGGCAACTCAATTGGGGATCGCTGGAAGAAAGACAATATTCTTTTCGTGAATTTCTGTAAAGTAAATTTAGAGGGCTGGAATTTGAAGCTGAGTGTAGTACGATCTTGCTGCCGCCTACTTACATTTCGCGTAAAGATCACAAAGACAAGATAAAAGAAATTAGGGCTTGTATGGAGGCATATAAGCATTCTTTTTTTCCTCGTTCAATTTGGGAGTGGAATAGGAAAGGAAATGCCTAGTAGTGGTACAGTGTACCCTCCGCCACGCACCTTACGGTGAGTTGTGGAGTATGTATGTAGATATGTAGATGTAGAAACTGAGTATTGCCTCCCGTGTTCCTACATTTCTTCTGAACCCAAACTGATCCTCCCAAAGGTCAGCTTCTACCAGCTTTTCCATCCTTCTGTATATAATTCGTGTTAATATTTTGCAACCATGACTTATTAAACTGATGGTTCTGTAGTTTTCAAACCTGTCTGCACCTGCTTTCTTTGGTATGGGGATTATAATATTTTCTGAAAGTCTGAGGGTACTTCGCCTGCCTCATACATCTTACACACCAGGTGAAACAGGTTTGTCACGGCTGGTTCTCCCAGAGACTTCAGTAGCTCTGTGGGAGTGTCATCTACTCCAGGGGCCTTGTTTCGACTTAGGTCTTTCAGTGCTCTGTCAAATTCATCTGTCAGTATAGTATCTCCTATTTTATCATTATCTACTACTTCCTCCCTTATTACAACATTGTCTCTAAGTTCATTTCCTTCATAGAGCTTCTCTATATACTCTTCCACCTTTCAGCTTTCCCTTCTTCATATGAATAAAACTACAGAAGTTTCTCACGACGGGAGAACATTCTCAGATTTCTGAAGTGAACTCTATGGCATACTCCGTGCTGAGTAACTTCTATTTAGGTTACATTTTACTGAGGTTTATAAAAAAAATAGCAACAATTTTGTTATTTAGAAGTCAAAAACAAGTTCCTTTATATGTAGTCTTTAAGAAATACAAGGGGATCTATAAAGTTAATACAAATAAAACCATTTTGTTGACGAGTATCTTCCTTCGGAAAAATTGTGTGACACTTCCAGCATTTTATACAGTGAGGAGAGCGACGTAAGACGTATGTTTTCATTAACGACATAAAAATGAAGCACAAATGGATTCAGTTGTTGCGTGTTTTATCCATTTGTTTGGTGTGTATATTTACAGTTGTAAACAGCCACATAGCAAAATAATATTGTTTTTAAATAGGCTCTATTAGTAAGACATGCTGTTAGTTCCCAATAAAGTGTATCCCAGGACTTCACAGTTTCTATCACAAAATAAATATTGCTGCAATACCAGGTACGCCTACGAAGTACTGTTTCTATCCAAACCGGTTGGCCTATTTATGATGTGTTCTCTGACTTCGTAATCGTAATGTCTGTCATGTTAGAAATACGTTAACACGACAGGAAAATTAATAATTGATTAATTACATACCTAGCAGCCTGTATCTTGTTCAAAACCGCATGGCCTAACGCTTATGAGCAAACCATTGGGTGTCATATTTAACAAGGCCTATCGCTTGTTAGAACACTCCGACAGCATTCCACGTTGTAACAGATGAGTATGTGAGGCATTCTTAAAATATCGTTCGCAAATTGTGCTAACCCTACTTCATTAACAAACGAGTTTCTCGCGCGACGAAAATTTTGTATCGTCAGGAGAATACATTTTCATAAAAAGTGCATATTTAGTCTTAACAATATGCTCCTTCACAACAAACTAATATCTAAACATAGTACAGTTCTTTCTGAACACATAGATGCCTACTCCATATATGTACACTTAATAATTTGCCCGATTGGGCTAGTTTAAAGAAATACACGATTGGACAGCCGATCTGTGGCAGACACGAGACGCGGAGAACATACTTAAGTAGGAGAGGAGGTAGCAAGAATGAAATACCTGCTCAGAGCAAATGCCTCGAAGTTTTTATTCATACGAAATTGAGAACTTACTCAGAGAATGTTCTTTTGCTCTGAGAATCTTCTGTGGAACATGTGGCTTTTTTTATTCATACAACCCTTTATTTCACGTTTCGCTTTCAGAAAACGTTTATTCCCGCATGTTTGATAATAGTGTAGTCCATAGATTTTCTTGTTTATTTTGAAAACAGCCAGAGACAGTTTTGTTGTTTTGTCAGTATAGTTACCAGTGACCAAAGTGAAGTCAGCTGCCAGGTGCCTTTATTAAAGTACTAGAAGAGTTAAAAGTTAATTATTTAATTTTCTACTCTCGATAGGAGGTGTGCGGACACGGGAGTTGTCGGCCGCAGTTTGCGAACAGCCGAGTGCGTTGCTGGCTACGGGCAGCCATCTTCGGGCTGCTGTCTCCGGGTGCAGCGGCAGTGGGGACTCTCGTGCGTCGAGTACGACACCTCAGATGTCTCGCGCTTCGCCCTCCGTCTCTACTGTCGAGGCACCGTGAGGTGCACCAGACTCGGTCCGGCCACCCTCTCCACCGAGGGAAGCGACGGGTCGAATAGCATTCGCGTCGCCCGAGACGGAAGGCCGATGTGGCAGCTGACCGTCCGGCCACGCTCGTTCGTCCAGCGGGTGGACACTCCTTCGGCAGGGTCCGAGGAGATGCAATGGGGCGGGGAGGAGATTATTAGATATTGTAAACTACAACGTTAGGCACACGATGGAGCTCCTTAGGCAGATAGCGTCAAGATCCGGAAAGAAGCCCAACGTGAACTCGTGTCTGCCAAGGGGCCTCGACCGAGATAAGGCGACCTCGCCGACAGCTATCGAGAGTGCGGTCGACGGCAAGTCGTGGCTCACGTCGGCACCGATGACGCTTGTCGCTCTCAGTTCCTACAGATGGCTGGCGAAAATGGAGAAAGTTGCTGCCCTTGCACGCGGGGTGTAAGCAGAGCTGTCTATTTGTAGCATTGTACCCAGTGTTGATCGGGGTCCTTTGGTTTGGAGCCGAGTGGAGAGTCTGAATCAGAGGTTTCACCCACTCTGACAGTCATGGCTACAGATTTCTGGATCTGCGTTATTGGGTGTGGAATTTAAGGACACCCTTAGATATATCAGGGTTGCACTACACTAAGGGAGTGGCTACTCGGGTAGCAGAGCACTTGTGGAGTGCAATTTTTTTTTTTATTTATTATTTAGGTTACGTGCTGTCCCTAATGAGAACTAGCCTGTCAATCTACAGACAGTGAATTCAGGCCGCATTTGTCTAAAAAAATTGACTATCAAAATATTAGCCGTAACTGGAGGAGGACTGTTCATCACTGTGGACAAAGATATTGTTTCTACTGAGGTTGAGATTGAGGGTAACTGAAGTTATCTGGGTACATATAACAGGTCCGAGAGAAGTAAAGTTAATAGTTGAGTGTTTTTTACCGACCCCCCAGTGCTGCTGTATCAATGTTAGAGTCATTTAAAGAAAGTATATGCCAGGTAGTGCATATCAACAATGTCAGTGAAGAGACTGGAGTTAAGCGATCATGATAGCGTCGTAGCATCAATGGTGACCAAAGTTAATAAACCAATCAAGAAGGCTAGGAACGTGTTTTTGTTAGAAAGAGCTAAGAAGCAATTGTTAGGATTGCACTTAGAATATGAATGGATATCGTTTAGTTCTGGTACAATGAATGTAGAGGAATTGTGGGCTAAATTTAAATGCATTGTAAATAAAGGGTTAGAGAAATATGTGCCTATAAAGTCGATTAATGGTTAAAAAGATCCACTGTGGTATAATAATATTAGAAAGCTACTGAAAAATAAACACTGTTGCACTCTTGGTTCAAAAAAGAACACGCAAAGGATGACAAGCAAACATTAAGAGATACTTGTGCGCCTATGAAAGGATTGATGCACAAAGCACACAATAATTACCACAGCCATACCTTAGCAAAAGATCTTTCTGAAAACCGGAAAAAATTCTGGTCCTATGTAAAATTGATAAGCGGGTCAAAGTCAATCAATCATTCCGGAGCAGTAATAGAAGAAAGCAAATGGGAAGCTGAAATTCTAAATTTAACCTTTAAGAAATCTTTCATGCAGGAGGACTGCACATGTGTACAATCGTTTGATGAACATACAAAACTGCAAAATGGAGGACATAGTAATAGACACTTCCAGTGTAGAGAAGCAGCTGACAGAGCTAAAGATAAAAAAAAAGTCTCCTGGTCCGGATGGAATACCAGTTCGGTTTTGGAAATTGACCCCTTACTTAGATTGCATTTATCACGAATCTTTAATTCAGCGCAAAGTTCCTAGCAATTGGAAAAAAGCACAGGTGGCTCCCATTTATAAGAAAGGTAAAAGAACTGACCCATAGAAATTACAGGCCAATATCATTGACATCAGTTTCCTGTAGAATTTTGAAGCATATTCTGAGTTTGTATATAGTAAATTTCCTTGAGACAGAAAAACTTCTTTCTGTGAATCTGCACGGGTTTAGGAAACATCATTCATGTGAAACTCTGCTTGACCTTTTCTCACATAACATCTTGCGGGCCATGGATGAAAGGCAACAGGCTGGCTGTGTTTTACTCAATTTCAAAACGGCATAGTGCCACACTGAAGACTGCTAACGAAGATACAAGCTTATGGAATAGGTTCACAGATTTGTGATTGGCTGGAAGATTCCTAAGTAAGAGAACGCAGTATGTTGTTCTTGATGGCGAGTATCAGAGATGAGTGTTTCGTCAGGCATGCCCCAGGGTAGTGTGATAGGACCGCTATTATTTTCTATCTACATAAATGATCTGATAGAGTAACTTGTAATTTGTGGTCGTTTGCTTACGTTGTTGTGGCATATGGGAGGGTATTGTCTTTAATTGACTGTAATAGCATACAGGATGACAGACAAAATTTCTAGTTGGTGTGAAGAATGGCAGCTAGCTCTAAATGTAGAAAATGCACGAGTAGGAGAAACAATCCCATAATGTTCGAATACAGCATCAGTAGTGAGCTTCTTGATGCATTCACGCTGTTCAAACATCTGGGCGTAACATTGCGGAACGATATGAAATGGAACAAACATGTGAGGACAATTGTGAGAAAGACTGACAGCCGACTTCGGTTTATCGGGAGAATTTTCGGAAGACGTACCTCATCTGTAAAGGAGACTACGTATAAAAGGCTTTTATGACCACATTTTTTGAGTATTGCTCAAGTGTTTGGCACCCGCAGAAGATCAGTTTAAAGAAAGACATAGGGTATAGTAGCAGTTCAGTGGCAAGCAGGTATGTTTGTTAGTGATAGGTTCGACCATTTTTTTTTTTTTTTTGTGGTTTTAGGGCGCACAACTTCTATGGTCATTAGCGCCCAGTCAAATGGGGACTGTCAGAACATCCAGAAGAGGCCAAAAACGAAAGATAAAAGACAATTAAAAGGGTTAAATATCCTTGGATAAGTTGGCCAAGTTGATAAAACGCAAAACTCTAGCAGCTGCTCGTGTGTCATCAGCTAAAATTTCCTCCAGAGTAGACGGAAGGTGAACGGCTACACGGAGATGATTAAAAAGTACGCAAGACAGTAAAACATGTCGCACGGTCAGCAGTTCACCGCAGGAGCACAGCGGTGCAGGGTCGGCGGACAGCAAGTGACGGTGGCTGAAACGGCAGTGACCGATCGGCAACCGGGCCAGGATGACCTCCTCCCGCCGAGAGGGGCGTGAGGAGGTCCTCCAAGCGGTCGGGGTCGGTTTTACAGTTCGCAATTTGTTGTTGGACATTGAAAACCACGCACTGTGCCATTGCGACATGATACTCCGGCGGAGAGCCCGTTGAACATCGTCAGATGGGACGCAAAAGGTAGCCACGCGAGGTAAAAGAGCTGCGGCCTTGGCCGCTATGTCGGCCGTCTCATTCCCGGGCACACCTACGTGGCCAGGGACCACAGGAAAGAAACGTGACAGCTGTCATCTGCTAGCAACTGGAGGGAGCGTTGGATCCGATACACGAGAGGATGGTGCGACAAAGGGTCCTTAAGACTCTGCAGGGCACTAAGGGAGTCCGAGCAGATGGCATAGAAAGGTTGGCGGTGGCGGCAGGTGTACAAAACGGCCTGGTGGAGGGCAAAAAGCTCAGCCGTGAAGTTCGAGCACCGGTCAGGGAGCTTGTATTGGAAACGGTTTTCCTCGACGACGAAGGCAGATCCGACACCGGCAGTGCTCTTGGAACCATCAGTGTAAATAAATATGGCGTTATCGAACCGCGAACGGAGTTCGACAAGCCTCGAGCGCTATACCAAATCCGGAGTGCTCTCCTTGGGGAGCGAACTAAGTTCGAGGTGAGTGTGAACCGGGGCCGTATGCCACGGTGGCAATGGGCTTTCGCTCAACCGAAAGGTGGAAGGAAGGGTAAAATCGAGCCGCTGTAGTAGGCGGCGAAACCGAACTCCAGGTGGAAGCAAGGCAATCGCAGACAACTGATATTGGCGATCGAGTGAGTCGTCAAAAAATAATCGGTAAGATGGATGGTTGGGCATCGACCGCAGGCGGCATGCGTACCGAGACAAAAGTATGTCACGCCGAGTGGTCAAGGGTAATACAGCAGCCTCGGCATACAGACTTTCAACAGGGCTAGTATAAAATGCACCGGTCGCCAGACGTAATCCACGATGGTGGATAGAGTTGAGACGGCGGAGAACCGACGGCCGTGCAGAGGCGTATACAAGGCTTCCGTAGTCGAGCTTCGACTGAACAATGGCCTGGTAAAGGTGAAGCAGGACGGTACGGTCCGCTCCCCATGACGTGCCACTGAGGACACGAAGGACGTTAAGGGATCGGGCACAACAGGCAGCCAGGTAGGACACATGCGTGGACCAGCAAAGTTTACGATCCAACATGAGTCCCAAGAATTTCGTAGTCTCCACAAAAGGGAGAGCAACAGGGCCGAGATGTAGAGAGGGTGGAAGAAATTCCTTGTATCTCCAGAAGTTTATACACACAGTTTTCTCAGTGGAGAATCGGAAGCCGTTTGCGATGCTCCAGGAATATAGACGGTCAAGACAGCGTTGAAGAGAACGCTCCAAGAGGCACGTCCGCTGGGCGCTACAATAGATTGCAAAATCGTCAACAAAAAGAGATCCGGAGACGTCGGCTGAAAGGCAATCCACGATCGGATTGATTGCAATGGCAAAGAGCGCCACACAGAACAGAACCCACCCGTACCCGGAACTTGCGATCCGCCAAAAACTCTTGAATGAAAAGAGGAAGGCGGCCCCGAAGGCCCCATCTGTGCAATGTGTGGAGAATGCCCGCTCTCCAACAGGTATCGTATGCCTTCTCCAAGTCGAAGAACACTGCTACTGTTTGACGCTTCCTTAGAAAGTTGTTCATAATGAAGGTCGACAACGTAACGAGGTGATCAGCAGCAGAGCGGTGTCGACGAAAACCGCATTGGATATTAGTCAGGAGGCGGCGAGATTCGAGGAGCCAGACCAACCGAGCGTTAACCATGCGTTCCATCACCTTACAGTCACAGCTCGTCAGAGAACTAGGACGATAACTGGAAGGAAGATGTTTGTCCTTCCCTGGTTTGGGGATGGGGACAACAGTGGCTTCACGCCAACTTGTGGGAACATGACCTTCAGTCCATATGCGATTGTAGGTATTGAGAAGAAAGCACTTGCCCGCAGGAGAGAGGTTCTTCAGCATTTCAATGTGAATGGAATCGGGCCCGGGAGCAGAAGATCGGGACAGGGCGAGAGCACGGTCTAGCTCCTGCATGGTGAAGGCGACGTTATAATTTTCACGATTAGAAGAGTGGAAAGAAGGCGGCCGGGCCTCCTCTACCTGTTTGCAAGGGAGAAAGGCAGGGTGGTAATGGGCAGAGCTCGAAACCTCCGCAAAGAAACGGCCCAATGCGTTGGAAACGTCATAGGGGTCCACGAGGACTGCATTCTCCACGGTCAGGCCAGGAATCGGCGAGTGGACCTTGATGCCGGATAGACGGCGTAGGCTACGCCAAACAAACGTGGAGGGAGTAAAACGGTTAAAAGAACTAGTAAAAGCAGTCCAGCAAGCTTTCTTGCTGTCGTTCATGATACGACGACATTGCGCTCTCATACGTTTGTAATTGATGCAATTCTCCAAAGTCGGGTGGCGGCGGAAGGTGCGTAAAGCACGGCACCGGGCTCTAAGCGCGTCGCGGCAGGCTGCAGTCCACCAAGGGACCTGGACACGACGTGGAGAAGAGGAAGTACGAGGTATGGAATGTTCGGCAGCTGTGAGAATAACCTCTGTGAGGTAGTCGACCTGACTGTCACAGGTGGGAAAATCCCGATCGTGAAAAACAGCCATGGTAGAATAAAGCCCCCAGTCGGCTTTAGAAATGTTCCAACTGGTGGGACGAGGAGATGGGGAATGATGCAGGAAGTGGATGATACAAGGAAAATGGTCACTCGAGTACGTGTCAGAAAGTGCATACCACTCAAACCGACCGGCAAGCTGAGGAGTGCATATTGCGAGGTCTATATGGGAGTAAGTGTGTGTTGTGTCAGAAAGGAAGGTTGGTGCACCAGTGTTGATGCAGACAAGATCGAGGTGTTTGAAACGGTCCACCAAAAGGTAGCCTCTCGGACAAGGTGCCGGAGAGCCCCATAAGGGGTGGTGGGCATTAAAGTCGCCTACCAACACGAAGGGTGAAGGGAGCTGATCAACAAGGTATAGCACATCTGCCCTAGTAAGGGCAGATGACGATGGCGAATAAATATTACAGAGGGAAAAGGTAAATGTGGATAGGGTGATGCGGACGGCAACTGCCTGTAGGTGAGTATGCAATGAAATGGGATGGAAATAGACATCGTCTCGAAGGAGCATCAGAACCCCTCCATGGGCTGGGACACCTTCCACGGGTGGCAGGTCGAACCGCACAGAGGTGTAGTGTGGAAAGTCTGCACGATCACATGGACGCAACTTAGTTTCCTGGAGGCAGACTAGAAGCGGGCAGTGCAATCGAAGGAGTAGTTTTAACTCTCGACCAATCTGTTGGTGTCATGGAAATGCACCTGGAACTCAAATGGGGATAGCTGGAGGAAAGACAACATTCTTTTTGAGAAATTCAGTTAAAGAAATTTAGAGGACGGAATTTAAGACTAGTGTGGAACGATATTTTTGCCACCTACTTACATTGTGCACAATGATCACAAAGACAGTATAAGAGAAATTAGGGCTCCTATAGAGGCATATAGACATTCTTTCATTTTTTCCTCCTCCTATTTGGGAGTGGAACAGGATGAAAATGCCTAGTAGAGGTACAGTGTACCCTCCGCCACACACTTTATGGTGGATTGTGGAGTATACATGTAGCTGTCATACTAGGCTCATTTATTCGGTTGTGTTGATTATCACAGATGTGCACTAATGAAGCACACATTTATTACACCTATTCCAGCCAGAAGACATTCGATTTGTCAATCTTGGAAACTAAACTGACAGCTTTTGAAAAAAGGGAAAATATTCAAAGAGCATAGAAGTTTCTTAACTATTGCCTCCCATGTTGTATGAAAGACGAACTTGATTTTCACTGTCATCATCAAATAACACAAAAACTGGCGAAAATACTGAAAGGCAACATATGTAATTCTGTAAATCTTTTCCCAACACCACTTATTAGAAATGCCTAAAGAAACATCAAAGCAATCATTATTACTTAATTAAGCTCAATTTTCGTATTTTTGCATATGACCACAAATCACAGTGTCATTTACATCAGTATTGTATTATAAATATGGCAATTTTACATTTCACACAAACTGTGAACTTAACTATTACTGTATTTCCGTCATTTAAACTTAATTATAAATCTTTACTAAATGTAACAATGTGACAAGCTTTCAGAAAATAACTACTGTTATCTATAATTTTCCATTAGATGCATCTACAACTCAAACTATATTAGAGCAATCTCCATGTAGGACAGTTAGCTAACACTTTCTACCAACTGAAAAGCAGAACACTTTCAAATTAAAAAACCAGCACTATCTACATTATATTAAATGTCTTTAGAAGAGACATGTAGAATCATAAGTCAACATCACACTATTGTGAAACATTATCCTGAGTCCCAACATCTTTTAATGCGTATAGGACAATAGTAACTAACCGCTAGATCATTGACAGTAATTGCTTTAGTCACACTGGTAAATTAGGCTGAAAAAGACAAAACCCTAGATGAAGAAATCATCTCAGGATTCAAGTGAACCAATTTAAAGACGCTAAAGCAGAATGGAGACAATTTTCTAACAAACGCTGGATATCTGTATACAGTCTAGCAGAATAGTCAATAAACATTAACAACTCCAATTCAGAAGGTTCCTAAAGTCAGTCTTAAATAACAAGCCACCTATTTAGGCCATATACTGTAGCTATATTAATTACTGTATGATGTTATCTGCACTACCTTAACAGAAATATCTCTCTAAAAAAATGCACTGTGGTCCCCCATGAAGGAAAAGTCATAATTAGTAATAGTTTTTCCATCAGTTACTAATAACATCAATATACTGAATTGACTATAAAAATAAAGTTTCTGGTTGACACAAGCTGCCTCTGATGCATAAATAATCTTTTCCAGATTAAAATAAACTCCTTCAACACCCACTTTAATAACATTTTATGTCTGCCAAAACACACACCTATCGCTGTCTTTATTATTTACCTTCGTTCTCCCAAGTTCTGAGAATTTAATCTGTTAGAAGTTACTGGTAAAAGTATTGTCAGCGTAGTTTACATCACAAACTAATGTCACATCCGTTTTAGCAAACAGTAGGAAAAGTTTTACTTCACTACTTTGTAATGTTAATGTACACAGACTAAAGTGATGGGCAGGTTTGACAGTAAAATATTTTAATTAGGCCAAATGATATTAAATTCCATGACGAGCAAAAGTTTGATTAGGCCTACTTTAATAAATAATAACTGGCTTGTATAGGTCAAAATATTAGCGGTAATTACGAAAATCAAATGGGAATGACCTAACATCTCGTTGCTTGAATACCACAAAAACAGTGCAAAAAGTAAAAGACTGACTGACTTACAATTAAGTATGCAGCCTTTCCTAAATAACATTGTATAACATTTCAACTACCCCGTACTTGAAAGTAAACTTTTGAATGAATCTGCTACAGTTGAATCCATACCTTGTCAGCACACATCGCAACTCTAATATCCTGGCATGAAATTTCAACATGGTGAATATTTTTGACATAATTTCCTGCCAACTGAAAAAGAAAGAACAATTTTAAAAGTAGTTAGCATTCAATAATCTATATATTTATCTGTTTGTAAATAATGAAACTAACAACCAACCTTCAAAATATCAGCCGAGATGTATTCAAGAACTGCTGCAAGATAAAGGGACACCTGGGAGTCAATTTTGTACTGTAGGACTTCCTGTGTAACAGAAATATATACACATCACCAAAGAAATTTTATGACACCAGCTACATTATAGCTGTTTGTTGGTCTACCTTATTTTGCTTTGGATGGGGGGAGGGGCAGTAGGTCCTACTATTAGCTCAAAAGAATCTACAGGATGGCAATAATCTGTCACCACACAACTCTCTAAGAATGAACTACAACATATTTTCAACAATAGACATTGTGATTACAAACAACTATCTCCCTACCTTTTGAAGCATGTGATGTATCTTGTCAACAGGCAAAACACATTTTTTCTTCCCACGTTCCAACGCTTCTTTCGCGTCTGCGAGTGCCCATTTGTCAATGGGTGTTGGGAAGGTGCGTCGTACCCTGTCCTCCACATCTTGCACTGTATGGGGGGAGGGGCGTGCACACAACATTCCCAACAGTCGCAAGATGAGGCTTTCGACGTAGTCGAGGGCGTCGTCCCGCGCCGTAAGTGAATGATGCACTTGCTCCAGCACCTGAGTTATAAACGTAAGGCTTTTTCACTTAAAGAACCACACTACATGGGTGTCACCTCATTACACAAAAGTCGCCGATTAAACACTGGTATAGAGATAATACACACGATTATTTATCCAAGAAACAAAATTCCACTGCTTTTCCGCAAACAAATATATTTCATTTACACTCACACACACATACACACCACCAACAAACCTCTTAATTAAATAATACCTTGCGCAGTGAATTGACAAAAACTCCTTTCCATTTTGCTGCATTTTCTTCTTTCTCGAAATCATAGCTGTGCGTCTCTGATGTTGAAGGCGCCGAAAACATTTCAGGTAACAACTAATCACATTCGTTCAGATGGAATAAAACTGGCTTCTATCCGCCATGTTTACTGATGACGAAAATGAAACAGATGAGATTGACATTGAAATACCACCGTCCTTGAATTTCATTACGGATATTTTTTGTATGCCATTAACGAAGTGAATCACGTTACACAAGCACTGCATGGAATGTTTCTTGCTTTATTTAAGTGGCACAAAGCCCTTGAGAGATCCATATTTCATTACATTTTCCATCAGACGTCTACCACTAAACCAACGCATACCATATGCAATTTGTAACGTATCGATTCATTAGAGATATCGATAGATCGAAAACTAGAAGGTTAGGCATCGGTTCGTTGACACTAGCCCCAAATACGAAGACATTTAACATACGTCACCGAAATTTCTAGTGTCCTACACATATATTTGCGTGCCGCCACCCCAACTGTCGCCACTTTTCAAAGTTCAGGTCTTTTCAACCAAGGAGGTTAGAGTTCCTAAATACCCAGGTTGAATCGTCAGCCATGTTTTCCCAACATGGTTGGAATCACCCCGTTTACATGGGCTCCCAAAACCGGATTTCGTAAACCGATTTCCCAATTCCGCTTTTGGTTGGTCATGTAAACACTCCAAAATCGATTCTGGAAATCCGCTTCTCTAAAGCGGTTTTCCAGTTCCACAATCGATTTTCTTGCCCATGTAAACGCAACCGTTTTTGAAGCGTTCTTGGCTTGTCAGATTGTGTTTTTTTGGTAAGAATTTTCGGCACATATGGACCGAGTGATATTTTCTAATATGAAATAAAAGTATTAATATTAGAGAGAGCATGAATCTGTGTATTTAAGTAAAGAAAAATAGCGATTATGCTGACTAAATCAGGGACTGAATCAGCTGTTTTTCAGCCGCCATCTTAAGTGGATTTGGAAATCCGATTCAGGCTGTGCCATGTAAACACGACAGCGAAAAACGGTTTACGAAAATCGGTTTTCGTCTTCCGGAAGATGTGTTCCATGTAAACGTAGTGTGGAATAACACTGCACTAACAGTGTAGAGGCGCATGCCCTGTCACCTTTCACAAACGATTTCTCAAAAAGTAATTAGTAGAAATATTTAATTTTCCGTTACTTAAATCTTTATATGTCAGATTTGTGACGAAATGCGCATCATTTCGTTATTATTCATAGTTAATAAGATATTGGCTTCGAAATAAGAGACTACGCTACATTAGGAAAAGTTTGCAGTAAAAAATAGAGGCTGCTATGATATTTCATTTGATGCTTGTTGCACCATATGTCGTTGCGGATAAAACTTTCCTAGTGGATTGAATTTTATTTTCGACTTAGGAGGAGATATTTAGCTTTCACTCATACCGCTAAACTTTATTTTATTTAGCGCACTCATTTCCGATGACGATAATGTCAGAATGAATCATTGTATATCTCATACACGGTTAGAGGTATAAAATGATATTTTGACAAATGATAACATGCAAAGAGTGGAGTATTTTGCCACATGGTTACTAAGCAAAACTTCATTAAAGGCCAATTCACACTGTCCGTCACGTCACGTCACCGTCCGTCAGAACATTCCACAATGTATTTCTAATGGCTGCATTCACAGTGGCCGTCACCGCACCGTCACGTCACGTCAAGCTTTCTCGAGAAGAATGTTTTGACGGAACGGCCGTCTGCTAACATCGGAAGTTAAGGCCAATTCACACTGTCCGTCACGTCACGTCACGTCACCGTCCGTCAGAACATTCCGCAATGTATTTCTAATGGCGGCATTCACACTGTCCGTCACCGGACCGTCACGTCACGTCAACGTCCGTCAAGCTTTCTCGAGAAGAATGTTTTGACGGAACGGCCGTCTGCTAACATCGGAAGTTAACCTATTTTCGTCACGCGAATTACATGTTGCACTCGACGATTGTACTGTTTATATGCAAATGTGTCTTATTCATCTTTGTGTTGTTGTTGTATCTCGTTTTAGGGGTAAATCTCAAATGTTTCATGACGACTTAAATATTTTTGTCAATTGAGTGTCCCCCTAAAATCGAGGTCAGATATCTGAAACCAAAAAATGGTTTATGTTACGTAACATTATAACAGAAACGACTGAAGCAAACTGTTTATTTGAATAAGATTGTAATTTGATTACGCAATTTTCATTAAATATCACTTTCAATGAAAATGTCAGTTCTAATGAAAGACAAAAATTCAGTTGGTTACGACAGTATTAACAATGTCAGCAAGCAAATCGTAATGGTTAAAGTATACAGGCGCTATTTATGCTATTACAAGTATGGTTTGATGTCTTCATATGTTTATTTTTTCGCTTGAAAATAGATGTCGATGTTTTGAAATGTTGTTTCAGTTCCCAGTAAGTTGGCCAAAAACATACACTGTAAAGTTTTCTTTGGCCGTTAATAACATTTAGCGTTGTTGTTCCCCCTTTCTAATATTAAACTATGACTTTCTACATAACAGATCGCTACTCATAACCTCACTTTCAACATCGCGTATTGAGATGGACGAATTATTGACGTGACGGACACGGACGGACAGTGTGAATACAACTTGACGTGACGGTTTCGTCACGTGACGTTGACGTGACGGACAGTGTGAATTGGCCTTTAACCTATTTTCGTCACGCGAATTACATGTTGCAGTCGACGATTTACACTGTTTATATGCAAATGTGTCTTATTCATTTTTATTTTCTTGTTGTTGTGCTTCGTTTTAGGGGTAAATCTCAAATGTTCCATCACGACTTAAATATTTTAGTCAATTGAGTGTCCCCCTAAAATCGAGGTCGGATATCTGAAACCAAAAAATTGTTTATGTTACGTAACATTGTAACAGAAAAGACTGAAGCAAACTGTTTATTTGAATAAGATTGTAATTTGATTACGCATTTTTCATTAAATAACATTTTAAATGAAAAAGTCAGTTCTAATGAAAGACAAAAATTCACTTGTTTTCGACGGTATTAACAACGTCAGCGGGTAAATCGTAACGAATAAAGTAAACAGGCGCTATTTATGCTCTTATAAGTATTGTTTTATGTTTCGATATGTTTATTTCTTCGCTTGAAAATAGATGTTGATGTATTGAAATGTCGTTTCAGTTCCCAGTAAACTGGCCAAAAACATAAATTGTAAAGTTTTCTTTGGCCATCAGTAACATTTAGCGTTGTTGTTCCCTCAATTCTAGTATTAAACTATGACTTTCTACATAACAGATCGCCACTCATAACCTCACTTTCAACATCGCGAATTGAGATGGGCGAATTGACGTGACGGACACTGACGGACAGTGTGAATACAACTTGACGTGACGATGCCGTGACGTGATGTTGACGTGACGGACAGTGTGAATTGGCCTTAACTGTCGCGTTATTCGAGGAAATGCATAGGTAGTTGTAGAATTGTGTTGTTGTTATGGTCTTCAGTCCGGAGACTGGTTTGATGCAGCTCTCCACCCTACTCTATCCTGAGCAAGCCTTTTCATCTCCTCATAAGAACGACAACCCACATCCACTTGAATCTGCTTACTATACGCGTCTCTTGGTCTCCCTCTGCGATTTTTACCCCACACACTTCCCTCCAACGCTAAATTCACAATTCCTTGATGTCTAAGAATGTGTCCTACCAATCTATCCCTTCTTTTAGTCAAGGTATGCCAGAAATTTCTTTTCTCCCCAATTCGGTTCAGTACCTCCTCATTAGTTACGCGATCCACCCACCTAATCTTCAGCATTCTTCTGTAGCACCACATTTCAAAAGCCTCTATCCTCTTTCTGTCCACACTGCTTATCGTCCATGTTTCACTCCCATACAAGGCAACACTCCATACAAATGCCTTCAGAAAGGACTTCCTTAGGCTTAAATCAATATTCGATGTTAACAAATTTCTCTTTTTCAAAAACGCCTTTCTACCCATTGCCATTCTGCATTTTATATCATCTGTACTGCGACCATCATTTGTTATTTTACTGCCCAAGTAACAAAACTCATCTACCTCCTTTATTGTTTCGTTACCTAATCTAATTCCTTCAGCATCACCTGATTTTCTTACACTGCACTCCATTACCCTAGTTTTACTCTTGTTAATGTTCATCTTATATGCACCTTTCAGCACACTGTCCATTCCGTTCAATTGCTCTTCCAGGTCCTTTGCTGTATCTGACAGAATCACTATGTCGTCGGCAAAACGCAATGTTTTTAATTCTTCACCCTGAACTTTAATTCCTTCTCCAAATTTCTCCTTGCTTTCCTTTATAGCTTGCTCAATGTACAAATTGAACAACATTGGGGAAAGGCTACAACCCTGTCTTACTCCCTTTCCAACCACTGCATCCCTTTCATGCCCTTCAACTCTGACAACCGCTGTCTGGTTTTTGTACAAGTTGTAAATAACCTTACACTCCCTATATTTTACTCCTGCTTGCTTCAGAACTTGAAAGAGTTTATTCCAATCAACATTGTCAAAAGCCTTCTCCAAATCTACAAAAGCTAGAAATGTAGGTTTGCCTTTCTTAATCTATCTTCTAAGATAAGCCGTAAAGTGAGTATTGTCTCCCGTGTTCCTACATTTCTCCTGAACCCAAACTGATCTTCCCCGAGGTCGGCTTCTACCAGCTTTTCCATCCTTCTGTATATAATTCGTGTTAATATTTTGCAACCATGACTTATCAAACTGATGGTTCTGTAGTTTTCACACCTGTCTGCACCCGCTTTCTTTGGAATGGGGATTATAACATTTTTCTTAAAGTTTGAGGGTACTTCACCTGTCTCATACATCTTACACACAATGTGAAACAATTTTGTCATGGCTGGTTCTCCCAGAGACTTCAGTAGCTCTGACGGGATATCATCTACCCCAGGGGCCTTGTTTCGACTTAGGTCTTTCAGTGCTCTGTCAAATTCATCTCTCAGTATAGTATCTCCTATTTCATCATCATCATCTACGTCCTCTTCCCTTTCTACAATAGTGTCTCGAAGTTCATTTCCTTTGTAGAGCCCCTCTATATACTCTTTCCACCTTTCAGCTTTCCCTTCTTTGCTGAGAACTGGTTTTCCATCAGTGTCCTTGATATTCATAGAGCTGTTTTTCTTATCTCCAAATGTTTCTTTTATTTTTCTGTAGGCTGTATCTATTTTTCCCCTATTTATACATTCTTCTACATCCTTGCATATGCCTTCTAGCCATTCCTGCTTAGCCATTTTGCACTTCCTGTCAATCTCATTTCTTAGTCGTCTGTACTCCATTTTGCCTGTTTCATTTACTGCATTTTTATACTTTCTCCTTTCATCGATTAAATTTAGTATCTCCTGTGATATCCAAGGATTCTTTGTAGGTCTTGCCTTCCTACCTATTTTGTCCTCTGCTGCCTTCACTATTTCATCTCTCAATTTTACCCATTCCTCCTCAACTGTTTTATTTTCCCCTGTTTCTGTCAATTGTTGCCTGAAGCTCCCTCTGAAATTCTTAAGAACTTCAGGTTCCTTCAATTTATCTAGGTCCCATCGCCTTATTTTCTTACCTTTCTGTAGTTTCTTCAGTTTCAGCCTACAGTTCATAACCAACAAGTTATGGTCAGAGTCTATGTCTGCCCCTGGGTATGTCCTACACTTCAAAACCTGGTTCCGAAATCTATGTCTTACCATTATAAAATCTATCTGGTATCTCCCGGTGTCTCCTGGTCTCTTCCACGTATACAACCTTCTTTTGTGATTCTTAAACCAGGTGTTTGTTATAACTAAATTATGTTCCGTGCAAAATTCTACCAGGCGGCTTCCTCTTTCATTCCTTTTGCCCAGACCATATTCACCCACTATCTTCCCTTCCCTTCCTTGTCCTACTACCGAATTCCAGTCTCCCATAACAATTAAGTTTTCCTCTCCCTTAATTGTCTGAATAATTTCCTTTAGCTCCTCATATATTTCTTCGATCTCCTCATCATCGGCAGAGCTAGTTGGCATATAAACCTGTACTACTGTTGTCGGTGTTGGCTTCGTATCTATCTTGACAATGATAATGCGATCGCTGTGCTGGTCATAGTACCTTACCCGCATTCCTATTTTCTTATTCATTATCAGTCCTACTCCTGTGATACCCCCAACTGATTTTGTATTTATAATCCTGTACTCACCTGACCAGAAATCCTGTTCATCCTGCCACCGAACTTCACTAATCCCCACTATATCTAACTTCAACCTATCCATTTCCCTTTTTAAATTTTCTAATTTTCCTACTCGATTAAGGGATCTAACATTCCACGCTCCGACCCGTAGAATGCCAGTATTGTCTTTCCTGATGATCACATCCTCCTGAGTAGTCCCCGCCCGGAGATCCGAATGGGGGACTATTTTACCTCCGGAATATTTTACCCGAGAGGATGCCATCATCATATGTTCATACAGTAGAGCTGCATGTCCTCGGGAAAAATAACGGCTGTAGTTTCCCCTTGCTTTCAGCCGTTCACAGTAGCTGTGTGGCAAAGCCACATTAGCTGATGTTACAAGGCCAGCTCAGTCAATCATCCAGACTGTTGCCCCTGTAACTACTGAAAAGGCTGCTGCCCCTCTTCAGGAACCACACGTTTGTCTGGCCTCTCCACAGATACCCCTCCGCTGTGGTTGCACCTACGGTACGGCTATCTGTATCGTTGAGGCACGCAAGCCACCCCACCTCGGCAATGTCTGTGGTTCATGGGAGTGGAGAATTAAAAAGAGTAAAGTTAGTGATTTATTATTCGATTTGCAGATATTCCTTCGTCACTCACAAATGTTTATTTCTTTGCTTCTTGTCCATTGAGTTTCAGAGCTACTACTCAGCTCCCAAAACCTTCAGTTTAAAGCCTAGTAGTAACAGAACGGAAGTTACTAGATCTAATGAGAATTTTATCTGAGAATACTTGAAAATAACAGATAGCGAGGTTCTCTTCATTAGCTAATGAACTGACTCGTTCTCATTTCTTCTCATAATAAAGCGCTCTGTACTGAGATATTTAGAATATCCTTTTCATATAACTGAAAAATTGAAATTGCATATGACATAGAGACACAACACATTTGTAGTGTGCAACTATTAAATTTAATGGGTATCTTCAAGTATGGATGTTATGCAGTAACAAAATGTGCCTAATTATTAGAAGCTCTAATACGGAAGACGTGTTACTACTAGACGGGCGGGCGGAGGCTAGTGCATTACATTTAACTGACTTTATCTCAAGTTATACATTTCTCACAGAGTTGCTGTTTGGAGAGGATGAATATTCGATGTATTTTGAACATTTCATTCGCTTAATGTGTTCACTTAACTTCAACAGAAAAAAAGTTCCTCACATGTCGAAAATTCCGTAACGTCGTCAGAAAGTGCATGGTCGTAAACTATCAGTATATGCTGTTTATAAATTATCGCCATAAATAAAATTAAAAAGAAATTGTAGTATAGTTCTTAACGAAGACATTGATGAAAATTTCACGTTCGTACAGTGAGTAGTTTGCGAGTGTGAGTGAGTTGAATGAAACGCGATGTAACGCGTGAGCTCGTCTGGAACGTGGCAACTCCTACAGCTTGGTGAGAAAATGGCGGATAGGTCAGCTCAGGTTTATAGGAGCCTTAAGCCCAGGGGCGTGCAGTGATATATGATGTTGGGTATGCTGACAGGAGCATTTCTAGAAGTCGGTCAGAGGGGTGGGGGGGTTAGAGGAACATGCAGTGATCTCAACAAAAGGAGAGTTGGCGGTCCTTCTTCCCCCAACAAACTGGTAAAATTTTGTGTACCTTAGTTTTTTACTCCTTTGTTAAAGGTGTTTGAAATACTTAGTTTTTTACTCCTTTGTTATAGGTGTTTGAAATACATTACAACATACATTGTTACATAATTACGAAAATTATTCAATCTGTAATGTATTTGCTGTGTTCTGAAACAATTTTATCCAGTGTAATACGATACTCCATTTGAGGAGGGAGAGGGCTATTTGCCACCGCATCTGTGTGCTGAGAAAAAAAGGAAAAAAATCGACATATTTTACAATGTACTGAAGGGATTGCAAGAAAGATTCCGTTACTTGCAGTTAACAGTATATTTATTGAAATATATTTTTAATGAACTTGATGTATTACACCACATTATACAAACGATACACGTTAAAAATATTATTAATTACATTTGTATGTAAACTCCATTCTTCTTCCTTGTCTGGTGCATTCAGTGATTACCTCATCATAGAAGTTATGGCTGCTTCTCAGATTATGAAGGACGTCAGCTTCTCTGGACAGAAGAGCCAAACCCGAAAGACGATGTTGACTCTGTGTACACTTTTGGTACGATTTAATTCTTCTCAATGCAGAGAAAGACCTTTCTACTGATGCAGTTGTGCTTGGCACAGTGACAATAAGTAAACCCAGCTTATCAGTGGCGTAACTATGGGGGGGGAAGAGGGGGTTGAACCCCTCCCCCCCAGAACTCGAAAAAAATGTATAACAGCAATATGGTAAAGGTAAAGATTGGAAACTTGGGGTGTTTTACCACAAGCTTTCATTGGATGAGAGTGAATTAGTTCCTTCAACAGGAGTGGTAGATGGGAACTGACTAAAATTTTGCTTGTCAAGCAGATCTATCCCCCCCCCCCCAAAAGCCAAGTCCTAGTTACGCCACTGCAGCTTATACACTTCAGGCAGGGAAGAATCTAGTTGTCTATTCTTCAGTGAAGTCACAAGTTGACATGGATGTTCATTAACAAAGTCATCATATGCATATAACACAACTAGTTCATTTTTCAAACGAATGAAATCGAACACATCCTTATGATTATCAAAATATCCACGGGTGTACTGCCAGTCTAAAGTGTGCAACGGGCACAATATTTCGGCAATCAAACATGTCGCCATCATCAGGTGAACTGACGAACTGAGCTCCTGGAAACGCGCCGGCACGGAGATCCGCACGCTACGGCTGCTCGAAGGGAACTAGGTTCTAGCCCAGTAGCGGGCCATTTAAATACCCTCGGCTCGCGGAGCGACCCCTCCGAGGTCCGCGCCCGGCGCCGCGGCCACGCAGTGGAACCGATTGCGGCGGCGTCTGAGATGACGGCGATGTGAGGACTCTGTCCGCCGTGGTCGTCACTTCGTTACGTTTGCTAGATATACTCTTAATTAACCCAATCGCTGGTTCCCAAGCTTTGCTAAGATTATAGCCAGAGTCACGGTTTATGAGGTCGTCACTTTTGCGAATTTCAATGGCCTCTCTAACGACGCAGTCCCAGTATCTCGACGTCCGTACCAGAATTCTAGTGCGTTCATACTCCATCGCATGATTCTCCGACAAACAATGTTCAGCGACCGCCGACTTGCTTGGATACATCAATCATGTGTGCCTCTGGTGTTCAACGCATCGATCCTCGACGGTACGCATCTGTCCAATATATGACTTTCCACACTGACACGGAATCTGGTACACGCCGGCCTTCCTCAAACCGAGATCATCTTTGGCGCTCCCCACCAGTGCACGAATTTTATTCGGCGGACAAAAAACAGTTCCAACCTGGTGTTTTTTCAAAATGCGGGCGACCTTCCCTGAGAGTGCGCCCGTATATGGAAGGAACGCAGTGCCTACATCCGCCCTTGTGTTTTCATCCGTTTCCACAGGTTGTGATGTAGTGGTTGGGCGGAGAGCCCGCTGAATCTGCCACTCTGAGTACCCATTTTTGCGAAATACAGTTTTCAGGTGTTCCAATTCCTGGGGAAGACTCTCTGCATCGGAGATAGTGCGCGCCTTATGTACTAGAGTTTTAAGTACCCCATTCCTCTGTGAAAGGTGGTGACAGCTGTCTGCGTGTAAATACAGATCAGTGTGCGTTGTCTTCCGATATACACTCTTCTCTTGACCAAGACGTCAAGGAACGGTAATTTACCCTCCGTTTCAGTCTCCATAGTGAATTTGTTGTTGGGGTGTATGGAGTTCAGATGTGTAAGGAAGTCAAGGAGTTTATCCATACCATGTGGCCAGATGACGAAAGTGTCGTCCACGTAACGGAAAAAGCAAGTAGGTTTCCATTCAGATGATGCCAGGGCTTCCTCCTCGAAATTCTCCATGTACAAATTTGCGACCCCAGGGGAGAGTGGGCTAACCATAGCGACTCCCTCCGTTTGTTCGTAGTATTCGCCATTGAAAAGAAAATACGTGGAGGTCAAGACATGTCTAAAAAGTTCGGTGGTCTTCTCGTCAAACTTCTGACCAATCAAATCTATTGACTCTCGAAGGGTCACCCTCGTAAACAACGAAACGACGTCAAAACTCACCATGATATCTGACTCATCCTGCCTGAAGCTGTTAAGGCGTTTAACAAAATCCACGGAATTACGGGTGTGATGAGGGCATTTGCCCACATAAGGACTTAATATTCCCGTCAAGTATTTGGCCAACAAATATGTAGGTGCCCTGATGTTACTGAAAATGGGACGTAACGGTACCCCATCTTTGTGAACCTTAGGGAGTCCATAAAGTCTTGGCGGTACCGGACCTTGAGGTAGCAGTTTCTTGACGACACCCTCCGGTAAATCCGCATCCTTGAGAAGCGCCCTCGTCTTGTTTTCCACCTTCTTTGTGGGGTAAACGCTGATCTTCCGGTACGAATCGTCATTTAGCAGGCTCTGCATCTTTTCAGTGTAGTCCTTATGGGAGACAACAACCGTAGCATTGCCTTTGTCAGCCGGTAAGACAACAATTTCAGGGCGCTCCCTCAGGTCACGAATGGCCACCCTCTCTTTACTAGTGATGTTAGACTTCATGGGCTTGGATTTCGTCAGCGCACGACAAGTTTCACGACGTATTTCCTCAGCTGATTCAGGCGGAAGTCGAGCTGCAACCTGTTCAACTGCACTAATAATTTCTGCGACCGGTGTGAACTTGGGGAAAGGAGCATAGTTGAGTGCCTTTTCCAAATCTGAGACCGCATCATCACTCAACTCCATGCCACTCAGATTGATGACAGTCTTGCACGGAACCTGCAGAGATGGTTTGTCAAGGAGTCGTGAGAACTTAGCTGTTTGACGTCCCGTTGCCTTCTTATGGGCGGAATCGGCTGCAACCGAAGTTGCAGATTTCTGGATCTGCGTTATCGGGTGGGGAATTGTAGGGTGCCCCTAGATACATCAGGAGTGCACTACACTAAGGAAGCGGCTACTCGGGTAGCAGAGTACTTGTGGAGTGCACATGGGTTTTTTTTAGGCTAGGCGCTAACTCTGATGAGCACTCGCCTGTCAGCATTCAAACAGCGTATTCAGGCCACGTTCGGAACAAAAATTCGAACATAAAAATATTAGCCGCGAACTTACAGAGTATTAGAAACAAAGTTCCCGAATTTGCAGCGCTGCATGGAAGTTATTGCGCTCAGATAGTTTTAGGCACCGAAAGCCGGCTAAATGATGATGTGGCAAGTTCAGAAATATTTAGCGAAGCGTGGAATGTATATCGGAAAGATAGATCTGATACAACTGGAGGAGGAGTGTTCATCGCTGTGGACAAAGATATTGTTTCTACTGAGATCGAGGTTGAAAGTAACTGTGAAGTTATCTGGGCACGCATAACAGGTCTAAAAGAAGTAAAGTTAATAGTTCGGTGTTTTTACCGGTCCCCCAGTGCTGCTGTAGCAGTTTTAGAATAATTCAAGGAAAGTCTACACCAGGTAGTGCATAGGTATCCGGGCCATGTAATATTAGTCGGAGGTGACTTCTCCGAAAACTGTCTTGAGCAGTTAAACCGGCAACCCACGCGCAATGGAAATATTCTAGACCTTATAGCCACAAACAGGCCTGACCTTATTAACGATGCCTGTGTAGAGACAGGAATTAGTGATCATGATATCGTCATAGCGTCGATGGTGACCAAAGTTCATAAACCAATCAAGAAGGCTAGGAGCGTGTTTTTGTTGGGAAGAGCCGATAAGCAAATGTTACGATCGCACTTAGAAAATGAATGGGCATCGTTTAATTTCGAGGCTATGGATGTCGAGGAATTGTGGACTAAATTTAAGTGCATTGTTAATAAAGGGTTAGAGAAATATGTGCCAGTAAAGACGATTAAGGATGGAAAAGATCCACCGTGGTATAATAATAATGTTAGAAAGCTGCTGAGAAAGCAAAGGCTGTTGCACTCTCGATTCAAAAAAGAACATGCAAATGATGACAGGCAAAAGTTAGAAGAGGTTCGTGCGTCTATAAAAAGATCGATGCGTGAAGCATACAATAATTATCACAGCCATACCTTAGCAAAAGATCTTTCCGAGAACCCGAAAAAATTCTGGTCCTATGTAAAATCGATAAGCGGGTCAAAGCCCACTGTCCAGTCACTAGTTGATCATTCCGGGGTAGTAATAGAAGAAAGCAAACGGAAAGCTGAAGTTCTAAATTTAACCTTTAAGAAATCTTTCACGCAGGAGGACCGCACAAATATACCATCATTTGATCAACGTACTAATTCCGAAATGGTGGACATAGGAATAGGTATTTCCGGTGTAGAGAAGCAGCTGAGAGAGCTAAATATGAAAAAGTCTGCTGGTCCGGATGGAATACCAGTTCGGTTTTACAAAGACTATTCTGCGGCATTGGCCCCCTACTTAGCTTGCATTTATAGCGAATCTTTAATTCAGCGCAGAGTTCCTAGTGATTGGAAAAAAGCGCAGGTGACTCCCGTGTATAAGAAAGGAAAGAGAACTGACCCATACAATTACAGGCTAATATCGTTGACATCTGTTTCATGTAGAATTTTGGAGCATATTCTCAGTTCGAATATAGTAAATTTCCTTGAAACGGAAAAGCTTCTTTCCATGAATCAGCACGGGTTTAGGAAACATCGTTCATGTGAAACTCAGCTTGCCCTTTTCTCACATGACATCTTGCGAGCCATGGACGAAGGACAATAGGCGGATTGTGTTTTTCTCGACTTCAAAAAGGCGTTCGACCCGGTGCCACACTGCAGACTGCTAACGAAGATACGAGCTTATGGAATAGGTTCACAGATTTGTGACTGGCTGGAAGACTTCCTAATTAATAGAACGCAGTATGTTGTTCTCGACGGCGAGTGTTCATCAGAGACGAGTGTATCGTCAGGCGTGCCCCAGGGGAGTGTGATAGGACCGCTATTATTTTCTATCTATATAAATGATCTGATGGACAGAGTAAGTTGTAATTTGCGGCTGTTTCCTGATGATGCTGTGGTGTATGGGAGGGTGTCGTCTGTAACTGACTGTAATAGCATGCAGGTTGACTTAGACAAAATTTCTAGTTGGTGCGAAGAATGGCAGCTAGCTCTCAATGTAGAAAAATGTAAGGTGATGCGCATGAGTAGAAAAAACAATCCTATAATGTTCGAATACAGCATCAGTAGTGAGCTTCTTGATGCGGTCACGTCGTTCAAATATCTAGGCGTAACATTGCAGAGCGATATGAAATGGAACGAGCATGTAAGGACAGTTGTGAGTAAGGTGGACAGCCAACTTCGGTTTATTGGGAGAATTTTGGGAAGATGTACTTCACCTGTAAAGGAGACCGCGTATAAAACGCTTGTACGACCACGTCTTGAGTATTGCTCAAGTATTTGGGACCCGCAGCAGATCGGTTTGAAGGAAGCCATAGAGGCGGTTCAGAGGCGAGCAGCTAGATTTGTTACCGGTAGGTTCGACCAATGCGCGAGTGTCACGGAAATGCTCCGGCAACTCAATTGGGGATCGCTGGAAGAAAGACGACGTTCTTTTCGTGAATTTCTGTTGAGGAAATTTAGAGGGCCGGAATTTAAAGCTGAGTGTAGTACGATCTTGCCGTCTACTTACATTTCGCGTGTTGATCACAAAGACAAGATAAGAGAAATTAGGGCTCGTACGGAGGCATATAGGCATTCTTTTTTTCCTCGTTCAATTTGGGAGTGGAATAGGTAAGGAAATGCCTAGTAGTGGTACAGTGTACCCTCCGCCACGCACCTTACGGTGAATTGCGGAGTATGTATGTAGATGTAGATGTAGATGTAACACCATCAATCCAATCCCAGGAAAAAGACGTGAAGTGACTAGCCAGTTGCAAATGATGTTTGAATAGTTCCAGTGAGATGAACTAAGGGCTACGGTTGGTGAAATGCACTCTCTCACGAAGCAATGCGAGGCTGGCCCATTTCTTGATTCTCTTGGCTGCTGTAGAATCGATGTGATGCGTAACCTTAGCAAAGTTTGGAACAACATTCTCGGAACGACGTCTCTTTAGAAAAGCAAGAGTACTTAGCAAACGACATCTACGGTGGCGCAACTTTCCACATTTCTTCAGTTTCTCCCGGCGTATTTGGTTATCAAAATATCCACGGGTGTACTGCCGGTCGAAAGTGTCCAACGGGCACAATATTTGTTCCAAACTTTGCTAAGGTTACGCATCACATCGATTCTGCAGCAGCCAAGAGAATCAAGAAACGGGCCAGCCTCGCATTGCTTCGTGAGAGAGTGCATTTCACCCGCAGTAGCCTTGAGTTCATCTCACTGGAACTATTCAAACTTCATTTGCAACTGGCTAGTCACTTCACGTCTTTTTCCTGGGATTGGATTTATGGTGTTACTTCGGTTGCAGCCGATTCCGCCCATAAGAAGGCAACGGGACGTCAAACAGCTAAGTTCTCACGTCTCCTTGACAAACTATCTCTGCAGGTTCTGTGCAAGACCGTCATCAATCGGAGTGGCATGGAGTTGAGTGATGATGCGGTCTCAGTTTTGGAAAAAGGACTCAACTTTGCTCCTACCCCCAAGTTCACACCGGTCGCAGAAATTATTAGTGCAGTTGAACAGGTTGCAGCTCGACTTCCGCCTGAATCAGCTAAGGAAATACGTCGTGAAACTTGTCGTGCGCTGACGAAATCCAAGCCCATGAAGTCTAACATCACTAGTAAAGAGAGGGCGGCCATTCGTGACCTGAGGGAGCGCCCTGAAATTGTTGTCTTACCGGCTGACAAAGGCAATGCTACGGTTGTTGTCTCCCATAAGGACTACACTGAAAAGATGCAGAGCCTGCTAAATGACGATTCCTACCGGAAGATCAGCGTTTGCCCCACAAAGAAGGTGGAAAACAAGACGAGGGCGCTTCTCAAGGATGCGGATTTACCGGAGGGTGTCGCCAAGAAGCTGCTACCTCAAGGTCCGGTACCTCCAAGATTTTATGGACTCCCTAAGGTTCACAAAGATGGGATACCGTTACGTCCCATTGTCAGTAACATCAGGGCACCTCCATATTTCTTGACCAAATACTTGACGGGAATATTAAGTCCTTATGTGGGCAAATGCCCTCATCACACCCGTAATTCCGTGGATTTTGTTAAACGCCTTAACAGCTTCAGGCAGGATGAGTAAGATATCATGGTGAGTTTTGACGTCGTTTCGTTGTTTACGAGGGTGCCCCTTCGAGAGTCACTAGATTTGATTGGTCAGAAGTTTGACGAGAATACCACCGAACTTTTTAGGCATGTCTTGACCTCCACGTATTTTCTTTTCAATGGCGAATACTACGAACAAACGGAGGGAGTCGCTATGGGTAGCTCACTCTCCCCTGTGCTCGCAAATTTGTACATGGAGAATTTCGAGGAGGAAGCCCTGGCATCATCTGAATGGAAACCTACTTGCTTTTTCCGTTACGTGGACGACACTTTCGTCATCTGGCCACATGGTATGGATAAACTCCTTGACTTCCTTACACATCTGAACTCCATACACCCCAACAACAAATTCTCTATGGAGACTGAAACGTCTTGGTCAAGAGAAGAGCTGATGGCACCCTGGGTCATAGTGTACATCGGAAGACAACGCACACTGATCTGTATTTACACGCAGACAGCTGTCACCACCCTTCACAGAAGAATGGGGTACTTAAAACTCTAGTACATAGGGCGCGCACTATCTCCGACGCAGAGAGTCTACCCCAGGAATTGGATCACCTGAAAACTGTATTTCGCAAAAATGGGTACTCAGAGTGGCAGATTCAGCGGGCTCTCCGCACAACCACTACATCACAACCTGTGGAAACGGATGAAAACAGGACGGAGGATGTAGGCACTGCGTTCCTTCCATATACCGGCGCACTTTCAAGGAAGGTCGCAAGCATTTTGAAAAAACACCAGGTTGGAACTGTTTTTTGTCCGCCGGATAAAATTCGTGTACTGGTGAGGAGCGCCAAAGATGATCTCGGTTTGAGGAAGGCCGGCGTGTACCAGACTCGGTGTCAGTGTGGAAAGTCATATATTGGACAGACGATGCGTACCGTCGATGATCGATGCGTTGAATACCAGAGGCACACATGATTGATGTATCCGAGCAGGTCGGCGGTCGCTGAACATTGTTTGTCGGAGAATCATGCGATGGAGTATGAACGCACTAGAATTCTGGTACAGACGTCGAGATACTGGGACTGCGTCGTTAGAGAGGTCATTGAAATTCGCAAAAGTGACGACCTCATAAACCGTGACTCTGTCTATAATCTTAGCAAAACTTGGGAACCAGCGATTGGGTTAATTAAGAGTATATCTAGCAAACGTAACGAAGTGACGACCACGGCGGACAGAGTCCTCACACCGCCGTCATCTCAGACGCCGCCGCAATCGGTTCCACTGCGCGGCCGCGGCGCGGGGCGCGGACCGCAGAGGGGTCGCTCCGCGGGCCGAGGGTATTTAAATGGCCCGCTACCGGGCTAGAACCCAGTTCCCTTCGAGCAGCCGTAGCGTGCGGATCTCCGTGCCGGCGCGTTTCCAGGAGCTCAGTCCGTCAGTTCACCTGATGATGGCGACATGTTTGATTGCCGAAATATTGTGCCCGTTGGACACTTTAGACCGGCAGTACACCTGTGGATATTTTGATAACCAAATACGCCGGGAGAAACTGAAGAATCACATCCTTATGAGTTTGCATTAATTTTTCAAATGTAGTTGTAGGAAAATTTATTCCGTACGTTTCACACATTTTTGGATCCAGTAAAGATATGAATTCAAGTTGCTGCAAAGATTCGAACCTTTCTTCAATTTGTGCAACTATATTGTCAATAATATCACAATAGAGAGACCTTCTTAAAATGGAAGGATGTACATTAGAACTCTGTGAACCCAGCCTACTAAGTGGAATAGCCTGACAAGAGCCACAGAATAGTAAATAAAGTACAACAAATAACAAAATGGCAGAAAATACTCTTCATTTGGTGTCAGAAGAAACTCGACTCAGGGTGATGGTTGCGGATATTGCATGCGAAGTCACGGTAATTTCATAGTGATAGTTATTAAGGGGTTTTGTTGAAGGCAATTTACTGAGGAATTTATTTATTATTTCAGTTTTTACACTAGGTTACCCACATAGTATTTTTTTCAAAATGGTAAAAGGGGACAGCGCAAAGGGTGTTTCTACAGAAAAGGCTATACAGTCTTTAGTAGACCAAGTTGCTCAATTAAGGGCCGTTAACAACCAATTAAGTAAGGAGTTAGGTGAATGTAGATAAACGGGCACAGATCCACCCGCCATGGATTCTGCAGCAGCCACATTAGTAACTCCGTTTTCAGGTAAACTGGTTGAGGGCGTGGTTTCTTTTTTTGACGATCTGGTATCTACAGCAAAATTGGGTTAATGGACAGATGATCAGCTACTCCAAATGACACAATTATGCTTAACAGGGGATGCTAAGGCCCATGCACTTTACTATGAGGAACTGTGTAATGCACTGTCCTTTGACGAACTGAAAAAAGGGTTGTTAAAGAGATTCAAATAGCAAAATAGGAGTAGATTCTTTCGCGAGCAATTGAACACAATGAGCATGAGGCAAAATGAGGCGCTAGAAAACTTTGCGGGTAGGATAAGGAGGATAAATGTGAACACATATCAGTTGACAAATAATGACGACTCAAATTGGATAATCTTACAGGAAGCGGAAAATAGAGCATTGGATACTTTCTTGCGAGGGCTACCAGCGGATTTATCACGTAGAGTGAGGTCAGAATTTCCCAAAACGCTAGCGGAAGCACTCGCTAGCGCTACTGCTTTCGAAGAGATAGACGTATCAACTAGAGCTAGGGAACGCCACAATGTGTTTTCACCAGGAACGAAATGAGGTGTTTTCGTTGCGACCGACAGGGTCACATAGCTAGAAATTGTAAGCAGCCTCAGTGCCATAATTGTGGCAAAATAGGTCACTTGAGTAGGGAGTGTAGGTCGAAAAAATGGGATAGGAAGCCGTTAAACGACGGAGGGTACCCAGGAGACGCCGTCTGGGGTTTCCCTTAAAATTCCGTGCGGTAATGGCGCAGGCAAAGGCGGATTTCTGGTTATCTGGGATATTAGGGGACAAGGCAGTAAAATTTTTGGTAGACACTGGATAAAATGTATCTGTAATAAATAGTAGTTGTATAGAGAAAAGGAAGTTTGACCCCCAAGGTATAAGTTAAGTGGTGTAGGTGGTAGTGGGGTACGATCATTGGGACACACCCCTGTAGTATTCATAATTGATAGAGTTCAATTTTTGGAGGATATGGAGGTTATTTCGAGAGTAGCGGACGAGTATGACGCAATTCTGGGGATGGATTTCCTGACTTCACATCGCGCCACAATCAACCTCAGTCAGCAAACAGTGGAGCTAAGCAGAACATTGTTCCGGTCAGGCGACACAGCTGCGAAGGGCTTACCGCTGCAAGATTTCCCGACGTACGAGGAGAAATCAAACTGCAGACGATGTCCTTGAAGGTAGATTCGCGCGATACAGTATCATTAGGTACAGGGAAATTTCTCTGGATAATCGTCAATACCGACCTACCAGTGGATACAGTGTGTCTTGTGGAGTCGTTACAGAAGAATGAGGAACTAGACGGGGCAACATTGTTTTGTATGTAGAAGCATAGTGCGTATTAGTGAAAAAGATTGGGCAAAAAGAGTACCAGTACTCGTTGATAATTTTGGGGCAGAAGATAGGAAATTAAGAAAGGGAATGTTGTTAGCAACAGTGAGCACCTTCGAAGAAGAAGATTTTATCTGGTCAGATACTGGAAATAGTCTCCAGCCAGTAGCCTATAAAACTGTGTTGCGCCAGAAACTGTCGCATTTGGAGGGAAATGATTGTGATGAACTTGAAACTGCTTTGAGTGAATTTCAGGATTTGTTTAATTCGCAAGGTCCGTTGCCAGCTACAAAAATTACGCAACATAAAATTCCAACTGGGAATAGTCCTCGTGTCTATAAACGACCATATCGTGTTGCACGACATCTGCAACTAATACTAGATGAATTCATTGAGCAGCAGGTGAAGGACGGAATTATTGAGCACTCAGATTCCCCATACAGTGCCAACGTGGCAATCGTGCCTAAAAAGTCTCCTGATGGTACAAAACGGTAAAGATTTTGCTGCGATTTCAGACATTTGTACAACCAAACAATTTCAGATGTCTATCCATTACCGAACATTACGGACATTTTAGACAGTCTAGGTAGCAGCAAGTACTTCTCCACCATAGATCTTAGGAGTGGATACCACCAGCTAGAAGTAGCGCCGGAAGACAGGCATAAGACTGCGTTTCCTACGCCAGGAGGCTATTGGCAGTACAAGAGGATGCCGTTCGGGTTAAAAAGACGCGCCCGCCACATTCCAAAGATTGCTTGACAGGGTGTTAAGAGGACTGAAAACAAGAGAATGTTGTGTGTATCTCGATGATATTGTCGTTTTCTTCTGGGATATTAAAGAACACGCGGCACGGTTACGAAAAGTATTTCAGAGGCTTAGGGATACCAGGTTAACGATAAATTTGGAAAATGTAATTTCGCGTTGAAGAAGGTAACTTATTTGGGACATTTTATTAGTGGTGAAGGTGTTAAGATGGATCCACGGTTAGTATCCGCAGTTCAGGAATTCCTGATGCCACAGCGGGTTCAGTCGTTCCTCGGGCTCGTGCCATATTATAGGAACTCTATAGCATTTTGCAGAAATAGCCCGTCCACTAACGGGTTGTTAAAGAAGGGAGCAAAATTTCAATGGACACTTCAGTGTGAAAAAGCGTTCGAGGTACTAAAGCAAAAATTAGTAACAAGTTCGCTTCTGGCGTATCCAGATGATAGTAAGGAATTTGTGTTGTGACGCGATGCACGATGCAAGCGGACATTCAGTGGGGGTGGGTAGTGTTGTCGCAGGTATTTGATGGAATAGAACGGACGATAGCATATGCATCGAGGCAGTTAAGGACAGCGGAGAAAAACTACTCAACCACAGAGAAAGAGTTACGGCATTAAGTATTTTAAATGTTATTTACATGGGAGAAACTTTAAGGTGATAACAGACCATGCAGCGCTCACGTGGTTACGTGGACTGCGGGATCCCTCGAGACGACTAATTCGTTGCTCTTTGTGTTTGGTAGAGATGGATTACAGGGTGATACATAAACCCGGGAAGAAACACACCAATACAGACGGGTTAAGTAGGAAGATCGCGTTCGTGGAAGCAGTAGGAAGGGATGCTGAAAGATGGCGGAAGCAACAAGCAAAAGGATGCAGAACGTAAAGAGTATGCCAAGCAGAGACAATTCTATCTGGAGGAGGAGACGGTGTGCCGGGAAACGAAGTTAGGGCCTAGAATCGTCGTCCCAGCGCATCTCAGACAGGAGGTGACGCGAGAGGTGCACGATCAGATCATATTCTCTCAGGGCATGGAGGTCGGAGGCCGGCGGAGAGGTTTTGGTGGCCGACTCGGAAGCGAGATGTGAGGCAGTGCGTGCGTAATTGCTTGGAATGTGCTCAAAGGTCAGACGTGTGCCGCCAGAGGCTTCAGTTCCATTTCAGATGTGTGGGCTTGACATCTGTGGTCCATTCCATAAAACTCTGGCAGGTAATAGGTGCGTTCTAACAATCATTGATCATTTTTCCCGGTACTTAGTTATGGTTAGTTTGCCCAACCAGTAGGCCAGCACAGTTGCACAACTGGATACTTAAGTTTGGGGTACCGGAAGCAATTATCACCGATCAGGTTTCGACGTTCGTGTCGGAAGTGCTGAAACAGCTATGCCACCTATTGAAAATTAAAAAGCTACGAACTACACCCCTCCACCCACAGAGCAACGGAAGAACCGAGCGTGTTCATCGAACGATTGGTAAAATTCTGGGCTACTGCGTGAACGAACAGCAAAATAACAAGGACTTGTATTTGGGAATGATTGTCTCCAGTTACAATGCCAAAATGCATGATTCGACTGGCTTGTCGCCCTACAAAGTGGTGTAAGGGAGGGAAATGCCGTCGCCTTTCGATCTGTTGAGGAGAAAAGAAGGAAAAGCGGGCGAAACGGTGAAAGATATTGCAAAGGTTATGAGGGAAATTTGGAAGAGAGTGCAGAGAGCAAATACCGAGGCACTGGAGCGGCAAGATAGGGTAGCGGAAATTGATGCTAAGTATCCGAACTTCAGAGTAGACCAGTGGGTTATGCTATCAACCCCATATATAGGCAAAGTGAGAACTAAACTGCTGGTTGCTAATTATAGGGAGCCATATCAGTTAGGGGAAGTAACATCTCCAGTGAACGTAAAGTTGCAGCTCCCAACGAGAACAACAATAGTGCACATAAGTAGAATGAAACCTTTCAAAGGGGCAATAGATGCGATGACCGCACCGCCATTACCGATGGGAATATAGAATGGGGGTCGGCAAACGAAAAGACAGGATAATGTAGTGGTAGCAGCACCGGGTACGGGGCGCTATAATTTAAGAAAACTTACTTAGTAGTAACGGTGATGGATGACAGTAGTAATTTGTTGGGTTGAGCAATATGGTTTTTTTTCTTTCTTTTCTTTCAGGGGATACCGCTGGGTGCGATGGAGCGGCTTGGGTTACTGGTGCTCCTAGGATTAACTTATTGGATTGATGTAGGCGATGGACTACGAGTACATCACTTGTATAGCGGTGTAGTGTTTGCAAAACAAGGGCAGGTAGCACTAACAAATCACAAGTGGACTATCGTTCTAGATTACAGTTTATGATCGCTACGAATTGAACTAAGAAGGTTCGAGATGGAGTTGGGTACGTTGAAGGAGAGGACGGACAAGTACGCAATGTTTCGGGAAATACCGCACGAGAGGGGCACCTTGGAGTTCACGTTCCGGCAAACGAAGGATGAATTTTATTGGATGCAGAGGATAGTGCTGCATACAGTGAAAAGGGCAAAAAGGGGATGGGGGTAAATTGTTAAAAACGGCGTTTGTGGCTGCGGATAGTGATGACATTATGCAGCTCAATAATACATTACATGCGGAAGCAGGCGGAGGCTATAGTTGAGTGGCATACTACGCAGGTACGGGGTTTGGAGCAGACCATTTTAAATAATACAAGTACGGTTAGGAGCATTAGGCGGCAGTTAAGTAGGAAACATCTGCCACAGTTAATAATAACCTGCGAATAATACAAACACGTCTGGAAAAAGTCGACGATGAATTATCAATAAGATGGACGTTACGGTTCCTAACGGATAGGTCAATAGAAGCGCGGTTAGCGCTGGAGGCCGTTTATCATGCCACGCGGGGTCATTTGTCAATTGCATTGTTGCCACCTTCCGTGTTTCTATCATTATTGCTCAGGATTAAAACAGTTGCCTCAGACCTTATGGCTTATATTTCCCCCGAACGAGGAGTACTTGTCGCATTGTTACCATCTATCTACCGTACATGTAGAATCAGATAGTGTTAATTTAAGATTCTGTGTATCGATTCTGGTAGTTGACAAAACGGGTGTGTTTGACGCGTATATAGTGCATACGTTTCCGGTAAAATGGGATGAGCTGAATAAATTTTTGCAATTTAGGGTAGTGGAGATGTTGCTAATTTCGCCAAGTACTAACGCTAGCGTAGTAATGGGAACCAATGACTTAAGTAATTGTATCTTTGGGCAAATAATGATATGTCCGGCTCGTGAAATAAATTCTGAATAAGGAAAATTGTAAACTACAACTGTTTATTGGTACGGATTTATCGAATTGCGAAAAAGAAATTTTACCTACAACGAGCCATTTTTTCAGAAGAGTGGAAGGTCATTGGCTTTACGCAGTGCAGCAGCCAATTAACGCTTTCGTGCAGTGTTTTGGTAAGGGAGTGGCTGAGCCGGCACAACACATGGAGCTAAGTGGGAGTGGATTAATAGGTAATGGGACTTTGTGTTCGATTACGGGAATAAATTTTACCCTACCTGCTACTATATCAGGACAGATAGAAGTCAATAGCTCATGTCCACTTGTGTTATGGCCAGATGAAGGAATGCAAATTTTACCGCCACAGAATCTTTCGTTCTTAAATCGGTCACTAGACCCATCGATCATGGAGTCCTTGGACTCATTTATCAGTGCCCAATAACATAGGATTACTGCAAATACGATCGTACAGCAGGTACTGCAGTTTAGGCAGCAACGGAAGCAAAAGATAGTATGGATCGGGTCCGGTGTTTCAGGATTAGGTTTAACAGTAGCACTCCTTTGCGGTGTACTCTTGTACTACAAACGGATGGAAAGAAGGATGCCGGCCGCGGTGGCCGAGGTGATTGAGGCGCTCCAGTCACGGTCAGCACGGCCACTACGGTCGGGGGTTCGAATCCCCCCTCGGGCATGGATATTTGTGCCGCACTAGTTCGTAAGTAGTTCATAAGTAGTTTGTAAGTTTAGGGACTGATGATCCCGTAGTTAAGTCCCATAAGCTTAACAAACATTTCAACATTTGAAAGAAGGATGATTCACACTTTACCCGTACATCAGATACCCGTGGGCTGGATAAAGCAGATCTAGAACATAGTCACTTGAATTGTAATTATAATTCCTTGTATAGTATTCAGATAGTAGTTATTGAGTAATGTCATTGTGTACATAGAATTCAGTAGAGGTAGCGTAAGGATTATAACGAATGAAAATGTTAAGTGATTAAATTTTGATGACTGTTGTGAATACATAAAGTTTCATGGTTGTTTGACATGGACATGGTCTTATGAGTAGAAATGGCAGATTGTAATCATGTTTTAACTGAAATTAATGTACATATTTTTTTGTTTAATGGAGCTATAACTGTGTAGAGTGTAGTGGCTGATGGGTGTTATAAGGATAGTTTTGTGTGAAAGTTGGGGACGATTTTTAGCCAGAGGGAGAAGAATGTAGGGGTGAAATGGATACAAGTAAATTATTGGAAGTATCGAAGTGATTTTGCTAGTGGACAGGCAGCGCAGGCAGCGGACAAGTGTTTCGCAACCAGCAGTAAACAGAGAGGAGCAGGCGCGGTTACACGAAAGCAGGCCGCCGACGCATTTAGTGGTCCGAGTCAAAACACAGGAACCAGGACGAGTTTATCGGAAGCAGCCTGACTAGCACGTACTTGTAAACAAAGTGGTTTCAGTGAGGTCGGACCAAACAGGAGTTACCGGTGCTACGCAACGAAGTTTGTACCAGTTTGCGGGTCAGCGAGCTGCAACGGAAGCATTCAGAAACCTTCGTGGACGGTATAAAACAGGCCAGAAAACGACGGAAAGGCAGTCTCCGGCAGTATTCAAACGTTCAAATGTTTGTAAAGTCTATGGGACTTAACTACGGGGTCATCAGTCCCTAAACTTACAAACTACTTACAACTAAGGACGGCACAAATATCCATGCCCGAGGGGGGATTCGAACCCCCGACCGTAGTGGCCGGCAATATTCGCCGAGTATCCAGCGAGTATATGACGGACAGGCAGTGTTTCTCAGAAGTTAACCATTAGACGACTGGCAATACTTCGTCATGTTGTAGGAAACGCCGTAGTCGACCTAGCCTTCGTAGACCTATTAGAAGACGCCAGAAGGGCTCTGGAGGATGCGACATCCTTCCTAGCAGCAGCGGCCGTCGTACAGCAGCAGCAGGCCGGCCAGCTCCAGAATAGGCTGCTTCGGGAATTACGGAGAGCATCGCAGAAGGCCGTCGACAGGAAAGTGAGCCACTAGCTAGTATGCGGAGCAGCGCAGATGAAGGCCGTCGACGGGGGGAAAAACCGATCACCTGAGTAACAACAAAGCGATCCGCCAACAGTGAAGCTGTTCACTTACCTGGTCCGAAGATAACAGGAGAACATCTTTCCGGCTCCACGGCAGCGGAGGTGCTGTCGTCGACGAACCACGAGAAGCCGAAACATTACGCCGAGGTACGACACAGTGACGCAACGCGGCGGGGAGCAGCGCGACCGGCCGTATTACGACCCTCGCGTTCTGAATAAGCCACGCGCCTGCAGCCGACGCCGAGGTCCGAGTGGAACGGCCGCCTCAGCACCGTCACTGGTAGCGCAGCGCGCGTCCAACTCACGTCAGGCAAGGTTCACACGCGAGTAAAGATGTGGTATTGGTAACATCTGTCAAAGCGGCAAAGCTGTAGAGTCTGTCAAGTAATAATTGAATATGTGGAATTTAACACGGTAACCGCTCTCCTTCAGGGACACGGGGTTTGTAAAGTTAGAAGTTAAATAAATGTATATAATTTGGACTCCTGTCTTCTACACAATCCTCTTCCCCTGAGTCAAGTGAACCCTGCCTACTAAGTGGAATATCCTGACAAGAGCCACAGAAAAGTAAATAAAGTACAACAAATAACAAACTCTTCACAACTTATAATTTCCCCAAGATATTTGAACTTCTTTACAACTTTATTTTGTTTGCTATTTTTTAGCTGAATGAAAGCAGTTTCAACCTCGAAGGTTGGCATAACTTCTATTTTTTCAAATGGAATTTGTAATCCCACTTTTGCTGAAATGTTTAGCAGTTGGTCAGTTTGGACTTACGTCTCTTCCACATTATTTGCCAGTAGTGCAAGATCGTCTGCCTATGCTTGGCAGTTTAATTTTATATTCCTACCAATCTTGATGTTGGGTTGGCATTTGTTTCTCCATTCTTGCATGACCTTCTCCAGTAAACAATTAAACAGAATAGGTGAGAGACCATCCCCCTGCCGAAGTCCAGTTTTATTGTGAATGGTTCTGACAGTGCTCCTCGAAATTTAATTTTTGCTTTAGTATTTTTGAGTCATTCCAAGAAGGTCGATCAGTTTTCTGTGAACACCAAATTCTTGAAGGATTTTCAGTAATGACTCCCAGTGAATACTGTCATGAGCTGTTTTGAAGCCATCGGATGTAATGAGTAGATTTTTACTTCATGATTTTTGCTGCTTCATAATCCACTTAAGACTGATGATTCTATTTGGACAACTTCCGCCTGGCCGAAATCCTCCTTAGTACTCGCCAAGTTCTTGGTCCAGTTGTTCCTGTATTCTTGAGTGAATAATTTTGGAAAGGATTTTATATGGGCCATCAACAAGGGATATTCCTCTATAATTGTTGGGATCTGACCTATCACATTTCTCGTGTAGGGGGTGGATTATTGCTGTGTTCCATTCCTCAGTCGTGATTTCACAGTTCCATATGTCAACAGTTCATTTACGTAAGTTTTGAAGAGTTTGATCACTAGTATTCTTCCATAATTCTGCAACCAACTGATTTTCTCCTGCTGCTTTGTAGTTCTTGAGAATGTTAATGGCTTTGATCCCTTCCTCATATGTTGGAGGTACAATATTTTCCAGTGGTGTTTTGTAATTTGCTTCGGTGTCATACTTTAGATATTCTCTTGAGTCTTCACAGTTGAGTAATTCTTTTAAGTAGGCTGCCAAGATATTTTCATTGTCTTGGTTGTTATGTGCCATTTTCTCATTCTCATTTCTCAGCATAAGTGAAAGTGGTGTATACTTCGACTGACACTGTTTGAATATCTTTTATAATTCCCTGTTTCATGTTGCTTGAATGATTTATCTGTTGTTCTGATCATTTCATTTTGATAACTCCTTTTAATTCTTCGAATTTCCTTAGCTGCTTGCCTTTTAGCATTAGTTAGTTCTGCTCTGGATTCTTCGGTTTTTCTGTGTTAATCATTTAGCCATGCTTTGTGCCTTGTTTGAATTGCCTTAACGCACTTCCAATTCCACCAGATATGTTTCTTCCTCCTTTTACTTGGAGCAAGTTCTTCAGCTACTGTTTTCAGTTTATTAATTATCATTTCTAAGTCATCACTTAGTTGTGTTTTAGATCTCTCAAAGTATACTTCATTATTCATTAAATAAGTGAGGTCATAATTTCTCTTACGATTGGATTGTGAAGACTTGCGTTTTCTTTTTGGTGTCAATTTGATTTTTATTTTGGATATATAATGATCTGAATCAATGTCTACTCCATGGAGAACTTTGACCTTATAATTTCCTTATGATAATTTTTATCCTTGGCAACAAGATCAATTTGGTATTCCCACAATTTTATGTTAGGACATTTCCAGGTCAGTAATTTGTCTGGGTGCCTGTTAAATCTGGTAATTTCCAAAATAAATCCATGTTCTGTACAAAGTTCAATTAATCTTTGACCATTCCTATTTGTTAATTTATGAGCTGGCCATTTTCCTACTACTGGGCGATATCGTCTTTCTCGTCCTATTTTTGCGTTAAAATCTCAAAGCAAGATTTTAAATTGTGCATTAGGGGTTTTTGTTATCGTATGGTCAAGTTCCTCCCAAAATTTGTCCACATCTTCTCTGTCATTTTTGTTTTTATCGTTTGTTGCCGCGTGTACATTTATCAAGGTGTAGGTTTTGTTTTGTAATTTAATTGTTAAGGTTGTTGTGCTCGCAGTGCTTGAGGAGAATTCCTCCATTCAATCTCTTACACTATTGTGAACCAGAAACCCTACTCGGAATTGAGGAACCTTCTTCATTAACCTTTTCCCTGGAGGTCCTTTATAGAGACAATATCATCCTGATGTAGTTGGATCCTGATCTGGATTTCGAAGTTCTTGGAGAGCTGCTATTAAGATTTTATGTTGATCCAATACATCTGTTAAATGCTTCAACTTTCATCGGTAAGTTAATATTTAATGTCGCAAAGTATGAAAACTTTCCTTTCTTGTTGAATTTACGTTTCTTCTTAAAACTCTGTGGCTGCATGCTTGTTGGGCTCGACAGGTGCTCTGATTCACCTTGATCTTCTAAGTGGCATCCCACCGTATCCGAATGATGCCTATGCTTGGGTTTTTGATCCAAGCCGGTAGACTTATTCGTTACAAGACTCGTCATGTTTGGTTGATTGTCTGATCTTCCTGACCGAAGTCAGGGTTTACAGTTCTAGATGTGATCTATAAAGGTGAAAGAAACAGCCACCCCTAACATGGGAAAACAGACGCTGACCAGAAAGGAGCCCAGTCCAGGAACAGTTGCTATGACTGGATTATCCATGACCACATCGCAGCATCGTCATTGGATTTATGTGGTTTCTAATGAGAGTTTCCCTGCCACGAGTTACCCCCTGCTTATTCGCAGCTGGCCACTATACCTAGTGGGAATTGCGCTATCCGCCACCCGCCCCTGGGCTAAGGGTTGCCAGGGGCATTTTATAGAATGTATAGATTTCTTAAATAATTATTGTATTTTATTACTTGTTGTTCTGGCATCGCACATGGCAAAATATAAAAACTATGCTGCTATGTATGACGATACTACCTGCAATTCTATCTATACTACAACACTGAGTACTTTTATGCGCCGTCAAATGGGGCAATTTAAGACAATATTGTACATTTGTTCTTTTGCGCTGCATAGCAACAATTTGCCGCTCACTTTCACTTTTATACAGTACTTATTTTAAGTGAGAAACTGTATTTTCGCATTCCGCGACTTTTCTTTTGAGTCTTATGTAATGTTTGATAAATATTCGATTAACTGTGTCGAGGTTGAAATTTCACGCAATATCGTGAATGTGAAACTTTCTGTTGTCCCGACAAGTGGAAAAGCGTTCTAACTGCAGGTGTTACCCAGGTGATTTATTTATGTGTCTCACACAAATACTGGTGCACACCGACTTTTATGTTTTTAGGATGTTTTATTCGTTCTACATACACCATTGCACTTCACTTGCAAGGAATGAAATGTAATACAACCAATGAAAGTTACGGTATAAAAAAACCTCAAAACAGTTTGGAATCACCCCATTTGCTGGAACTGCGTTTATCAATGTACTTAAGAAAAAATAATCTTTAGATCATCGTGTCTAGAGCACCCTCAAGAGAAAGAGACATAGGGAGGAAATGGGAGTCCGGTGCATCAAAAAGAAGAAACCTTTAGACTGTGGTGACCTCACCTTTCGTGTCTCCTCGTCCCGGTCTAGTTGTCAGGAAAGGTACTGCTGCACGAATTGATGTCAATTGTAACAACTATTCAGATTAATAATACAAGTTTTATTGACTGAAAATTATAATACTCAACATTAGAACATATATCTGTTTCTTCTTTCTTCTAGCTTCTCGCGGCATTGATTGTATGATGCTGGCTGCGCTGAGACCTAGTTACTGTTAAGATCTTAGCCGAGTTCCGACCTAGTAACTGCCCGAGTTCTGTCTAGTAACTGATGGACAGTCCCGACGTATTTCGCCCTAGATACAGCCGCTTGTAGAGGGCGCGCATCTTCGGTTACTCCCTCCAGGATGCGTGGCGCCGGCTTGCCATTGGCTTTCGGTCGATCGCTGACTTCTCCATGGTCGTTATCTTACAGAAGGATCACAGGGTACATGACAAAGGCGAATTTGGTTGCAGTGCCTGCGTAGAATGCCATCGGGACCTGAAATTTCAGACATATCAGCTCGGCAATACTGGATTATCTCGCCCCGCTCCCACCGTCTACGAGTGCCAATAACTCTGAAAAAGACTGGGTTAAGCGGAGCGAAGCGATACTTGCGTGTCGTCGGCTGCTGCTCCCGGCCGGGCGGCGCGGTGGGTGAAGCAAGTGGAGCAGATGGAGCAGGTGGAGCAGATGGAGCAGGTGGAGCAGGGTGTTGTGGCGGCGGCCATGCGAAGTGGGCCGGCGATGACCCTTCTGGCGGATGCGAGCGGTAGGAGGCGAGCAACAGATGCAGAGCCGTCCCCCGTGACTGCTACATCTGCATCTACGTGGGATACTCTGCAAATCACATTTAAGTGCCTGGCAAAGGGTTCATCGAACCACCATTACACTATTTATCTTCCATTCCATTCTCGAATAGTGCGCGGGAAGAAAGAAGACCTGAATCTTTCCGTTCGAGCTCTGATTTCTAGTATTTTATTTTGATGATCATTTCTACCTATGTAAGTGGGAGTCAACAATGTATTTTCGCATTCGGAGGAGAATGTTGGCGATTGGAGTTTCGTAAGTAGCCCACGCTGCAGCGATAAGCGCCGTTGTTGTAATGATTCCCATTCCTGAACCTGTATCATTTCCGTAACGCTGTCTTCCCTGTATCGTGACAATACGAAACGAGCTGCCCTTCTTTGGACTCCAACGATGTCCTCCGTCAAACCCACCTGATAAGGATCCCACACTGGGCAGCAATACTCCAAATAAGGACGGACAAGCGTAGTGTATGCAGTTTCTGTTTCATCTTTTAACGGTTCTGCCAATAAAACGCAGTCTCTGGTTCACCTTTCCCACGACATATCTACGTGTTCTTTACAATTTAAGCCTGAAATAATAGTAATTCCTAGGTATTTTGTGGACTTTACGGCCTTCACTTTTGATTGATTTATCTTGTAAACAAAGTTTAACGGATTTCTTTTCGTACTCATGTGGACGATTTCACATTTCTCATTATTTAGAGTCAATTGCCAATTTTTACACCATACTGGTATCTTATTCAGATCGTTCTGCAATTGGTTTTGATCTTCAGATGATGTTACTAGACGGTAAATGACGGTGTCATCTGCAAACAACCTAAGAGAGCTACTTAGATTTTCCCCTAAATCGTTTATGTAAATAAGGAACAGCAGAGGACCAATAACACTACCCGGTGGAACGCCCGATATCACCTCTGTTTTAGTCGATGTCTTACCATCGATTACTACGAACTGTGTCTTCCCTGACAGGAAATCCCCTATACAATTGCAAATTTGGGGCGATATACCATAACCACGCAATTTGAGCTAGTGCTCCGAACGAAGATTGGACATCTGCAGCTTAAATGTTAGGATGATGCGTTCCGCAGCGCCGTTTGACTGCATATGAAACGATGCACTGGTGAGATGCTTAATTCCATTGTGTTCACAAAAGGAGCAAAATTCTTGCGATGTGAACTGAGAGCCGTTGTCAGAGACTATCAGTTCAGGGAGACTTTCCAGACAAAAAATTGAAGACAACACACTAATCGTGCTACTAGAATTCGTAGAATACATTGGCACTGCAAACGGGTAACCACTAAAAGAATCAACCATAATAAACCACTCAATGTTCCAGAAGGGACCAGCATAGTCAATATGCACGCATTGCCATGGTGAATCTGCTTTTGGCCATGCAAAAAATTTCTGAGGTTGCGGCTCAGGAGGCATCTTGTCGGGCCTAGGGAGGGAATTCTCTAACCTAAAAAACCCCCATGTGCACTCCACACGTACTCCGCTACCCTTGTATCCGCTTCCTCCGTGTAGTGGACGCCTGACCTATTCAGGGGAACCCTATATTTCTCCACCCGATAGCGGAAGTCAAAAAAATTGCAGCCCAGATCTTCGCAGAATCGTCTGAGCCTCTGGTTTAAGCCTTCCACTCGACTCCAAACCAGAGGACCGCGATCGGTTCTGGGAACGACACTACAAATAGTTAGCTCAGATTCCACCCTATGAGCGAGGCCTTCTGCCTTCACCAACTCTGCCAACCGCCTGTATGGACTGAGGATGACCTCTGAACCCAGCCGGCAGGAGTCATTGGTGCCGACATGAGAGACAGTTTGCAGTCGGGTGCACCCAGTGCTCTCTATCGCCGCCGGAAGGGCCCCCTCCACATGTCGGATGAGACCCCCCAGCAGGAAAACAGAGTGCACACTGGCCTTCTTCCCCGACCTTTCCGCTACCTCCCTAAGGGCTCCATCACCCACCTAACATTGGAGCTCCCGATCACTAATAAACCCCTCCCCCCGTGTGCCTGCTCGGACCTTGCTGAAGGAGCGGCCACATGCTCACTCACTGGCAGAGCGGGCGATGCCGCACGGTCAGCCTCCCGTTTGAGCCTCCGCCTCGAGTGACGCGAACGCCACTGAACCCGCCATTCCCCTGGGGGAGAGGGTGGCCCAACCGGGTCCAGTACACGCAAAGATGTCTCGACAGCAGGGACCGTGGGTGAAGCATGTGACACCTGAGGGTCCCATGCAACGCACCGGACTCCCCACTGCGCTACAGTCCGAGGCAGCAGCCTGAAGGCGGCTGACCGCGGCCATCAGCACGCTCAGCTGCTCGCGAACGGCGGCCAGCCCCTCCAGCGTCTGTACGCAGCAGTCACACAGCCTATCCATCCTAACAACTCAACAATTTATTGTAGAGATTAAGTAATCGACTTGTAACAAGAACGCTAATTCACTACAGGTGACTGATAGCTGACTAAACAATGGTTACTAGAAACTTCTTGTTGGAAACAATGGAAATTAGCAAAAACCGTCTCAGGTTTGAAATCAAAATATACGCGGAAATCACTGCTCTAACGTAAAAGATCTACACAATCCACCGTTTAGAGGAACGGTTGGACAGTTCGATAATTATGTACGGGGCTGAGAGAATGTTTGCGGTCTATGTAGGGCTGGTGGAATCTGTAGATGAGCTGACGCCCATGTGGTAGTGTGTACTGGCATTTGTGATGCCTGGGGTGCACTTCTTTCGTCGTTGTTAGTTTAAACGATTTTGTCTGTGTAATATTATTACGAGAGGCGTTTAGGATGATTGAGCAGTTGTTTTTGACTTATCCACTAAATTTTATTGTGTTTAAGCAATGTCTACTGTTATTTATAGGACGGATCATCGTCTGTACTTTGACACTGGACTTCGAAATTAAATATGAACATATTTTGTTAGCAGCCACTTGCATAGGGATACAGGATAATCGTAATAAAATAATGGAAATCAGATCGAAAACGGAACTTTGCTTGGTGTATGATTTTTCCGATAGACCTGGTGGAGGTAGGTGTTAGATGGAAAAGCACATGGATTGCGGAGAGTGCCGACCGTATCTTGGGGAGTAGGCATATTTATTTCAGAAAAGAAATGTTCTGTCTGCGCCTATTTATGTTTGGTCTCTCCTGCCTGCCGAGGATGCGCGCTTTCCCTTTCCGATGTTCAGTTTCAGAAAGATGAGTTGCAATGCAATCACGTTTTCGTTTGATGTGCGAAAAGACTTTTTTCTAGGTCTCTAATAATAAAGGCGTTGTTGTTATTAAATTTTACACTCTACGAAACTCTAAAAGTCCGAAGTATTGGGGGGTTTATTTGGGAGTAACTCTGTCTATTGGAAATCTCGATAATTTATCTGGAGGACCTAGTGAGTGTGCTACAACTCTGTCATCGGGAGTGTAGTTGTAAGTACAAGATAAATTGCACGTCGGGTAGAATGAGAACAATATTTTGATCAGGAAAAAGGAAGCTTAGGGTTTAACGTCCCGTCGACACCGTGCTCATTAGAGACGGTTGATCTGGAGTACTGTATGAAATATAACCATTTCTCAGATATTTCGCTGGAATGAGTTGCGGTCTGGAAACAGTTTCCCAATCGCATTCATCGCGCGCGTGTGTGTGTGTGTGTGTGTGTGTGTGTGTGTGTGTGTGTGGACTCTTGTTTTGGGCATTTGTCTATTGGGGCGATTGGTTGTGTCGATATTTCTCATTGTGGACCATAAAAGTGCGTAAGATTGCAGTGTTTTACGTAATGACTTTTGGTAGGTACACTGCACTTGGGCTGTATTTAGAAATATTGACTTTATTACTTTATCGGATGGGAGCTCCTTTGACTGAACACTTCGAATTATGTGGGGGTGAAAAAAAGTAATACTAGTAGTGTCTAGTAGGCTAGGAAGTTATTCCTAGTTGTGTCAGGTCAACAAGTGTATGATCAATAGAGGTTAGTAATTTCTTTTATAAATGTTTTGTCGCTAGAGAGAGTGTGCTAAATTTCAATGTGGGTGACATGAATAAATGGTGTTGTGAGCGCGTTTTGGTCTAAGATTAAGCTATGGGATTGCTACCATGAGGATTGGTTTATTTGTGTTGTTACTGTACTGTGCATTTATCTTTTTAGGTCATTTGTGGAACACGAAAGAGAGAGATAGGTACGTAATAAAATAATAAGGTTGTTTGAAGATAAGTACGATTAGCTGCTGTCACTGTTTTCGTGAAGCAATATGCGTTTAATAATGCTGCAGGTGTTTGTTGGCGACCGCGTTTTGCTGGCAGTGCCTACAGCAGGCAGCGGCGTGATCGTTTAGCTGCTGTCGGGAGGAATAATCCATTTTTCACGCACATCCCCTGAAGTGCACCGCGGTGCGTGTAGTCATCGTCGTTGTCATCGTCCTCACTTACTATGCGTCTCTCGGGTGTATTGAAAGAAGGTTTTGCTGTCTCTTAGATGACTTGGATATGTAATATAGGTGTTTCTCTGAGAGAGTGCTTAAAATAATAGCAAAACGTTGCGATATTTTATTTAAAAATGTTTATAGATAGGACTGTGTGATTTGTTTTATGTAGCCCATTGAGAGAATACTGTGGGTTTTTCTGCTGACCTGTGGCGAGAGCGAGTTGTTGCCAGCTTCCACTACAGGCTCGGTGAAAGTTGAGGGGGAAGCAGGTCTCAGCGGCCTCTATCGTCAAGGGCTCGAACTGTCTTAGTCACTGGATTGCTCACCAGGGAAAAAACACACCAAATCGTTTTCTTGTGCGTGAATTTGTAAATGACTGCATATGTACTTACGTAATTTTCGTTTTGTCCCATCTATAAGTACATCTAGTTTTGTATGCAATATGATCTGGTTCTTTCTACTCCGTTACCGAAAGTTAGTGCACAGACTTTGTAGTATATATTGTACTGTCTGAGTGAGTGGGACACCGCCACCTCAAGGAATGTCCCCTCCCTTTCCTCACCACACTTGCTTCCCTTTATACCACCATCCTCTATACTGGCTGCTACCCCCACCTGTGGAAAATCTCCAGAGTCCTCATGTTCCTCAAACCCAACAAACCCCCCCTCTGATGCCTCCTCCTACCGCCCCATTTGTCTCACCCCAGTGTTCAGGAAGGTCTTCGAAACCATCCTGTCCCGTCGCATAAGTCACCACCTCCAACTCCGTCATCTTCTCCCAGACACCCAATGTGGTCTTCGTCCTTCCTTCTCCACTGATGACCAACTCCTTCGACTTACACAACTCCTTTCCCTCCAGCTAAATTCCTGTCGTGCTGCCATCTTCGTGTCCTTACACCTTGAACGGGCCTACGATCGGATCTGGCACTCTGGCCTGCTCTTCAAACTCCACACCTATGCTCTTCCCATCAACCTCATCTGGGTCATTGCCTCCTTCCTCTCCAACCGCCCCACCTACGTTACCATCCACAACACCGACTCCCGTCTTTTCTATCCCTCTGCTGGTGTGCCCCAAGGCTCTGTCCTTTCTCCCCTCCTGTATCTCCTGTATACCTCTGATGTGCCCAAACCTGCCCCTCCCGTACACCTCTTCCAATATGCTGATGACACTGCTTTCCTTGCATTAGCTCCCACCCTCACCCGTTCCAACCGCCTGCTCCAAGAACACCTTGACCCCTTTGCTGCTTGGTGCAACCAGTGGCTCCTGTCTATAAATCCTACCAATACCCAGGCGATCATCGTAGGTCGTACTACCCCCTTCCTTCCGTCCCCAAGATTTTTATCTCACCCTCCATAACCGTCCCATCCGCCTCACCCCTACCCTAAAGTATCTGGGCCTCACTATTGATCGCACCCTCTCCTGGACTCCCCATCTGTGCACAATCCAAGAAAAAGCCCGCTCCCGCCTCCACCTCCTCAAACTCCTTGTTGGCTGAACATGGGGCCTCAACCCTTCCGTCCTGTATACCTAAAAATCCCTCATCTGTCCTATCCTATGTGTCGCCCATCCAGCCTGGATCTCTGCTCCCCCATCCTTTTACAAATCTCTGGAGATACTGGAGCGCCATGCCCTCCACCTCGCCTTCCGTATCCCCCTTTATCCCCCCTCCCCCACAAGGATCCAATATGATCTCATTCCTTTCCCCCAACTCGTTCTCTTTGTTGAACATCTCCACCTCCATTACATATCGCGCAAATCAGATACACCTAATCCTCATCCATCCCCTCCTCTCTGCACCTGGTCTGTTACCGCTCCTCCACCTCTGTTTTCTCCCTGATCTCCACTTGTCCATTCTCCAGATCCTTTCCCGTGGCAACTTTCACACCCTCCCTCTCCCGGATGATGCCCTCCAACCTGCTCCCTCTCCCCCTTCTCTCCCTGATGGCCCCAACTATCCCTCCGTTCCCATACCTTCTCCCTTCCTCATTCCACCCAGCTGTCACTCCGGATCCTCCTTACCGCCCTCCCCTTTCCTTTTTCCCCGTGGCTTCCTGGGACATCATTCCCCGCCCCCCATCCCTTCCCCACCGGCCCTGTGGCTCCTCCCCAACGTCTCCCTCTCCTCTCATCCCATTTTACCCCACACCACATCTTCAATGCTGTCAGTGCCCTGCCATCTGTGGAACCTTCTTTGTACCTCCATGAGTGCTTTAACAAGTGTGGTGCGTTTTAGTTACATTGTTTTATTTTACACCATTGGACAGCCAACCCGCACCCAACACCATCCGCTTTTTAACTTGTGTATTTCTCTGAGTGTGTGTTGTGTTTTTTTGTTTTAACCCCACAGCGGAGGAACTAACCAAAGCTGCCGCCCTATGCTCATTTTAATTGTGTGTGCCACTGACCTTCGGGTAGCTGTTTTTATTCACCACTATCGCCGTTCCAAATCTTTTATGTCACCATCGTTTCCCTCCATTTTACGTACTTTGTTTTATCTCCATTTTACATCTCTGTTTTAAGCATGTGTTACCTCCAACATTTTATCTCATTATTTTTGTGTTTCTCCTGTGTCAGATTTTATTTCTGTAGGCTGAAGAGCGCCAGTGAGCGCTGCCAGCCCGCCCCTTTTTAGGGGAATGGAAATCACAATAAAGGAAAAAGAATCGCACTGACATGTTTTACGGCCCACTTTAGATTTGTAGTTTTATACGTTTTTGCGAACATTTCGGACCAAAATAATAATCTAAATAATAAAAAAGTAATTAATAAGAGTGTATGAAACCCTTGTAGGAAAAAAAAATTTAGGTACAGGGGGGTTCCAAACCACTGACCTTCAGCGTCACAGTCCAACACATTGCCCATTACGATACAGCTAACAGTTAGGAATTCCGAACTTTAATCTCATATTATTGATGGCCGTTGTTAACTGATGCTAATATGGCATTTGTAGACACTAGATTATCATTCATCGTACAATGAACGACGTCTTTTTGTTAATTCTTCAGTGCGCCATTGCTTTGAAATGACACCATGTAAGTTAAAATAAGAAAATCAACAAATACGCAACGCACGATGGAGTATGCCAGAGACAGTTCTGGGCGAGGAATGTCACGTGACATCTCCGAACGGTTGGTTTTCGTTAATTTAATGGAGGGTGTCAAAACTCCGTTATTTTTGCAAATATTGAAACTCGCCTGTTGTTCTTTTGTCTGTTAACTAGCCATGTTTGTGAAGTTAACAACTGACTGCTTGCTCACAAAATCTAATTACGGCGATATTCACACAGCGGCGGAAGTATACGGTTCCCTTAAGCAAAACTCTGATTCTATAAGTTAAGCAACCGTTCTACCTTTACTGCAATCTTTAGAGGAAACTGCACATAATTAAATAATGATCCGCAGTCATGGATCTAAATCAAAAATAAATGTTGGCAACGGAAACGCAAATATAGACACAAGATACATGAACAAATTACCCCACATTAATCCAAAATAAATGATGAGGGGAGAATTTAAATTAGCACAAAAGGATTATAGTTTAACAAATTAATTTATTGTTCGAAACAAGAACAACAAGGGGAAGACCATTTTTTTTTACAATTACAATAAAAAACACACCTTACAAAATATTCAAAATATCCACAATTACATGGCCCTAAAATTGTCCACCTACAAAGTTGAGTACAGGTTAATTTGTGATCACGTTTCATTGGGGGAACGGAGGAATTGCAGCACATTCACACACAGATTCATACGCCAACCCATGCAGGTACTTACCAAGCACCTGACAACAATACACCAAGACGACAGCCAAACAATGTGGAGAATGCAGGTCGAAGGTTTACTCGCGTACAATGAAATAGTACTTCGCTTCAATAATGTATCAACCTAGTGGCTTAGGCTCATGATAAACTCTCAGAAATAAACGCACTTGGTTTAAGACCACAAAGTGCGGTGTATAGACGGAAGTTAAAGATTCCCTAGAACTTCTAAGTATACATTAAATCAAGATTTCATTAAATCTATATCTATATATAAAAGGCTTGTGTGTGTACGTGCTGACAGACTTTTCTCCATGAGCACATACTGCCACCCATTCGTGTTTGTGGTGGTAGATAGCCCTTGGTCCAATGATGTTAGTAAGGGAGTTTGGTCGCGGTGTTTGGCAGTGGGTGAGTATGACGAGCAAAAATTCGCAAAATATGCAATAACTACTCTTAGGAAAAGATATATACTCTGTGACTTACGAACTTTATGGTACGAGTCAAAATCTGTTTACTCTTTCAATCGTCAGACAATGCGGTCCTTTCAGACTTTAATAACGTCGAGGAATATCAAATACGCAATTTTTTTAAATAGATCACATGTTTCCGTCAACCACACATTACAGACTATGAACAGAGACACAAAACAAAGATAACAATATTCGTGGAACATTGATCACTGTCGTGGTGGAAACATAAACTTACTACATAACACAGACATACATTAATGAATGTCTCTTAGGCCATAGATATTGATATGCCTGTGCCACTTCGAGCATTGATACTAACAGACTGGACAAACAGCAGAGCGGCTATACACATGGCGTGGTTCAAACATGGGACCACGTGACTGTTGGCAAACATTAGTTGGATATAATAAACAACATCACAGTTTTCAAGACATGCTACCCTTTAAATTAATAATACTTCCACTTGAAATTTAATGTTACTTACCTTCACAAAAAGCTCTGCATTATCCTAGGTAAAGCTGTACCACAGCTGTACACTACCACGTGATTGTTGGCAAAGCAGTGCTTTAGCAGCAGAGATGTTGGTGCCATGAAAAAGATGCCATGCCCAGTCTACCAATATCTATGGTCGAAGCTGTGCCAGTAAGCTCCCTGGTCTGTGCTAATCAGTGATCTCTGATACATATAGCGGCGACACTCTCTGCTGTGAAAGGTGTTATCGTTTGACAGCTGGGTCAAGAAAAACTATGCGACGTAGTCCTACTCATATCCCGGCGGCCTCCTGTGATAATGTTGGCAACAGATGTTGAATAACGAGAATCATGTGACATCGTCATAAGCCAATCGCGTGACATGCAAATATTTTGTCGTGAAATCAAGCAAACAGCAGGAACAGCAGTATTTATCTACACACTACGTGGTTCGGACATCTTTGCAACGATTTCATATCGTGTTATTGATGTTGCCAACATAAAAATACGAGGCCGCCAGGATAGAAAGTAAAATTTTACCGAATCAGATACGTCCGTTGTTGTCACATCTCATTATGACCAGCAAACTCTTTTGTATAGTGTCTCATGATTCACACAGTCTTACAATTCAAATTCCTATTCAAGGAGATATTTGTGAAAACTGTTACAAATCAATATTCGCACTTATCAATATCGTTTTCAGAACTGTAATTTGCCAGCCGCTTTCGGCGCTGCTTTTGCAATGTGTAACAAAATTGAGAATAACGACGCATAATATCAAATATATAAGTTTTTAACTTCTCGGCGTGTTTTCCTCAATCACACTTTACCGACGATCAACAGAGACAAAGAAGAAAATGCAGATAGGCTAACAAATGAATAATAGAGCGCTAAACTACAGTCACAGTCATACTTCTATTAGTTGGTGTGGGTGATTTAATTATTACTATTTCTCATCTGAACGATAGAAGTGTTTCAGAAGTTTACTTCCAACAGAGAATTACACACCGCAACGTTAACTTTATGAACACAACCTAACATTGAATTTACATCGTTCCGGAGTACACGGACTTAATTTCATGTTTTGTATGAAAAACGTTATGAACATTCATTGTTTTTGACATTTACTTCTACTTAAATTTGACATATTAGCTAGGAGAACTGAGTTTATTGACAGAACGATCCAACAAGGATTCTGTTTTTGCTGACCTAGGTACGAAACCCTAAAAACCATGATCTACACAGGCCCTTCTTTAACAACCGTTGCGAAGTACGGGCACATAAGTCAGTAATATCTAAAAACGGTCGCTCTGGCGTTAGTTTAGCACAGGGAGAAGATCACTACAGAAGGTTAAAGTTGCTAGATCAATACAGCTCTCTACAAAATCGGAACACGAAATATGCAAAAGGTTAACAAAATCAATTTCTAAGAAAATAAGTTCGCGAAATATATCGTGTAACCATTCTTTCTGATGAGAGGAATGATATCTATTACAGAAACAAGGTTACAGATTGCTACAGCACAATACAGAGATCGGTCACAAAAATTCAGATAAGTGAAATAATTCTATTTCATGAAATTAAAAACACGATAGACGTCATGCAACGGTTCTTCCTACACAGAGGAAAAAGATCTATTTAATGGTAATAACCACGACAGGGAACACGCTAATCGGCGCACACGTGGGCCGACAAGTACACAGATTACAAGTTAGAATGGAAAATTTTCGGGGAAAATTATCACGCTACACTCACTAGGTTTGATAAGTCATGGTTGCAAAATTTTAACACGAATTATCTACAGGAGAATGGAAAAGCTGGTAGAAGCTGACCTCGGGGAAGATCAGTTTGGATTCAGGAGGAACATAGGAACCCGGGAGGCAATACTCACTTTACGTCTTATCTTACAAGATAGATTAAGGAAAGGCAAACCCAAATTTTTAGCTTTTGTAGATTTGGAGAAAGCATTTGACAATGTTGACTGGAATACACTATTTCAAATTCTGAAGTCAGCAGGGGTAAAATACAGGGAAAGGAGAGTTATTTACAACTTGTACAAAAGCCAGACCGCAGTTATTAGACTCGAAGGGCATGAAAGGGAAGCATCAGTTGGGAAAGGAGTAAGACAGGGTTGTTCAATGTTATTCAATTTGTACATCGAGCAGGCGGTGAAGGAAAGCAAGGAAAAATTTGGAATAGGGATTAAAGTTCAGGGGGAAGAAGTAAAAACATTGCGTTTTGCTGATGACATTGTAATTCTGTCAGAGACAGCAAAGGACCTGGAGGAGCAGTTGAATGGAATGGATAGTGTGTTGAAGAGAGCTTATAAAATGAACATTAACAAGAGCAAAACAAAAATAATGGAATGCGGTCTTAGAATATCAGGCGATGCTGAAGGAATTAGATTAGTTAACGAAACAATGAAGGTGATAGATGAGTTTTGTTACTTGGGTAGTAAAATAACATGCGATGGTCGCAGTACAGAGAATATAAAATGCAGAATGGCAATGGGAAGAAAAGCATTTTTGAAAAAGAGAAATTTGCTAACATCGAATATTAATTTAAGTGTAAGGAAGTTTTTTCTGAAGGCATTAGTGTGGAGTGTTGCCTTGTACGGGAGTGAAACATGGACGATAAGCAGTGCGGACAGGAAGAGAATGGAGGCTTTTGAAATGTGGTGCTACAGAAGAATGCTGAAGATTAGGTGGGTAGATCGTGTAACTAATGAAGAGGTACTGAACAGAGTTGGTGAGAAAAGGAATTTTTGGCATACCCTGACTAAAAGAAGGGATCGCTTGGTAGGACACATTCTTAGACATCGAGGAATCGTAAATTTAGCATTGGAGGGAAGTGTGTGGGGTAAAATTCGCAGAGGGAGACCAAGAGACTCGTATAGTAAGCAGATTCAAGTGGATGTGGGTTGCCGTTCTTATGAGGAGATGAAAAGGCTTGCTCAGGATAGAGTAGGGTGGAGAGCTGCATGAAACCAGTCTCCGGACTGAAGACCATAACACAACACTCACTAGGAAACACCTTAGTAAATTAGCTGTACAATTATTAACCACTCATGTGCACTGAATGATGGAAAAGCTGAAGGCTTAGTCTGATACCGTCCGCGTGTTCTGTCGACAAAGTACGAACAGTGTAGGCACAACGAATCCCCGAAATATTAGAATTCAACTACGATAAGAACGCGAAAGACACTGAACGTATTTAAACAGGTGAAGAAGTGATTTAAAAGTTATAAAGTGCAAGAACTATGCTAACGAAACACCATCAGAGCCTCCAAATCAGATTCCAGCAAAAATCGACATAAAATTAGCAATCCTGTAGGAAATTAAGCAAAATCTCACTACTACACATAGTGTAGCTGCTACTCGCAGAATTAAAATCGCGAAAAGGCATAAGTACGACTGTGGAGCCTGAACTAAGTCGAGCCACGAGGCCACAGCAGAATCAAACCAAGAGGTACTTACCCTACCAGGTCCCAAGAAGCGAATGAATAGCTCTCTTCACCACTGCTTAACCGTCACCAGAGAGAGGTAGTGGAGGGGACCCCGGAGAGCGTCACCGTTCGTCAGGCAGGTAACCCGACCGACCCCCAGCCGAGGAGGTTGAGAGCAAGCTACATTAGGAATCTTTACTAAGACTGGGTTCTGCTCAGCAGTTGGCAAACCTACTTCTCGCCCAGAGACATTCGACACCCAGCGTTCGAAAAAACGACGACACAAAACAGACGATGCGCGCCTAGCACTTCCTAAACTCTCTTACATACAAAGTTTCATTCATTCTGTGGAAGCCAGGGCCAGTGGGAGCACATCACAGTACACACTAGTACATATAAACATATCCACTTATAATGTTACATACAGATAAAACTAAATCAATATATAATGCCTGGTATCTCGCATATTGCAAGTGGAGTGTCTTGCTACATTCAAAAAATTGTCTTAAGCTCATCAACATTTGTTCATGGGGAGTCAATTAAATGGAACACGTAAAGTGGACATGTTTCCTCGACGCGTAGTCTGCCGCCGCAAAACGCCGTCGCCGCCGACTGCCCGCCCGGCCGGTCGCGCGGCTCCCCACCGCCGCCGGCCGCCCCGGGAGTGGCCGCCTCCGCCGCCGCCGCCTCCGCCGCCGCCGCTGCCGCCGCTCGCCCCACGGCCACCTGGTGCGCGCCCCACCGCCACCTTGCCGCGCTGCGCCTCTCCCGCCCCCGCTGCGGCCGCCGGGAGGCTCGTCCGCCGCCGCTGCAGTGCCGAAGGACTCGGGTGACGTTTCGACGCTGTCGTGTCGACCTCGCCACCCACTACTGTGTCCTCCACCGTCATTTTTACCGCGCCCTCCGATGCCCCCACCGTCGTCCCCTGGAGTACCTACTCCCCTTTCATTCCCTCCCTCCTAACCCCCACCACTCCCTCAGTTGTCACCCTCTCCTCATCTGCTGCCTCCGTCCCACAGACTCCCGCCTCTTCCACCGTCCGTCCCGCCTCCCTCCCCGACCGGTGCGGCGACCCCGGTCCGCACCGGCCGGCCGCCGCGCACTCCGCTCTCCCCCTACCCCGCGGAGACGCCGCTGCCGCGGGGCCGGCTCTTCGCCACCTCCCTGTCGCCCCTGTCCCCACTCCTGTCTCCCAGTCACTCCCAAAACCGAAGAACACGTAACGAGCGTCCACAGACGCCTCCTCCTCGGTCACCGAAAATGCCCCTATCCTCTCGCCGACGGCCCTCCGGTCCGGATGGCAGCCGCCCCTCTCCCCCGTACCCTGCTCGCACCCCCTCCGTGGCCCCCTCCCTCCCTCCCGACCCCCTGCTCTCCACACTTTCGTCTTCGGTGCCCCCGATCCCCGACTTCTAGACTGCCGTGACCTCGGTCTACTCTTCCGTCAGTCTGCCCCCTGCTCCCCGTCTCCCGAACCCTCCCCCGGAGGGACCGACCCTGACCTCCACAACTTGATCCGGCAAAAAATACCGCGCATCCAGCTCGGCTCCCACACTACCGTCACACCCCACACCCTCCTCCATCTCACCGACAACCCCCTGCCCCCGCCGGCGTCCCACCCTCACGGACGCAGTCACCGAGATCGGCCCAGGGATCGCAGAGGTGTCTGAACTGCCCCGACGGGATCCTCGGCTGTCCGTCCGGTTGACGGTACGACAGGTGCCGTCTTACTGGTGCGTATCTTCACAGAAGGCGCGCCGTCCATTAACCATCTCCTTCGCATTGGGGCCCTCATTTACAACTGCCTCCGATTGGTCAAACCCCCTCGAGCCCCTCCCCAATATTACCGTTGCTCCTGCTGCTTAATTTTTCAATGAACACGTCACTGAAAACTCCCATCTCCCTACTGTCTGTCCTCACTGCAAAGTTCCCCATTTCCACACTTCCCATCCAAACGTCCCCACCTCCCCGTCCTGGAACACCTGCGGCGAAGCTTACCCTGCCTTCTCGTACAAATGCGTGTCCCGCCCTCCTCCGACCGAAGAAGAATTCACTGATCCCCCTATCCCCACCAATAATTCCTTGTGCCCTCCTACCACTGCAGAGGACATCATCCGCATCCTTACTATTGTCACCCTCAATAGTCACCCAACCCAAGGTCTCCACACCCTTCACCGCTCCCTTCTCTACTTTAATACCACTATATCTCAAAACCACACCTACTTCTCCTTTTCCCACACTGACCACCGGCAACTATAGTTTAGTATCTCTCTTCCCCCTCCCTTCCTTCACTCCCATTCTCACACTCGTCACGGTGTAGCGCCAACTTACTCTCTTAGTCTCCGAGATTCGCTCCCTCTCCACCAGCAAACTCTTACTTCTGAATACTTTCTCCCAACACCATGTCGACGCTTTCCTTCTTAATGAAGCCTTTCTCCTCACTCACATACAAGTCAAAACAAACTACAATGACTCTCCCCGCCCCCCAGAATGAGGTGGAGTTGCATTTGGCCACCTACTGCACCAACCAGTTTGGCCACATCTTCTCCTCAACAACCCATATGAACACCTCATACACACCCTCTTCCTCCCCTCCCTTACCATTACCGGTGCAACCATATATGTCCGCTCTTACACCCCCATCTCTTATGACTTCCTTGCCCACGTTGATAGCACCTTCTCGACCTACTTGATTGTCCCTGAACTTAATATTCATTCCTGCACTCCTGCTGAATTCCGCCAGTGGGATCAGATTGAAACACGTCCACGAATTTTGAGTAACTCTTTCGCTATGAGAGGCAAAGTGTTTCTTAATTTACAGAACTCGAGTAAATTTATTTTTAACGTTGATTTTTTGTTTGTTGAAACGTTGGCTGCTCCCTTAAGCAGTGAGCAGTCGGATAAATTTCCATTGTGCATGTACTGTGATTACTCATAAAGTAATGCAGAGCAGCAGTAAGCATTTTACCTTTCATTTGCGGATCTCAACTGCCCAAGATCTTGCCACTTTTAATAGCAGGCTACTTTCAATTTCCTTCCCACCATTAGTGGTGACATTGTTCCCCTCCCCCCAGCATAATTGCCCTTGTAGCAACACTACCCCTGACGTCATCACCATGTCCCAAAACCTCCTGGGGCGCGTCACTGCTGAAGTCCTTGGCCCCATTGGCAGTGAACATGACCCGATTTTTCTCAATTTGACCCCGAATGTCCCCCCCCCCAAAAAAAAAAATCCTTGCCCCCCCTCCACCTCCCAAAATCGTCCACTATCACTCCTGGGCAGACTGCGATGCCTTTCACCTCTCCATCACTCACCAAGTCGAAAGTCATCCCCTCTCCCTCCACTCTCCTGATGATATTGACTATGCTACCTCCTTCCTGTGAACTCTTCAAAATTTTGCGCAGTAGTTTACTTAATTTGATGCAGCACAGAAACTATAAGGACTACCAAATAGAATGTGAGATCATTATCGAGCAAATATATCACACTATAAGAAGTAAAAAAAATGAAAATTTTTCATTGAATATTTTTCTCAGAATCGATTGATAAATATTGTAAGCGCTCGGAACACTGTGGCGGTGAGCGTGTAAGCAGCAGCCCCGAGCGGCCGTTGCCATCTGCAGGCCCACATAACGGGCAGTGGAGCCGGCTGCGGCATACGCCGTCTTTAGGGCTCCGGTACCGCCCAGCCGTGTGGGAAACGCCATCTGCAGAGCCCACGGGAAATACCACTGCCGCGGCAAACGACGTCTGCAGGCCCCACTGCGAGGTGGAGCGCATTGGCATGTCACGTCGGCAGCACTCGAATGGTCAATGAAACTTTCACGTACAAGTCAGCACTAGCCCATGTCTCCTGCATTGCCACGATTCTCCCCGTCCCCCTGCGAGGTGGAGTTGCCTTTGGCCACCTCCGGCACCACTGGTTCGGCCACATCCCCTTCGTAACATCCTGTATACCTCATACACACTCTCTGCGTTCCCACCCTTATGGTTACCTGCCCAACCATTCATGTCCGTTCCTGCATCCCCGTCCCTTATGACTTCCTTGCCCATGTTGCTAGCACCTTCTCGACCTACACGATTGCCACTGACCTCAGTATCCATTCCTGCACTCGCGCTGAACTCTACCGGTGGCATCAGTTTTTTCCTACCGTTAGTGATGACGTCGTCCCCCGTCCCCACCGTACCTGCCTTTGTAGTAACACTATCCCTGACATTATCATTGTGTCTCCCAATCTCCTGGGGCATATCGCCGCCAAAGTCCTCGACCCCATACGCAAAGACCGTGATCTGATTCTCCTAAACTTCACCCTGAATGTCCTTCGTCCCCAGAAACCTAACAAAACCCCCTATGATGCTTTCTCCTACCGTCCCACCTGGTGTTCAGCAAGGTCTTCGAATCCATCCTATCCTGTCATATCCATCGCCACCTCTGGCGTCACCACCAACTTCCTGACAACCAATGTGGCTTTTGTCCTCCCTTCTCTGCCAACGACCGACTCCTTCGCCTCACGCAGCTCCTATCTCTATCTATCCTATCTCTCTCCTGGCATACCCCAAGGTTCAGTCCTATCTACCCTCCTTTATCTCCCGTATACGTCAGATATGCCTTACCCTTCCTCGCCAATACACCACTTCCAATACGCTGATGACACTACTTTCCTTGCCGTAGCTCCCACCCTCACCTGCTCCAACTGTCTTCTCCAAGAACACCTGATCTCTTTCGCCACTTGGTGCAACCAGTTGCTCCTATCTGTAAATCCTACCACAAACCAGGCGATCATTGTTGGTCACACCACATCTTCCTTCCGTCCCCGTGAATTCTATATCAACCTCCATCACCTTCCCATAGCCTTCAATCTCAACCTCCATCACCTTCCCATACCCCTCACTCCTACCCTAAAGTACCTGGGCCTCACTAGTGATCGCACCCTCTCCTGAACTCCTCACCTCCACACTATCCAAGACGAAGCCTACTCCCTCCTCCCTCTCTTCAAACTCCTTGTTGGCCGAAACTGGGGCCTAAATCTTATAAACCCCTCTTCCATCCCAGCCTCTTTGTAGTCCATCCAGCCTGGATCTCTGCACCCCCATCCTCCTACAAATCCCTGGAGATACTGGAGCGCCATACCCTTCGCCTCGACTTCCGTATCCCCCTTTATGCCCCCTCCGTCACATGGACCCTCTATGACCTCATTCCTTCCCCCTGACTCCTTCTCTTTATTGAACATCTCCACCTCTTCCTCTAGTCCCTCCCCTCCTCTCAGCATCGGTCTGTTACCATGCCTCCACCACTGTATTTCCCGTGCTCTACACCTGTCCACTCTCCATGTCCTTTCCCATGGCAACTTCTGTACCCTCCACCGTCTGGATGATGCCCTCTGGCAGGACATCTGCCCTTCTGATGAGCTGTGATGCTTCCCCTTCCTGTCCCTACTCCTCCTTCCGTCCCACTGTCCATCTGGCCCCTCCCATCCCCCCCCTCGTTTCCCCTGGCTTCTGGGACATCCTCACTCCAGTCCCTCCCCACCCTCTCCCTCTCCCTCTCCTCTCATCCCCTTTTCCCCCACACATCACATCTTTAGTACTACGAGTGCTCTACCATATGTGAAACCTTCTAATGTGCTCTAGTGTTAGTGCTTCACTAAATGTGGTGTCTTTTACCTACATTGTTTTATTTTAACAACAGTGAATGGCCAACCCGCAACTGACACCATGAGTTTTAATTGTGTTTCTTCATATGTTTGGTGTTTCCTCGTATTTCTTGTTTTAATTCAATAGTAGCGGCTGGCCAATCTGTAGCCACCACCCAATGTTATTTTAATTGTGCTTCTTGAGCAACTGTTTTAGTCATCGCCATCACCGTTTCAAATCATAAGACACCAATGTTTCACTCCATTTTAATTACTTTTTTCCCTCCATTTAAAATCTCCATATTTATATGCAATTTATCTTCAACCTTTTATCTCATTTCTATTTTATCTGTTTCTTCTGTATAAAAGGTTTTTTTTTTTCATTTCTGTAGGTTGAGGAGCGCCTGCGAGCGCTGCCAGCCCGCCCTGCATTAGGGAATGAAACGACAATAAATAAATTTTTTTAAAAAAAAGTGAGTTAGGCACTCCACCTCATCGCCGTTATCGCCAAACTACAACCCAGGGATCACGGAGGTAGAGGTGTCGGAGAACCTGCGCTGGCCTCCATGCCTTAACATCCGCTACGCCCATCGCTTTCATAATGTGTCGGGTCCCACCTTCCTCACGCATGTCTTCACTGGAGATGCGCCTTCCGTAAACCTCCTCCTCCGCAATGGGTCCCTCGTATATAATCGCCTCCATCCTCCCGTGCTCCCCCTCAATCCTAGCACTGTTCCCGTTGCTTAACCTACAATGGTCACCTTTCAGAAAATTGTACCCTCCTTCCCGTATGCCCTCACTGACAAGGTCCCCACTTCCACACCTACTGTCCCAGCCTCCTGGAAAACCTCCACTGGGGCTCACCCTACCTACTATAAGTGTAAATCCCGTACCCCACCCATCAAAGAAGAATTCACTGTGTCCATCTGCCCCACCGACCCTGCCATACCCGCCAACAACTCCCTCTGCCCAGCCCACTCTGTGGAGGACATCATTGCCATTGCCATTGCCATTGCCATTGCCATTGCCATTGTCCTTCAAAACATCCACACTTTCCAACTCCCCCACACCCTTCACACAGCCTCCCTCGCCGCCCAATCTCTTTTCAACCTTGATGTTATAGCCACAACATCCCAGTCCAAAAAAAAAAATGTTTGTCAAGCTTACGGGACTTAACTACCAGGTCATCAGTCCCTAAACTTACAAACTACTTATGAACTAACTAAGACTAAGGACGGCACAAATATCCATGCCCGAGGAGGCATTCGAAACCCCGACCGTAATGGCCGTGCAGATCGTGACAGAAGTGCCTCAGTCCCCTCGGCCACCGCGGCCGGCCATCCCAGTCCCATATCCACTTCTACTTTTCCTGCACTGACAACCATCAGACCCTAGTTTAGGCGAGTGTGCTAAATTCTCTCTCGAAATTTCTGGATTGATTCCATCTTTCCTGTGTTGGTACGACCGACTGCACAACGTGCTTTCGTGACGGTCATTACTTTGGCAATCAGCTATGCTCTTCATTGATAACAGGCTTTCTTCTGTTGAATTCTCACGGGTGGTTTACTTGTTTATTTCAAATTAATTTATTTTTGTAAATTTTATTTAATTCACAATGTTCATACAGCATGTGGTACTTAAGGATACTATGCCGCTGCCTCCCCACACGTGAGTTCGTTCGTGGATAGTATACTTTTAAATTGCGCTAGAAGACATCCACCATCTCCCCGTAACGCTGCCAACACTTTGATCTGCGACTACCACGAATTGTTCCGAATTGAGTAAGTGTTGCAAGCATTACGCGTGTGTCTGTGAGTGAATGAGTGTGTTTTCTTTATCCCATGTGTATTTGCAAATATCCTCCCACGTTCCCTCAATATTCAGAAAGGGCAGAAAATTTCATGTTCCCTGCCCCATGTGTATGTATTTATTCCTTCTTGTATATAATTTTTGTGTTTGTTAAAACGTTGCCTGCTCCCTTAAGGAGTAAGCAGTTAGATAAATTTCCATTGCGCAAGAACTGTGGCCATTCGCAAAGTAATTTGGAGCAGCAGTGAGCGTTTTAACTTGCCATTTATGATCTTTTCCACCAGAGATTTTTCAATAAAAAATTTAACAAGCTACTTTTATAGTTAAGTTTTCCCCGCCAACACAATTTGGGTTATTGCCAAATGCAGTCAAGTAAAATTCAAAATGTTTGTAGCTCGCTATGTAGCTGTCTTGATTTATGTGATAGGGAAATCTGGAAGTAGGGAGAAGTGTTCCTAGTGTTATAACAACATCTAGTTTCCCGCCAAAAATTTTTGAAAATGATCAATAGCAAGTAAGACAAATTCAAAATTCAAATTCCCTGGTAGACGCCATGTGAATTATGTCATAGAAGGTGGGGAACTAGGGGGTTGTGGTCCTGGGTTTTGCCTGATGACCATTTTGTTCTGAATCCAGAAACGACGCCATCTTGAATAACGCCATCAGGTCAATGACCACTGGCCGCCATTTTTGATGATGTCATTGTGACGTAGCCATTACATCACGGGGGTCAATGATGGAATTAGTAGGGTAGCACACTTTCTGCTCTATTACTTTTGTGGCAGGCCACGTAAGTGCTTTCAGTTTTTGTGTGATGTTGGGTAGCTTCATCAGGTCATGAAGGTCTTTGTTCTTTCTCCATCTCCATGCATTCCCCTCGTGGACTTCCCCAAACATCTTTCTTTCAAACACCAACAAGTTCTCTTCATCTTTACTTGTTGTGTGTATTGAGTATGTTCCATACAACAACCTGGTACTGCTTTGTGTACTTTCAGTTTGGCCTTTATTGACATACTCTTCGATGACATTATCTGAATTATACTGAAGCATACTGAAAAATGTTTTACACCCATTTACAATTTGTTGGTTCAATTTCTGTTTTAAATCGTTTTGTCTGTTGAACCATGTACTCAGATTCTTAAAATTTTCCACTTTAGCGAAGTTCCAAATGCCTACTTGTAATGGGATTTCATTAAGGGCTTCTCTGGATACCTCAATTACCTCTGTTTTTCCGAATATTTATCCGTAGCCAGATCTTACTTGCGTTTTGCACTAGGTCCTTCACAGTTTGAACCATCTCTTCCTCAGACTCACCTAGCACTGCAGTGTCATCTGTATATCCTAATACTCTGTTTTTCCATTTACGGTAGTTCACCCCTTTGCTTTCTCTTTACATTTATCGGATTATTTTCTGTAGGACCAGATTAAATATCAGTGGTGAAATAACACGGGCTTGTCACACATCTGTTCTAATATTGAATTCCTTGGACAGGTCCCCATGGAATTTCACTTTGGCTTTTGTCTCCACTGTGCACACCATCACCATATTTATCAACTTCATTGGTACACCAAACTCTCTCATGATGTTGTACCTACTTAATCTGTGGATGCTTTGAGAAATCCACAAATGACTCCAGAAACCAATGGCTGATTTCCCATCACTTTTCCCTGATTTGCCACACGGTGAAAATTTGATCGATGGTCGATCACCCGGAATTCTGCCTGGTACACTCCTACAACATCTTCTGCTTATGGTTTAACCTTTTCAAGAATTATTAATAACAGGACTTTATGTGGTATACTTAAGAGAGAGATGCCTCTGTAGTTGTTGCAATTCCTGTTTCTGTTCTTTTTATGCAGTGGGATAATTATTGCTGATTTCCATTCCTCTGAGATTTCCTCCTTTTGCCACATTTCCTTTATGAGATGGTAAAGCTCTTTCTGAAGATTACCACCTCCTGCCTTCAACATCTCTGACGTTATCCTGACTTCACTTGGCGTCTTATTATTCTTTAGTTTCCTCACTGCTGTTTCTACAACTTGTAGACTCACATCAATGTCTGCCTCTTGTCCTGCACCCTCTGTACATTCCTCTTCTGGTAAGACGCTCTCTGGATCTTCAGCATTTAATAACTTTTCAAAATATTCTTTCCACCTATTCAGAATATTTTCCTTGCCTTTTAGCATATTTCCATTCTCAGCATCAATAACTAAAGGATTGTTTCTGTGGGCATTCCTCGTATGTTTCAACTTCTGGATCGTTTTCCTACTATCTGATATTTTATTAGCCTTTTCAATCTCATCGATCATATTTCTCATGAACTTTTCTTCTCTGCTCTTAAAATCCTACTTATTTCTCTTCTTGTAGTCTTGAGTGCTTCCTGCTTTTTCGCACATTGTTTATCCAGCATGTATATTACCCTTGCTTACTTCCTGGCCTTCACTGTTAGTTCACATGTCTCATTAAACTATTTCTCCCTTGTCGCTAACTTCTTCTCCCCTAGAATTTATTTGGCTGCTTCAGTTACAGAATTTTTTGTGTGTTCCCATCACTTGTTAACACTTACTTCATCAGCATGGTTCGATGCCAATGCTTCAAAATGCTTTTGGACTGTGATGTTCTACTGCTGGTGCAACTCTGGATCCTTTAGCTTCTCGATATCAAAGTGTCTATTGAGGGTATTGCTCTTTTTTAATTTGTAGCACAACTGGAACCGTAATTTTCCGATGACTAGGTAGTGGTCTGTTTCCGCATCTGTTCTCTGTAGGATCACACATCCATTACACACTTCTTGTGTGTCTCGTCTATCAACAGATGAGCTATCTCATTGACAGTGTTACCATCAGGGGAGACACAAGTGCCTTTGTGGATGCGTTTGGGAGATTCTGACTTAATGCGAACTAAATAGTAGCAGGCCATTTTCATTTGTTACTGCATGTAGTCTCTTTTTTCCAGTGGTTGGTCTATACATGTCTTCCTGTGCCGGCTTAGCATTGAAGTCTCCCAAAATAATCTTAAGATTCACTTATCTCTTCTTCATAGCTCACATTCGTTGGTGCATATGCATTAACAAGGGCTACATCTCCATACATCTGATGGTTGCTGATTGTAATTTTTTTTATTCGTGTCAGAGACATCCTAAAATACCTACATATTAATTAAAAAAGAAAAATTATGCAGATGTAAAGAAAGGTTTCTACACATTCTTAGCCCAGAAGAGGGCTACATCAATAGTGTTTGGATGTGCCGACATTAACTCCTCGAAGGTACAGTGTGAGGGACTGAACGGGCAGTTATACATATGGGTAGTTGTTTGAATGGCTCCACAGTCACAGAGGGTGGAATCATTTTGATAGCCCCATTTGCTTAGGTTTACTTTAGACCTTGCTATGCCACTGTGTAATCAGTTCAAAGACTTCCACATTGTTCAGCTTTCGTTATGTCCAGCAGCTAAGGCTTCGGAGGGTTCCATCCACAGGTATCTTTCCTCATCCTTCCAGCGTTCTACCATTGTTCTGTAGTCACTCTCCTTTTCAGTTGATGTCAGAAAACTGTTTCTAGATTTAAGCCTCTGTGCTGCTGGCTCCATCGCATGGAGTGGATGCCACTTGGAGAATAGTTCATGAACCACAGGCAATGTATGAGTGGCCAAGTAAGTGGTCCTGACAGTTGGGATACCAGTTACTTTGGAATAAGGTTGGGCATCTCGGACATATTCTGAGTCGTGGCCACCTTTGTGCTCAGATGGCAAAGACTACCAAATCCACCGGTTAGTTCCTCAACCGTTAGGGGTAAAACCCAGTGGGGCCCTGGGCAAGTAAGGCTAGCAACCTGCTTCCCATGTACTTCAATATCATGCTCGCAAAAATCAGAGCAAAATTCCTCGGACCTTTGGAGGTGATGGAGTCCCACCTCTAATTGACAGACCAGGGACTCCTCCAATACGACTTGGCAAACGATCTGGAATGAGATAGGAAGCTATTAATATCAATGGGGATTACACTGGGAAGAAGGTAGAGCTGGCGGAGGCTTCAAGTAAGATGGTGATAGATGTCTTAGCTGTTAGTGACGTTAGAGTAAGGGGAGAGAAAGAGGACGAAGTCGGAGAATACAAGGTCTACCTGTCAGGAGTCAAAGTAGAAAGAGCACAGTGGGACGTAGGGTTTTACATCAGGAAAGCAATCGAACCCAGCATAATTGCAATAAGGCATGTAAATGAACGACTGATGTGAATAGATTTGGCCATCTCCAGCAAGAAAATTAGGATTGTGGCAGTATATTCACCCTTTGAAGGGACAGATCAAGATGAGATGATCAGATTTTACAACGCACTTAGTGATGTAGTTGTTAGAGTGAAGGATAAGAATAGTGTTTTACTCATGGGTCATTTCAACACCAGGATAGGAAATCGAACAGAAGATTATGGGTAAGTATGGAGAGAATATGGAGGCCAACAGGAATGGGAAACAGCTCTTGGATTTCTGTTCCAGTATGGGCTTAGTTATCACAAACTCCTTTTTTAAGCATAAGGACATTCACCGCTATACTTGGGAACTTGGGAAGGAACCAGATCTGTCATTGACTATGTAATAACATACCAGGAATTCAGGAAGACAGTCAAGGACACACGTGTTTTCAGGGGGTTCTTTGATGATACTGATCATTATTTAATCTGCAGTGAAATTGGTTTTGTGAGTCCAAAAGAGCAGAAAGTGAAGTCCATGTGTAGAAGGATAAGAATGGCAAAGCTTCAAGACAAGGAAATTAGGCAGAAATACATATCAATGATCTTGGAAAGGTACCAGTTAGTTGAATGTAATGATTTACAGTCACTGGAAGAGGAATGGTCAAGGTACAGGGACACATTACTGGAAGCAGCCAGAGAATGTCTTGGAACAGTAGTGTGTAAAGGTAGAAATAAGCAGACAGCCTGGTGGAATGACACAGTCAAGGCAGCCTGTAAAAAGAAAAAGAAGGCATTAAAAATGGCTCCATACTAGAAATCAGGCAGGCAGAGAAAGTTATGTTGAAAGAAATAAAGCCAAACGGATAATTGCAAACCCAAAGCAGAAATCATGGGAAGACTTTGGAAGTAAGCTAGAAACTCTGGGTCAAGCCGCGGGAAAACCATTTTGGAGCGTAATTAGCAATCTTCAAAAGGGAGGGAAGAAGGAATTAACAAGTGTTTTGGACAGGTCAAGAAAGCTGCTAATCAATCCTGTGGATGCCTTGAGCAGATGGAGGGAATATTTCGAAGAATTGCTCAATGTAGGAAAAAGTTCAATGATGTGTCACATTTTCAGGTAGAATGGGATAGGAACGACAATGGAAACAGGATCTCATTTGAGGAAGTGGAGAAAATGGTCATTAGATTACAGTGCAATAAAGCGGCTGGGGTGGATGAAATTAAAATGGTTACACAGAATAATTGAGAAGGCGTGGGAATCGGGACAGGTTCCGTCTGACTGGACGAAAGCAGTAATCACGCCAATTTTCAAGCATGGAAACAACTATCGAGGTATCACTTTAATTAGCGTTGGCAGGGCGGGATTAAAATAGGTGAAAACAAAATAACCAGTCTCGCATTTGCGGATGACTTAGTTGTAATGGCCGATTCGATTGAAAGGTTGCAAATTAATATTTCAGAGCTCGATCAGAGGTGCAAGGATTATGATATGAAGATCAGCATCTCCAAAACGAAAGTAATGTCAGTGGGAAAGAGATTTAAACAGATTGAGTGCCAATTTGGAGGAACAAAGTTAGAACAGTTAGACAGTTTCAAATACCTGGGATGTATTTTCTCACAGGATAGCATCATAGTGAAAGAACTGGAATCGAGGTGCAGCAAAGCTAATGCAGTGAGTGCTCAGCTAAGATCTACTCTCTTCTGCAAGAAGGAAGTAAGTACCAACACTAAGCTAGCATTTCACCGCTCAATCTTTCGACCAACTTTGTTGTATGAGAGTGAAAGTTGGGTGGATACAGGTTACCTTATTCATAAGGTAGAGGTTACAGATATGAAAGTAGCAAGAATGATTGCAGCTACTAATAGATGGGAACAATGGCAGGAGGGTGTCCATAATGAGGAAATCAAGGAAAAACTGGGAATGAACACCATAGATGAAGCAGTTAGAGCGAACAGACTGAGATGGTGCGGTCATGTTACTCGCATGTGAGAAGCAAGGTTACCTAAGAGACTCATGAGCTTGGCAGCGGAGGGTAAGAGGAGTCGAGGTAGACCAAGAAGAAAGTACTTAGATTCGGTGCAGAATGATTTTGAAATAAAAGGCATAACATCAGACGAGGCATCAATGTTAGCATTGAATAGGGGATCATGGAGGAATTATATTAGATGTACTATGCTCCAGACTGAACGCTGAAAGGCATAATCAGTCTCTAATGATGATGATGATTATATGCTGCCTGTTCTCTTCGAATTGCTGGAGGTACAATACCGGCAAGATGATAGATTTTATTTACAGGGGTTGGCTGCAAACATCCTGTAACTATTCTGGCAGATTCATTGAGGGCGACGTCGACTTGTTGGGCGTGTGCTGACCTGTACCAAACTGAGCTAGCATATTCGCCAGCAGCGTAGGCTAGAGATAGGGCTGACGTTCTTACAAAATGTTCAAATGTTTGTAGAGTCAATGGGACTTAACTTCGGGGTTATCAGTCCCTAAACTTACAAACTACTTATGAACTACTTACAACTAAGGACGGCACAAATATCCATGCCCGAGGGGGGATTCGAACCCCCGACCGTAGTGACCGTGCAGACCGTGACTGGAGCGCCTCAGTCTCCTCGGCCACGACGTTCTTACAACCTTCGGTCTTGCGCCCCAGGTCGAACCTGTCAGTAGTCTCAGAATGTTATTTCGACCACAGGCTTTCAGTTTGGTATTAAGGCAATGTTGTTTAAATGTCAGAGCTCGGTCTAAAGTAACGCCCAAGTATTTAGGGTTTTTGCAGTGTTCCAAGTCAATACCCCTCCACCTCACTTGCAGCTGACGAGAGGCCTGTTTGTTGCGCAGATGGACTGCACATGTCTGGGTTTTCATTGAGTTGGGTTTCAGTTGATTACGGCAGTAATATGAGTCATGATCCACAAGTGCTGCATTCAGACTCTTCTCCACTTCCTCAAACGACTGTGAGCAGCTATGACTCGGTCATCATCATATATGTAACTGTTGGTGTTGACAGAAAGTGGCTGGTCGTTTGTGTACACGTTGAAATGGGATGGAGCTAGTACACTTCCTTGCGGTAGGCCATTGATCAGGTTCCGCCATCGACTACGTTTTCCCTGAAACTCTACAAAGAATCGACGATTCTGAAGTAGATTTCTAATTATATCAGTAAATTTTCGATCTCTAGTGATCTCGTAAAGTTTTTCAATTAGTTGTCGAGTGTTGACAGTGTCGTAGGCAGCAGTCAAATCAATAAAAACAGCTCCAGTAACCCTTTTCTTCTGAAACCCATCTTCAATAAACTGTGTTAGGCCTAATATTTGTGAGGTGCAGTTTCTTTCAGGACAGAAAGCCCCTTGTTCTGTTATGAGTTTGGGCTCTATCACATGTGTGAGTCGAGTTTGTAAAATTCTTTCAAAAATCTTGTACATGTGGCAGAGAAGTGATATAGGTCATAAGCTTTTGGGATTGTTTATGTCCTTTCCAGGTTTAAGGATTGCTATGACTTTAGATTTCCTCCATATACTTGGAATCTCACAGTCAGCCATGCATTTATTAAACATATCTAGCATCCACTGTTTGGCCTGCGGGCCAAAATGTTTGATCTGTTCTACTAGAATATCATCTAGTCCGGCAGCCTTCCTGTTCTTACATTTTGCAACGGCTTCATTTAGCTCATCTATTGAAATGGGCTGTGACGGTGAGTTTGTTTCATCCTCCGTGGTATTGCTCATAATCTTGGTTTGTCTAGGAGATCTGTTTTCTGGTTTTCCATTTTTTAGTAATTGAATGGCTATGTTATCTGCTGTAATGTTGTTCAGGGAAGTTTGGTCATTGCTTAAGCGCTTAAGAAGGCGCCATGCTTTATGGCTGTTTATGCTCATATTTAGCTCTTCCATTAGATTAACCCAACTATTTCTTTTAGCTTCTGAGATGGAAGCTAACCATTGTTGCCCTACAGCCACTGTTGATTCATCGAATTGATCTTTTCGAAACAATTCTGTATATGTGTGTAGGTCGGCCACTGCTTCAGGTGTTAGGCCTTGAACGTACTCAGTTTTACAGCCCCGAGGTATTCTTTTCATGGCATCTGTAAACTTATCATATGAGTCAGGATTAGGAGGTAAGAATGTTATCTCGCGATCCAAGATTTCCTGGTATTTTAGCCCATTGGCCTTCCTGAAATTGTGCCTTCGACGGAATGGTACGCAGACTGGTCTCACAGCAGTCATAACTTGACACATTATAGGTCGGTGTTGGGTTTCTGGTATAGGTGGGCATACTGATTTTAAGCATTGCTGACTTACAGATTCTGTAGCAAAAATTAGATCTGGGTTATATTCCCTTTGCCATATGCCACTATTGAAAGAGGATGGGAGTTTATGATCGTGAATTAAAGCTAGCTTGTTGGACTCTGCCAAGCTGATAACTGTCATCCCATTCTCGTCATCTTGTGGGTGTCCCCATCTAGTGCTGTGGCTATTGAAGTCACCAATTACAAAATTTACTTTTGTACTATTATGCTTATGAGTTACATTGACGTTGAAGTTACTTAGTGGTGGTTTGTACACAGATGTTACGGTACAATTTTTAGGTTCAACTGTGACGATCTCTACGTCATTTATGTCAGATACGCTGGTCGACAGTACCTGAATTTCAGACTTCACAAAAACAGCACTGCCATATTGACGATGAGGCCTCTCACCCACCAAACGCATGCCTTGTATTTTTGGGCGATTAAGGATACTATCTCTGTGAATTTCTCGGATACAGAGGACATCACACTTATTTTTCTTACATAGGTGTTTTATCAGTTCCTCTTTGCATGAGGACAAGTCCTCAATATTGACAAAGACAATAGTCACGGTTGGACCTGAAAAGGTCCTATGTGAACTAGTCATTACACTAGCTATGCCTTGCTGTCTCTAGATTTGAAAGGATTGGCCGGCAAGAAAAAACCGTTGCCCAGGGGACGCCCAAATGTGATGCTAGCTTAACAGCACATTCTGTTGGGAGGCTCCTTTCGAGTCCCCCTCGCAATTAATGGCTTCAGTTGTCGTATAGCACGGCCAGTCACAACAAACCCCATTCCATATTCACGCTTACCATTCTTTTCGTAACCTCCGTGAAATATTACTGATTTCTTCTCACATAATATCCCTCACCCACACCATCTTGTTTCTTGTACTGCAGTAACGTCCACTTCCTTGTAATTCAAAGACTACTGTCTTAACCATCAGGTCTGCACATACTTTTAACATTCCGTGTAAACCAGGGTATGCAGCCGTTTTTGTCATATCGTGTTCCGTCCTATTTCGAGGCCCATTTGTGAGTTTTTTGTGAGCACAATTGTTCTCTGTGTGCGTTACAAGCACTGTGCAGGGTTTTCTCGGTAGTGGGGCTGCCACGTTTCTGCTCCTGAGCTGGCAGGAGTTTTATTGAGCTGGCTCCACTACGCCTCTAGAGCCGCCCACGCTACGTCGCGCGACACGCTCGGTCTGTCGAGGCCTCCCGGGTCACCCTGCCGGCAGCTACACCCCCGCCGGCGCAGACCTCGACTTCATCCGAGTACCGAAACCCTCCTGACCGGCACTGAAAGTGACTTCGATTAGGCGGTGTCCCCTTGTAGCACTTGTTCTCGGATTATTAATGAATATGTAACACAGATGTTAGACAGTTAAAACTGTTGGTATAAACACAAAAAAAGGTTACAGAATTGAGAAAAATCGATTGAAAATGTATCACACTAGGTACAATTGTGATCACTTCCCAGTAAAATTTTGATCACTGGCATCTTCCATATAAAAAGCACTTTTCCCCTCGGTCACCGACGCATACTTCGTGGTACCGAACTTTGCATTTTTTGCAGTGAATCCACTCACCCTCAACTAGAAAATTTATAAGAGCGCGTTAGAGGAAAAAAATTTATATCTCCGTAGCGTAAAGTGGTGTATTCTCGGAAAAGCCTACGCGTCGGTGTAGTGCGCACGCCAGCTCGTCCGGCCGCTCGCCGCTGGAAGCTGGCGCAGCCGCGTCGCGCCGCCGCCCTCCCGCTCTGGCCGCCCCGTGCCACCACGCTGCTACTCGTACAGCGCTGCCGCATCTCTACACTGACTCACCGTGTCCGTGTACCGGTTACAGCCGAACTGCCCGTGCGGCAAGAATCGACTACGGAGTAAAGCTTCAGGTCGAGGATGTGAAAGTAGCACGAATGACTGCAGGTACTAATAGGTGGGATCGATGGAAGGAGGATGTCCGTAATGAAGAAATCGAAGAAAAACTGGGAATGAACACCACAGATGAAGCAGTTAGAGCGAACAGGCTGAGATTGTGGGGTCACGTTACACACACGGGACAAGCGAGAGAGACTCGTGGGCTCAGGAGCAGAGGGTAACAGGATTCGAGGTAGAACGACTAGAAAATTCTTAGATTCGGTGAAGAATGATTTTGAAGTAAAAGGATTAACATCAGACAATGTATTGATGTTAGCATTGATTAGGAGATCGTGGAGGAATTTTATTAGGGGCACTGTGCTCCAGACTGAACAGTGAAAGGCATAATCAGTCTCTGATGATGATGACGGTTCTATGTTTATATACATATACTTGTGGAGAATATTGTGACAGATTTATATTTTATTATTTGAGTACAGTGTCCTGCGAAGGTGTGTTGTTTAGGGTAATTTGTTCGTTCTCGGGAAGTCCAGTCTCGCTCGTGAAAAGGTGAAGGATGATATCGAGGGTGTCGAATGTCTCCCGTGAATTGTCCTGTAAACACTGCCAATTGAGGACAGCCATAGAGATTCAAAAGTCAGATCCATTCCGTGTGATCATTGTGTCCACACGAAATGTAGTGATTGTACTCGAAAGACGAAGCAGGTGTTCAGCCAGATGTGTTTAGTATCAGATGTAAGCTACGAATAACAACTCTAACATCATGGGATAGGTGTACCATAATTAATATAGAGTATTCTCCCGACGAGGATGTGCAATTAGGGTATTTAGAGGTATCGATTTCCAGCCACACGGAGGAGCACGTTTGCCAATATTTCTTGTGAATTCAAATCCACGCACAGGAGTATGTCGACTGTTAGTTTGTTTACCACTGTCTGTGTGAGGTCTCGGGTTTGCCGCTCTCGTGTGGCACGAAGTCTACGTGTAGGACTGTACCGACTATTCGTGACCGCGATACTGAGCCACGAGGGCCTCACCATTCTAGTTCTACGATTTCTGTTTAAATTTGATAATGAGCATTCCTCTGACAGTTTTTAGGATAGTTACGAACTAATTCGCCCACGTTACTTACGAAGTGTATATTTTTACAATTTGTCATAGAAGTTATGAGATAAGTGTATCACATATCACTTGTGTGACACAAACACAATACTGACCCACATTTACCATGTGAAATTTATGCACGAGCGACTGTCTGACCAAGAGTATATTTATTTCTTGTCGGTTATATTTTATCTGTTACATCACGTGTACAAGTATGTCACACGTAGCAAAATACACTCACCTGGCATGAAGTAAACAAAATGTTACAAAGATATCAGCCACACAACTTGTATTTCTATGTGTAAACTGTCACACCTTTTACACTAGTGTATTTCCTATCTCACTACACTTCAGTTATTCACACCCATTTCGACATTACGGAACTAATGTACATGCACACACGTCAGCCGATAAGCGCGGGACACCTCCCGTCGGGACGGCAGGGCAGACGAGCGCTCCGCTGAAGCTCCTCTGCGAGCAGAAAAACGCGCCCTCTGGGGCCTCGCTACATTGTCTGTTCAGACAGTGCCAGAAAATGCTACCCAAGTCGAGGGCAGCTGGCTGGGTGATGGCGAGATGTACCTGGCTCCTGAATTCTGTACTACTTTGTTTTTAAGATTCTCTGTGACACCAGACTGGCGGCCTCCATGAGATAGGTAGCACAAGTGATTTCTTTCCTTTTTTATGAGCACCAAACATTCCATCGTCGTATGCAAGTTTCGGCAGGAACGAGTCCGATCGTGGGAAAAGACACCCCTGTGGGAGGGGCAGAACGTACAAAAATTCGTGAACGTCTGTAACTGACGCCCCCAGTAGCGTCTGACAGTTGTAATCCATCATCTGTGTACGACTTCTTACTGGTTGTAACTCGTAAACTCGTGGAGGATTGATTTTTGAGAATCGTAGAGGCGTGGTCCCGACTCGTGAGAGAGTTTGCGGCAGCAGGAGAGGTGAAGTGGTGGATTTGCTCTTCGACTCGAGTGGAGTGACGACTGGCTCCTCGGCTCTCGTGGAGGAAGGAGTCTTTACTGCATTTTGGCTTGGACTTGTACATTTCGTGCAACCTTCAGAGTCTGCTCTGAAAGTTGATGTTACACTGTGAGTTCCGACTGAACATTAATAAGGTCAGCCTGCATTATCTAGTGCACAGTTAGCACTGTTGACGATTCGATTGGGATTCTCGAGTCATGTTGCCTCCAATAAATACTCGTAATGCAATACACACAGTTTGGAGAGGCAGATTCCCGAGGTCGTTGGCACTGTGATCTGCCGAGGTGACAACGGCGGATTTTTAGGAGTGACAGCGTACGTGTCGTGAAGCAATCATTGCTGTCTGCGTCCGGCAGCCGGCAGCAGGGCGACACCCCGCAGCTGCGACGCCGCCCGCATAGGGCCCAACCGTGAGACGTAACATTTGTGCGAGAGTAAATGCAGAAGAATTTCTGGAAATAATCTGGTCATTTGTTGCTTTTGCTACAAAATTACAAGACATTAAACAGCTGTTGAATTTGCGTCAGCTTGACCAGGTACTTCCACAGAAAAAGTTGGTGAAGACAGTACTGAATTCTTGAAATACAAATGTCAGACAGTTGCCTTATGTGCCAAAAGGAGCACAATTTTAGATTGTTCTTCTAAAGACAGACAAACTACCGTGTCCATGTTAGCATTTCAAACTTTTAAAATACAAAAATATGTTATTTACTGATTAGTTTCTATGTAAAGTTTTAAAGGTAGAAAAATACCATAGTGAAAAGTACATGCATTATTGCTGAAATCTGTAACATTTATATGCACTACCAACATTAACGTAATGGTAAGAGTCATAAATAAAAATCGTTAGAATAACAGAATATTACTTGTCATACAAAAAACACGACTAAAAGAATAGCAACAGGTGTTTTTTCTAGCGAATTTACAACAGGAAACAAGCTACCAACTAACCACACAGCAACTGCTTACACGTTTAAATTTACACACTGCAAATGTTATTCAGTTTCGACGACCTACAATAATAATATAGGAAGAAATAAAACCATTTTACTTGTTTTTGTTTATATGTACGATCGAATGACCAATCAATTAATTGGTCCATTCAGGAATCGATCACATCCCTGGAACTACTAACAACATGACAGTTCCAAGATAATCGATTATTCATCGTTAATTAGGTCTGATGCATTGATATCTCAGGCTTCATACGATCGTTTTGTGATATCGTTAAGACATCCATTATACTAAGCGAATTATTTGATAAAATTTACCGTTTCTGATTTTCTGTTACTAGTTATGTCTTCAATGTACTATACATTTTTTATTTCTTTAGTAATGTACACTCCTCTTATATTAGTGTCCACACAACGTAGATTTGTTGCTGATTACTGAATATCATCATAGATCAAACATATACTGTAAAACATTTTGTGATGTCACATGTTTTTGAGTTTGACTGATCTTTGGTGTATTCATGGAGGTAGTGTCTTTAAATGGCATATCTGTGAGTCTGATACAATGACTTTGACGTAACTTCCAATGCACGGGGCTTATACTATGGGCAAGCACCGTGAGGGGTGAATGAGCAGGGCTAATACAGGGTGAAATCCTACGGTTCAAGGTGTACAGGTACGGCACGAACGGTAAAGGGCTGTGGGCGTTTTCTGGGCGGGGTTTGCTCGGTTGCTTCATGATTCTGCTGTTATACGCTGACGCTATGAACGCTTATATACTTATCCCAGTTGGTGTGCACACTATTCACTTAGTGAGATAACATTTTGACTATGGTTTTATGCGCCCTCTCTACCCTACCACTGGCCTTAGGGTGGAAGGGCGTTGTTCGCAATTTCTTAATTCTCAGTAGCTTACAAACTTGAACAAATAACGTGGACATGAAATTTGATCCTCTGTCCGTAAGAATAGCTTCCGGGCTTCCAAAAAGCAGAATCGTATGGTTAAAAAATGCTTGGGCTACTGTCTCTGAAGTCATGTCTGTTAGAGGCATCAATATTAGATACCTGGAGAAATGGTCAATGATAGAGAGAATGTATCTGTTATTTTGCCGAGAGTGCGGGAATGGCCCTACGACCTCCAAAGCAACGAACCGCCGTGGCCTAGAGCTAGAGGTTTCTGGTACAGTTTGTAGGGGTATTCGGGGTCTGGCAGTTCGTGTTCTCTGAGCACATGAGAGGCAACCACTTATACAGTGCTCTACATCTCGCTGGCATGTCTTCCATCAATAAAGAGTTGCAATTCGGGCATTAGTGGCTTTTTTACAGCTGTGACAGGCTTGTATACTATCATGGCACTGTGCTAGGATCTGAGGACGCAAAGCTTTTGGTATGAGAATACGGTTTCCTAAGGGGGTATTTCTGTACAATACATCGTCTATAAGCACGAAATCTGGGTGGCTTACATATCCCTGACATTCCCCATCTGCTTTTTGTCCCTTTATTAAATCGTCAACAAGCACATTCTCCACATTTACGATCCTTATTTTGCGACTAAGGGCGTCAGCATTCTGGTGCAGTTTTCCAGATTTGTGTCTGACAACATAATCAAATTCGCTAAGTCTCAGAGCCCACGGGTTTCTTTCACCAACCTGTTCTTGGCTTAGGATACATCCCACAGCAAAATTCGAAGTATCACATGACAGAATGAATGGCTTTTCGAAATTTGGATAAATTAGCAAAGGAGAGCTAGTTAAAACCTGCTTAACCTGCTTCATGGCAGTATCACATTCAGGACTCCAATGAAAAGCTATTCCTTTCTTCAACAGGTTACAAGTGGTTTGGTCACTGTGGCATAATCCTTCATAAAACGGCGATAGAAATTACATAATCCTAAGAAACTTTGTAGTTCTTTGACGTTGGTAGGGACTGGAAAGGTTCTGACAGCTTCAGTCAAACGGGGATCTGGTTTCACTCCATTAGAACTAATAATGTGACCTAGTTACTGGACCTGTGATACTGCAAAGAAGCACTTTTCTAATTTTAGGCTTAGTTGTGCATCTTGGAGTCTCGTTAGAACATTCTTGAAGCGCTCCGCATGCTCTTCTATGGTTTTCGAAAATACTATAATATCGTCAAGATAGACAAGACAGGTGATAGGTTTCAGCCCACATAATAGTAAATCGGCGAAACGTTGGAAGATAGCAGGGGCATTTCTCAAACCAAAGGGCATTCTCAAAAATTCACACAACCCAGAGGGAACAATGAATGCAGTTTTAGGTCGATCTTCAGGTGCTATTTCGATCTGGTGATAACCTGATTTCATATCCAATGTAGTGAAGTATTTACAGTTTCCCAGTCTGTCCAAGGCTTCATCAATTCTTGGCAATGGGTAGGTATCATGCGTGGTAAGCTTATTTACCGCCTTCAAATCCACGCACATACGATACGATATGATTTCTCTCCATTCACAGATTGCCGGCCGCGGTGGCCGGGGGGACTAAGGCGCTTCAGTCACGGTCTGCACGGCCACTACGGTCGGGGGTTCGAATCCCCTCTCGGGCATGGATATTTGTGCCGTCCATAGGATTAGCTAGTTCATAAGTAGTTTGTAAGTTTAGGGACTGATGACCCCGTAGTTAAGTCCCATAAGCTTTACAACAACATTCACAGATTTTTTAGGCACAAGCACGATTGGTGACGACCAAGGACTAGCTGAAGGCTGAATGATTCCTGCCTCTAGCTGCTCCTGGATGATTTCATCAACCACAGGTTGCAGGTGATAAGGGAGCCGATACGCTTTTTGTGAAATCGATCTGGCGTCCCCAGTAGGAATTTCGTGATATACCGAATCAGTGGCAGGGAGGTAGTTTCGGTCTGCAAATAACCAGGCATACTCTCTTAACACTGAGTATAACAGTTTCTGATCTACCTCGTTCAAATGGGTTAACTTCCTCTTTAAACACTATTCTAATTGTGGCGTGACGGCAGGCACTTCAGTAGGGAAAACTCTCGCTTCTCTCTTTGGATATTTGTTACTCTGAACGAGCGGCACTTCGCCTCTTTCCACACACTCCACAATGGCTAAAACAGTCCCACGCGGAATTACAGCTACGTTCGTCCCGAAATTATCCAAGCTCACCGGTACTCTAAATTTTCCACCCTCTTTCGGCAATGCACAGGCTTCTCTTAACACGAACTTGCATTTTATCCAGTACTTCATTTTGCGCGAACGGATCGATCAAAAGTGAGGTTGGACTCATCTCTAGAAGTTCAACTGCTACCCAAAGGATCTTTCCTGTTCCACCGTTTATTGTTACAGGGGTTGTTGCCTTTACCACTGCAGTAAGGGGCTTATCGGAGTTCGGAAAAACGGCGCCATTCTTCGGACCTCCTCGCGTTTGTTCAGTGTGAGCGCTGCCGAACCGATGAACTGCTTCACTGAGTTGTACGGTTTGCGATCGGTAATCAATAACACCCTGAAACTGGCGGAGAAAATCGTTCCCTAGGATTACGTCAAACTCGCGTCCCTTCTTAGGAAATACTTCATCTCGAACAGGTATCTTACTTTTCCTACTTCCAGGTTAACATAACAGGCTCCCAATGGCCAAACTAAATTATCGCCTAATCCACGGATATGGCAACAGGGCGGTTTTAATGGTCTCTTGTCGTCTTTGGACAAAAACAAAATGCTGACTGAAAGACGGCTCTCTGCCTCTTTTCATTTATTTCAATGTTTGCTCACCCCCCTTTGACGTTCTAGAGGCTTTGCACTTGTTAGATTCTATTTTAAATTTAAAAACTTATTGATTTATTGACTATTAACATTGAGTATTAACTTGCATTGATATGTAGTTATGCCCCCCACACTGTATTTACCCTGTGTGTGAGTGATACGCTTCTACTGCGTTCTGCGCTTGCCTCGTTTCGCCGCAGGGAGCTCTGCTGTGCGTCGTTCGCTTATGCCTTGTTTCCCCTCGCTAACGCTAGGAGCGTTGGTGTGTGCTAAGCGCCTGCCTCGTTCAGCCACTTCCCACTAGGGGCGCTACTATTAGTCGCGCGTGCACCAATCGACCTCGCACAGGCAGCTAGACTCTTTGCGCGAGTACGGTATATCTCCGCCATGATCTTTGGGAGCTTTGGTGGGAGGATTCGTACGTATGGGAGTGGCGTCGTCACTCACTCTCCGGTTCGTATGGTCTAAATGGTGTGCCACAGCTAGGTCCATGCTATGCTTTGCAGCAGTAATAAGTTATGTGTGCTTTAGGCGTGTGTGAATTATGTTATTCCCGGGAATGTGGCGTATTCCTCTCATGTATGTTTTCCGGTGTGACTTTGATTGATTTCTGTTAAAACGGTAAATGATGACTAGTGAGTTTTAGTTTAGTGTCTATTATGGCATGTGGAACAAAGACGTATTCTTTGTTCAACGTTTTCCAGACCTTCAGGCGTTGAAATAATGCTACCTCTTACTATTTCCGTAATATCTTTCCGCATCCTTCAAGCTTTTATCAGTTCACTCGTGTGTAAGGTTTGTGTGAAATTTAGTGGCCCATTCCGGGTATTGGAGGTGGAACAGAGTGCACGTGGTTCTGAATATCGTAACTTGGCAGATTCGGCTTATCTGCCTGGTTGTGCATTGTGCTGTATTTCATGTCGCAGTCTTCTGTGAGAGTACGCACTTGTGAATGATTGTGTCCCATATCCTACCAATCCTCATGTTTCTTATGTTTTTGCTTATCTGACCCCTCTTGGTATGAGAAAAAAATTAGTACTTCGTAAATTATTCTGTATTTAAAATCGGTGTTGCACCCATTTCCATGTGGACTGGCAATAAAGCAGCTTAGTTAAATTTTCCCTTGTTTGTAATTTAACCTCAGATCCATTTTATTATTATGGTTTCCCTCTGCTTCCCAGAGGAAACATCATGTATTCCGTTGCGCAAATCTCTTACCTTGGATCCCTTTTACTAGGACTTGTTAGTTTTAAATAACTGCAGCTCTTTTATCTGACAGTTTCCAGCCAGGATTCGTTATTTGAAATTTAACAAACGTCTTTTATCTGGCAGTTCCCTGCCAGGATCAGTTATTTGAAATTAACAAGCCGCTTTTAACTTGAGCTTCGGTATCTACTAACAACTTAAGGCGTTTCTCTCCTATCTTTCCTAGCAACATCACGTTTGCCACCTCAGTGTTCCCATTGAAATTTATTGGGTTTATGATTTTTAACGGGAGTTGTGAGGGGTGGCTACGCCTGCCCCCGACCATTTTCCCGTCGGTTTTGACCGTTCCCTCGATTTGCAGGCGTGACGCATCAGTTATGTGCTTGCCCATTCTGATACTGCCGACAATGCATACCCAAATGCCCTATAGAGCTGCAGCATGGACAATAGGGCGCAAGACACTCGTCCGCATTGTGGCTGTTGCGTTTGCACTGGCCGCACCTGGCTTCTTGTGCAAACACACGCTTCGCTCACGGCTACGCATCGGCGTGGCTACGAATCTACTCGCCTCTTCGCGTAACACAGCCAATCTAACTGCTCTGTGCAATGTAGTGGGGGAAGAAACTTTCACCTCGCCTCCAATCTGCGGATCTATACCTCTAATAAAGACATCCACTGCCCTGGCTTCAGCCTCTTCAAGCAACAACTCATTTCTTTCTGTGTCTCCGGTTAAGGTGTACGTTTTACATGAAACAGATCTAATCCGGTCTGCATATGCATCAAAACACTCACCGGCCTTCTGTCTCATCGTAGAAAGCTGCTCCTGGTAATAACTTGTACCCCTCTTATCGGTAAATCTCTGAATTAATCCTTGCGCCAGTACTTCAAAATGTGTGGCGTCTCTCAAACCGACTCCACAAATGTGCGAGCGTCCCCCATTAATTTGAGCCTCAGAACATTCAAAAGGAATCCGTCTGGCCACTGGCACAAACGGCCAACGTCACGGATATTCTGCAGAAAACTTTCGACATTCTCATTAATCTTTCCAGAAAAGGAAACAATAAAATTTACCGCTGGAAAAGTATTGGTTAAACTACCAACTGAATTCACTACCGAAGTGGCGGCTACCTCTCCCACCTTGTTCAGTGACTCACGTGCAATGTTTGTTTGTAAATCTATTGGACCAAACTGCATGGTCATCAGTCCGTGGCTTACAAACTACTTAAAACTAGGTAAACTAACCTGAGGACAAACACACACACCCATGCCCCAGGGAGGACTCGAACCTCCACGGCGAGCAACCGTGTGCTCCGCAGCGAGACACTTTAGACCACTCGGCTACTCCACTGCGGCACTTATGTGCAACTCTTCCTATTCCTTTACCCGCTAATCCTTCGATACGCACCAGCCAATCTGTAAGCCGATCTTCCTCCTCTTTGTACTCAGGTGTTTGTGTCTCGGCTTCCATGGTATCCACTACAAGGCGAGATTGATACCTCCTAACCGTATTTGCCAAATCCTCACATTGCACGTCTAACTGATTAATCCTTTCCACCAAGGCGCAGTTTTCCTCTAACAACAATGCAATTTGCTGCCTTTGCAAGTTTACAGTTTCCTTTGAGACCTAAAAGGCTGCACTTTCCCCAATATCCACTTGAACATCAACATTTCTCGCTTGTTGCTTATCTAACTGCTTCTGAAGAAGGCGTGCATACTGCCTCTCAAACTCTGCTTGCCCCATCACAAGGTTAGAAACTTGCTGTCGTAAGGAGTCTACAATTTTATCCTCACCATTTCCAGTGTCTATGTCCTGCAGGGATCCTTCATGTGACATTGTTATAAGTTAAGGGACAAAACCTGGTTAAAAATTATGTTGCTGCGCCAATAAAACACTTTATAAGGAGGATTTAGAACGTGGCTGACAGCACTTACTTCAACTATTCATTGATGCGGTGATGGCGAGATAGACTGCAGGCAGCATCAGCGCCGACTACAACGGCAGCATCGGCGGCAGATGGACGAACGTCGGATTGCGGCTCCATATCCTGGGCCCTCGGCTGTTACGGCGGTAGTGGCCGACTCGGCTACCCAGCCGGTGGCAGCGCGCCATTGCGCGTCCGGCTACACAGCGCTCCAGCTGTGCGCAGCTCGAGGTCACGCAGTCAGGCAGGCAGCATGCTATACGAAGCGTTACTGCATGCATTGCATTTCTGACGATTAGCTCTCACCCAACACACGCTCCCAAACCACGGAAAACTAGTGTGGATCCGAAGATCACGATTCTGACATCAAAATATGTACAGGTATGGCACGAACGAGAAAAGGCTGTGCGCATTTTCCAGGCGGGGTTGGACATGACCAGCAAATCGTACTCGGACACGAGTGTTGCACTGTAACGAAATGGTTATATTTCAGAAAAGGGGATACAATTTCTGAGATTACGGCCTGAGGAGAGCCACCAGTGGTGCAACAGAAGTAATAATTATGATGATTTAAGTAGGAGAGCAAGCCCAGGGGCTGCAGAACGGGGAGTGTGCTATCGGGGCGAGATCCGGCGGCAAGGCAGTCCTTTACCGCCTGTAACGATCTCGCAGCTAGCCAGGAGTGCTGAATCTATGTAACTGCGTTCACGCTCCGATTGGTTGCGATCCGCGTTGTGGACTTTGACAAAGGTGCTCTGATCTGCGGGTTCTGCGCCCACAGTTGTAGGCGTCGGCGACACGTGCCGGTTGCCGAGCAGAAATCGAATCGGCCAGGGAATTCGGAATGCGCGTGGTAGTGGAAATGTTGCGTGCGTGATGCAAACGTATGGCAGAGGCCATCGGCCTCCCTCTGTCGCAAGGAATATCAGTCTGTAAATCTACTGGACCAAACTGCGTGGTCATCAGTCTGTAGCTTACAAACTACTTAAACTTAGGTAAACTAACCTAAGGACAACACACATACACCCATGCCCCAGGGAGGACTCGAACCTCCACTGGGAGCAACTGCGTGCTCCGCAGCGAGATGCTTTAGACCACTCAGCTACTCCACTGCAGCTCTGTCCCAAGGCACGTGCAGCAAGACATGGAAAATCATGTCGAAAATTACGGGAAAAAATAAAAAAAAAATATAATACTGCTGTTCTCCACTGGTGTACAAAGGTATGTGTAGCAAATCAAGCATTGTCTGAGGCGAGCTCTAGTATCAGTAAGCTGTAGTAACGCCATCTGGAAGTTAGTTGAAAAAATACTGTCAGTTTATAAATAACTGTTATAATTAACTGATAGAAAAGAATAACAATAACCATTTTGCCTAGCTGTATGAGGTGTGGTACTGACCACTGTTTCTTTTTAAATACGAATAGCTTTCATACCTAATATCTCTAGCACCAGCCGAACGTTTGCACTCTGGACACCTTACAGCCTCTTCCTAGAACATTAAGGAGCTATAATTCTTAATCTTTCTTGAACAGAGACAATTTACAGCACTGATTTAATTTATCAACACTAACAATAAATAGCAGATAATTAGTATCAATCAATGGCGAAATTTCTGACAAAATAAATGCCACAATTTAATTAAATTTGTCCCATTCCTTTAATCAAAAAATGTAAACTAAAACAGGACAATCATGGGGAACCTAGTGTCTGGATTTATTTATTAAGAGCTTTGTTTAACAATTTGACATAATTTCATTAAATGCAATTGACGTTTTTATAAAGCTATTACTTGATTGGTGAATCACTGAAAGAGTTCCGCATGTTATGCTTTATATGAAAACGTATTGAGAACTTTTCGAGATGAGGATCAAACATTTACGTACGTAATATAGGTTGTTCCTAGGATTTAATTGCCTCTCTCACACTCTAATCGGCTTAATATTGTAAAGTACAGCATGTTCCATTAAACACACACACATCACCGCCATAGGTTTCCGTATGGAAGTTTCAGTGGTGTTCTATCTTGTAACCTCTAAAATACGATGCCGCACGGATTAAAATACGCAGAATGCCACATGTGTGAATGTCACATAAATATTTGTACTTAACCATCCAGTAAAATCTCAAAAGGCATAGTGCTAACTGCTAAGTGTTGTTGCAGTGTTTCATTATTTAAGTCGCAAACCTTACGTCCCTGTATTCGTAGTATCGTTTTCGACTGGTACCGTGGACCTCGCCTGAGGTTGATTGTATAATAACGCCTAATATCAGATATTTGTAGAAAAGGGCGAAGTACTTTTGACAAGCTACACTGTAGATGTTATCGCTGCTTGTTCACTCGCAATAATTTTAAGCTGTCCTCTTAGGTTCCTGCCTAACGCCATCCTTTACATTCGTAAAAAAAAAAGTACTTTTGTCAGTCAGAATAGATATCTATCTACAGTATAGCTTGTCAAAAGTACTTGACCTTATTCTACGAATATGTGATATTAGGCCGCATCACATCACACACCTGTGGCGAGAGCCGCAGTACCACTCGGTAACGGTTCTACAAATAAAGGCTCCTGTAAACCTTTCATCAACGCAGGTTAGAGAGTAAACCAAGGAGGTTAGAATAAGGGGAGGCGCCCTAATGCTACAGAAGTCAAGCTGTTGTCGCCATATTGCAGAGCCAATAGTTTTGTGTTAATAAGTCTGTAGCCGCTTCTTAGTATCATATTAAAATAAAATTAAAAATAACGGCTTGCACTTAATACACTTTAATCACGTCAATTATAGAACAAAGAATAGAAGACAATAAACAACAGAAATTATATCATCAAAGAGCAATTATAGTTTAGCATTAATGATAATCTTTGCCGTCTTCGTCTGCACTGTACGTCATTCAGCTTCATATTAATATTGTTGTCTCACACAGCCCCCTTCCGGTAGAGCGGAGCTCCTGGTATTTGTGGAAACTTGTAATGAATTTGCCGTCCTGTTCTTGTATACCGCACTGTTTGATTTCTTTCACTATGCGTGTCATGTTCTGATTGCTGTTTTCTATTTGTTGCTTTGAGCATCTTCTGGCGATGTTGTCCAACTAAAGGTTGTTGATTGCCTTGTCTCTCTTCTGTTGACATTTCTTCTTTTAAAAGGTGGGCAGGTTTCACTCTGTCAATGGACACCATAACTTGTTTATTTTGTATTTGCAGTTTTATTGTACCGGTATGCTGATTGTGCTGTAGTACCTTGTATGGTCCTGTATATGGTGGCTGTAATGGTGCTCTCACTGCATCAGTTCTTAACATCACATGTGAACATTCGTTCAAATCACGGTGTATGAATGTATTGTCATTTCTATGTTTAATCGGTGACTGGGGCCTTAGTTCTGCTAATTGAGCTCTTAGTCTTTTTAAGAAGTAGGGTAGGTCAGTCCGCTCTTTTCGTTCTTCAAAAAATTCACTAGGGAGTCGCAATGTTTCCCCGTATACCAGTTCAGCAGTAGACGCCCCTAAGTCTGGCTTAAAAGCTGTGCGAAGGCCCAATAATACTAGCGGCAAGGCTGTTGACCAACTTTCTTTGTGGCACATCAAGGCACTTTTCAAAGTCCGGTGCCATCTTTCCACCATTCCATTACTTTCCGGGTGGTAGCTAGTTGTACGATGACGGCCGGAACCCACAAACGTTTGCCAGTTCAAGGAACAATTCTGATTCAAATTGTCTGCCTTGATCAGTGGTGACACGTACCGGGCACCCGAATCGTGCTATCCATGATGACAAAAAATTTCGACTAATTGTTTCTGCCGAAATATCTTGTAGCGGAATTGCCTCTGCCCACCTTGTAAATCGATCAATTACTGCAAGGAGATAACGATACCCTTCAGACATGGGTAGCGGACCAACTAAATCGATGTGTACATGTTCAAAACGACCAGATGGTTCTTCAAAATGTCCCAAGGGTTTCTTTGTATGACGCCCAACCTTACAACGCTGACAAGCAAGGCACGTCTGTGTCCACTTTCTACAATCTCTTTTGATTTGTGGCAAAAGGAACGACCAGTAAGCAATTTGATACCTGCTTTTTGTCCTGGATGAGCCAGATTATGTATACTGTCAAAAACGTCTCTCCTTAAACTCTCGGGTATAAAAGGCCGAGGTTTACCTTGAGAAACGTCACACCAAATTGTAATTTGTTCACCTTCAGGTCGTACTTCTTCCAGTTTCAAACCTGTGGAGGGGTTTTGCCGAAAAGCATGAAGTTGTGCATCTTGCATTTGTTCTCTTGCTAATCTGTGATAATCTACCATAGTTGTTATCATGGTGATTCGTGAAAAATAGTCAGCGACAACATTTGCTGCTCCTTTAATATGACATATGTTGGTCGTGAACTGACTTATGTACTCCAGCTGACGAAATTGTCTAGGGGACGAAGCATCTGTATGTTTAGAGAAAGCAAACGTGAGTGGTTTATGATCTGTGAACACAGTAAACGGTCTGGCTTCTATGTACGATCGGAAATGTTTTATTGATTCGTATAGTGCCAACAATTCACGATCGTATGCGCTCCAGTTTCTTTGAGCCTTTGTAAGTTTCTTTGAAAAAAAAAAAACCTAATGGTTGTAAATTTCCGTTTACTTGCTGCTGCAGTTGCCCCCCTCGATCGCTTCTTGACTCGCGTCTACTACTAGAGATAGTTTTGCATTTCTCACAGGGTGGGCCAACAGTATAGCTTGCTTGAGATTTGCTTTAATTTGTTCGAACGCTCGTTGCATTTCCGTCGTCCACTGTAGTCTCCTGTTGTTGTTACTCTTTGGACCTGCTAATAATTCAGTGCGGTGCTTGTAACGCGGCCATCCCTGGTAAATGACGACGGTAAAAATTTATTACACCAAGGAACTTGCGTAATTGCCGCAAATCTTTTGGTAGGGGCATCTTTTGTATTTGGTCAACTTTCTCATCCAACGGACGTATGCCAGCAGCCGAGAGAATATGACCTAAATATGTGACATTATCTCTTCGTAATGTGCACTTATCTTCATTAACTATGATCGTGTATAATTTAAGTCTATCAAAGACAGCCTTAAGATGCTTTTCGTGAAGTTCTGACGTCGCCGAAAACACCAAAATGTCATCTAGATATGCAAAAGTGAAGTTTAACCCTCTTAACACCTCGTCGATAAATCTTTGCCATGTTTGGGCTACATTTTTTAGTCCGAATGGCATGCGTAAAAATTCAAAAAGGCCAAAAGGTGTTGTAACTGCAGTCTTAGGTATGTCCACTTCAGCTACCGGTATCTGATGATACGCTTTTTGACAGTCAATAACACTGAAGAAATTCATGCCTGCTAGTACGTTCGTAAAATCACGAATATTTGGTATCGGGTATCAATCGGGAATTGTTCGTGCGTTTAATTCTCTGTAATCTCCACACGGCCTCCAACTACCATCTTTCTTTTTAACCATGTGTAAAGATGAAGCCCAAGGGCTGTCTGATCTCCTTATCACCCCTGTGTCTAACATACGATTGAACTCAGCTTTTGCATCCATGAACTTATCTGGTGCTAATCTTCTCGGTCTGCAAGAAATTGGGGGGCCCTGTATTGTGTTTATGCGATGCACTGTTTTGTGTGGTACTAAATTTTGTACTGAAACAGGTAGATATTTATTTTTATCTGAGTTAATCATTTGAATAGGTTTATATCCTTCAGTACCGATGTTCTTTAGATAACCAGATACAATTTCTTCTCCTTTCCTAAGTTGAGCCGTCCGAATATCTACACTGATGCTATTTGCATAAAGAAAATCTGCTCCTAGTATATGCTCTGACACTTCAGCTATAACAAATGTCCATTTACAAACTGCATTAAATCCTAGGTCCAATTCTCTGACACAACTGCCATACGTTTGTATCGGCTGTTTGTTTGCAGCTGTGAGACAAATCAACGGATGTTCCCTACTTGTTCTACTCGACTGCACAAGTATGGTACTTACATCAGATCCAGTATCTACAAGATAATAACACGAAGTATTTACATCCTGGACGTAGAGCCGTCTGGACACAGGTAAAAAAGAAATGTCTGTACTTACAATTATTTCCATGTTACGCACGGAACGTACGTAATTGCAAGGAGTTAGTTAGTTAGTTTGGTTTTATTTGCCCTGTAGATCAAACATTTGTACAGTAGAGCACACAGTGATATAGGACAAGGCACTAGGAATAAAACACTTTTGTACTTTGTACAATAATGCAAATAGTGCTATAAAAATTAAATTAAGGCTAAGGACATGGAGTTACAGACTTTCTTACACATGGCAGAAAAATATACACAAAAATAATTACAACCAGATGCAAAAATAATTACAAACAGAAAAATAATGGTACTTGTTTAAATTAATGAGAATATCTGTAAGTTGAAAATATAGTTCTTAAAATTATCATGGATAATTTTGTATGCAAATTCTCTTAGCTATAATATAATAAATTAGTACAAGCACATGGGGAGTTACAGACTTACACGGCAGAAAATATATCATGGATAATTTAGTAAGCCATTTTTTTTATTTATTTTTTTTTTTATTTTTTTTTTTAGATATAACATATTACATTAGTTACAAGAACATGTAGTTACAGACTTGCATGGCAAAAAATAAGCAAATTTTTTAGCTATAACATATTACATTAGTACAAGGGTATGGAGTTATAGACTTCACATGACAGAAAAATATAAGCAAAATAATTATAAACAGAAGAAGTGCAGTACTTGATTAAATTAATCAAGATATTTATAAGAAGAAAACAGCAGTTCTTTAAATTATCGTGGATAATATTATAGCTGAAACATATTACATTAGAAGTGTAATCAACAGGATTTGCAAAGTTACCATAATAGATTAATGTTTCAATTTAACACAGGAAATTTGTTGCAGAGTACATACAGATAAGACATTACATGTAAATCTTATAGCTAGGCCTATAACATATCAGTTTACAGATATAACTTAGAATTTTGTCCCCAGAAATTCCTGTATAGAATAGAAGCAGTGATTTAGTAATAGTTCCTTTAATTTAATTCTCATTATTTTTGGATTTTTGATTGTTTTTAAGTCTGGAGGGAGGTGGTTATGAATTTTGATGCCCATATACTTAGCCCCATTAGCATATAGTTTAGTGTTGTGAGGTATAATCTGCAGGTGGGTTTTATTTCTTGTGTCATGTGTGTGGCGGTCAGCATTTTTGTCGAGGGACTCCAGGTATCGGACTGTACAAGCCACTTCCAGTATATAGATACATGGGAGTGGGAGTATTTTTAGTTTTTTGAACAGTGGTTTGCAGTGTTCAAATCTTTTTTTTAAAGCTATTATTCTAACCACTTGTTTTTGGATTCTGAAAATTACAAGGGATTCAGAACTACTTCCCCAGAAGATCAAGCCATAGCTCAAAACGGACTCAAACAGGGCATGGTATATCAGTTTCAAAGTATCTATACTGACTGTATCTCTGATTGATCGTAGTAAATAGCATGTTTTGTTGAGTTTCTGTGACAAAGCCTCAATGTGTGGTTTCCAATTTAAAGTATTACTTATGGTAAGTCCAAGAAATTTGGTGTCCTGTCTGTTAGCAATGGAGTCTTTGCCAATGACTACTGCTGCATTACACGGAGTAAGATTTTGTCTTGTGTGAAAATTCATGCTTACAGTTTTCTGTGTATTTATGAGTAATCTATTTGCTTCAAACCAAGAGTGTAACTGAGCGGTGGTTTCATTGATTGCATCTTGTAATATGTCGACATTACCGGTAATCAAGATATTTGTATCATCGGCATACAGAAAGGAGCTGGCAGCAGGTATGTGTTCTGGAAGGTCATTGATGAACAAAAGGAAGAGGATAGGGCCAAGAATAGACCCCTGAGGCACGCCATTCTTTGTATGTAGTATATCTGACCTGCAAGCTCTGGATGTCTTTGGATCTTTTATTTCTACGTACTGCATCCTTTTTTTGAGATAGCTACCAAACCAACTGTGGGCTACACCCCTGATTCCATACTTTTGGAGTTTCATAAGGAGTAGCTTGTGGTCAACCATATCAAAAGCCTTGGATTGATCTAGGAATATGCCAATAGCAGGTTGTTTATGGTCAACAAGTTCTGAACACTTTTCCAGAAATGCATACAAAGCATTTGTTGTGGACATATTTTTCCTGAACCCATATTGGGAACAAGAGATTATATTGCTGGACTCTAAAAATGCTTCTAGTCTTGTGAACATACAATATTCAAATATTTTTGAAAAAGCAGATAGTATAGCGATTGGTCTATAATTTGATACATCCGATTTTTCTCCTTTCTTGTATAGAGGTATAATTTTAGCAAGTTTTAGCTGGCACGGAAATGTTCCCTCCAGAAAGGAGGTATTTGTGATGTTTGATAGGGGCTTACTGATGTAGTTTGCACACTTGTGAAGTAGAAAACAAGGTATCAGGTCATGTCCTGCAGAATGGGTCTTTTTAATTTTTTTCTTAATAGTATCTTCAACTTCACATTGTGTTGTAGGAGTTAGGAAGAATGACTTCAGAGGAGTAAAGTTATTTAGAGGGGAGTATACAGTATTAGCAGAGGTGGCCAGGAGGTTTGAGGAAATTTCTGAAAAATGACTGTTAAATTTGTTTACAATTTTCTGTACGTTTTCAGTCTTATGCCCTTCTATATTGATTGTAACCTTAGGCTCTACCCTCATCTTTCTACCAGACTGTTCATTTACAATGCCCCAAACGGTCTTGCATTTATCAGAGGAACCTCTAATTATTTTATCATTATGGAACTTTTTAGCACATTTGATAACTCTCCTATATATGGTTTTGCAGCGACAGTAGTATGCCTTGAACTCCTCAGAGTTACCACAATCTAATTTGCTTATTTTGTGTAGCAGTTTCATCTGTTCTGATGAAGTTTTAATACCTTTAGAGATCCAAGCATTATTTTTATTTTTGGTGATAGTTTTTGTTTTTTCTGGAAAATGGCAGTTAAAATAGTATTGAAATCTCAGTAGAAAATTGTCAAACTTTTCATTAGTAGTTGATGAAGTAAATACACTTTGCCATTCTTCCTTTTTTAGCCTCAATAGAAAGTTATTTATGTTATTGTCGTTATAACTTCTGGACTTGATAGTAATTTTTTCTGATGGGAGTGCATTAGATGGGGATTTAACATGAATTGTAAGTGCACAGTGATCTGAGAAACCAACCCCTATAGTCCTTACATTGCAGTCAGTGTTAGTTGCTACTTGGTCTAGACAGCTGTTTAGTCTTGTTGGAGAATTGACTTTTACAATTAAATTAAAGGACATCATTAAGTTTAGTAATTGAGACCTACTAGCAGAATCTTCAAGGAAATCAATATTAAAGTCACCACATATTATGACCATTTTTGAGTTCTTGTAGCATACTTTTTCTAACAATAATGCAAAGTTTTTAAGGAAGACAGAAAAGTTACCATTAGGTGATCTATATACACAAATTATGTTCATATTTAAGTCTGGAAGAACTACCCCAGCTAATTCAATGTTTTTATCTATAGAGTACACTTCACAGGGATGGAGAGGATCACAATTTATGTTGGTTCGTACATATATACCAGCACCACCACTTTTGAAATTTTTCCTTGAGTACTGGTGAGCCAATCTAAAGTTTTGAAAACAGATATAAGGTATCTCAAACTCTTTTAGTGAGTGTTCACTAATACACAAGACATGCATGTTAGACAGAACATTAGAATCAGACAAGAGAATTTCAAGTTCACTCACTTTGTTTTGCAGTCCTTGAACGTTGTGACAATAAATGTTGAGGTTGTCACATTCTTCAGTTTTGGTGCTATTGGTGACTGCTATGACGTCTTGTGAGAGAGGAGTTTTGGCCACAAAAAATTGTCATCGTTACCTGAAACTACTTTTTTTTGCCTAGTGGATCTTCTCAGGGCTACTGTTTGTGGAGCTGCAATTTGAGGCACTGCAACTTCACTGTCGTCTCTTGATGCTGTTCCTGTGGTTTGAGGTAGTGTTTGTGGAGTTGCAACTTGAGGCATTGCAACGTGAGGCACTGCAACTGCACTCTTGATGCTGTAGTTTCTTTTAGATTCCTGAGCTCTGGTTTTTCCTTTCCAGTTTCTTGAATTGAAGGTACTGGGAGTTTTGATAACACTACTTGTTTTTCTGTTAGGCTTCTCTCAGCAGTGCAAGAGTCTTGAGATTGAATCAATGATATATGGATCAGCTCTCTCCTTGTTCTGTGACGACACCATAAAAAATCCTTGTCTTGAATTGCCACTCTTCTCGGTCTTAGTTGCATCCTCTGTGAACTTCTTAATGTTGTTGTTTTTGACGATTTTTGGAGTGTTACCTGTCGTTTCTTTATTTGATCTGAAGCTGCTGCTGTTTTTATTTGTGCTACTTCTATAGATGTACCGGTAGAGATGTCACTTGAATCTGCTTCTGCTTTCGCTTCTGGAGGCGCTGTTTCAGTATCTACCGCTGGTGTTGATGGGTTTGACATAGTTATGTCAACTGTGGATGTTATTTTAACTGCATCAGCTGATGTTTTTCCCAAAGATGACACTGAACTATTTTCTTCTGATGCAATTTTTCCTGGGAGTGGGATTGTGGTGTTCTTCAAGGAGTACCCATCTTTCATCTTCCTCAGGATTTCCAAACACATTTCCCTTTTTCCTTTAACGTTTCTATGGAGACCATGTCTTGTGAAATACTCACTGCTAACATTGTTTATGTTCACATATGTAGCATTTTTAGTACTTCTACATATCTTCTCGAATTTTCTGTTTGTGGCTGTTAGCTCGATGTTAACACATGAATCTGAGATTAAATCATGTCTAGGTGGAAGGCTGACCACATAAAAGTTTACAAGAGGGAACTGAAGTAATTTTTCCTTCAATGCCCTCGTTGCAATGTGGCTTTCATTATGATAAACATCTGTTGAGCCGCCGATTAGGATACAATTATTTCCCGTCATTTCTGAATTTTCGCAGGATCTTAAAACTTCGCAGAGAGGCACGCCTGATTTAATGATGCCGGTTATTTTTGCATCTGGTATCATATTTCGTAATATGTCCACGACATCTTTTCCGTGATTGTCTGCCAAAACAAAGATTTTGGGTTTCTTTAATAACCTGCTTTTGTTCTCAGTATGTAAATCGCCGCTGTTCATCGAATTTCTGTTACCACAATTTGGAATTTCATTACTGTTTTTTGCATTGTACAGTATTTTCTTCTGCATGAAACATTTGACATTTCCACTGTTTGTATCCCTCCGCGTATTTGCCGATTTGTTGACATTTACACTGTTTGTATCACTCCGCGTATTTGCCGATTTATCTTCAATTGGTGCACAAGAGTTTTTACGAACACAACATATTTCACGCTCCAGTTCAATATTTGCCTGCTTCAGCAATGACACTTCAGCTTTTAGAGCATTAACATCACTTTGTAGAACACGAATAATTTCGTCTTCGCAAGTTATTTCAGAAGTTAATTTCCACATTTTTTCACTTACACAGTCCAGACATGTCCACAGGATATTATCATTTATATAGTTCAAACAAACTTTTGCACACTTTTCATGTAACCAGAAATTGCATTTTACGCACTGAATTCCTTTGACTACGCGTTTTGAACACTTTCTACATGAAGAACCATTTAAATTGATCTGATTTTGGAGAGCAATTTCACCATACAACCCGACCGACGCCATCACAAGGATTGTCCTTGGTACATTTAGCTGCTCGCTCACCAAACCTCCGGTGGTACCAACATAACTGGTCGATCTTCTCTTCTCCTCCATCTCGTACGAGTGTGTCCTTCGCCGCTATGTTCCAGTTTTCAAATTGTTTTTGTAGTCCATCTAATTGTTCCTTTAACTGCAGGAAATGAGATTTTGTCTCCGGTTTACGTTCTTTGCTGATTGCTGCTGCTTCAAAGTGATCCGTCATTGATATTGCTTCCATCGACGCAAATGTATCCGTTGTCTTGATTGTTGAGAAAACTCTGTCGGCTAATCGAAGAATGTGGATCATATCTTGACTGTCGTCTGCCGCTACAGCTGCTCTGACTGCCGAGGGAAGCTGTGACGCCCAAATGTAACGAAGCGTAACATTTGATAGGTCTTCCTCTGTTACTACACTTCTTAACTGTCGCCAGAATTCTGACGGAGATCTATCGCCTCGACGTTCGTTTCTCAGTACCTGATGTATCCGTTGATCTAGAGGTTTGCTGAGTCTGTCTATTAACAACTGCTTAAGGTGAGTATATTGTTGCGTCGACGGAGGGCTGTTAATTGCGTCTTCAACTATTGTCGCAGCTCTGTAGTCCAAACCATTAACTGCTATTGCAAACTTCTCGTTATCGTCCGTAATCCCATTATGAACAAACGCTAGCTCTAACATGGAAAACCATAACTCCGGTTTGTCTGGAAGGAACTGCGGAGTGCGTACTTTCATGTGTGTTCTGAACCAATTCTTTTTATCTTCTCCACTATCTGCGCAATCTGCCGCGCGTCTCTCGGAAATTCGTTGGGGCGAATTACTCTGTTGTCGTCTCATCTCGTTACGCAAATCTTGCATTTGATTTCTTAACGTGTCTTTTAGCTGTGTTAAATCCAACACCTGGTTGCTACGTTCCACTCTACGTTGCGGCGAATTTACATTCTCCCGCGTATTTTCTTCTTCTTGTGCGTGTTCTTCAGTCTCTGGGGTCACCACATTGTAGCCGCTTCTTAGTATCATATTAAAATAAAATTAAAAATAACGGCTTGCACTTAATACACTTTAATCACGTCAATTATAGAACAAAGAATAGAAGACAATAAACAACAGAAATTATATCATCAAAGAGCAATTATAGTTTAGCATTAATGATAATCTTTGCCGTCTTCGTCTGCACTGTACGTCATTCAGCTTCATATTAATATTGTTGTTCCCACAAGTCCAATTCACCTATCTCAAAGGTCTGTATTTGTTCACAGAAGTGTTCTATATCAAACACTAGCAAAGCCGGCAACACTTTTCAGTAGCTTCTCGCTATGTCTATCCCTTCCATCCCCTTCCTTTGTCCATCTCCTCCTCCCCCTACCTTCCACCCACTCCCTCTTACCACACGCCATATCCATCTCCTCCCTTTCCTCTCTACGTCTATATCATTTCTCCTTATGAAGTCCATTTCATTCCCCCATACTCTGTCTCCTCCTTCCCAGCTCTCTGATCTTATTTATTGTTATTCCAATCACGAACTTGATTGGGAATAGAAGTCAAAATGGACAGGTAAATCGATTGGAAACGGTGATTAGAGAGATGTTTCGAGCTGCTCTACCTGTAGGGTTAGTAGCTTCAATGGCCGCACATTTAATGGTTGCATTGTACAAACAGGTATGATTATAAGTGTAGGCATAAAAACAACATTCCTACTTTATGTTAAAAATGACTGGAAAGAAAAAAAAAAAACTGCAAATGTTTACAGCACAGCTTAGCATATTTTTCTCGCAGCGAGCAGTATAGAAATGTTTCTTATAACACATTTATATCTTCTTAAAAGTTTTTGAATTAGATACAAAGTAATTGTAGCATGATCATACTTTAATGATAGAAATTCCGGTAACGTTTTACCGTATATAAATGTCTCTTCCGGATAGTATATGACACAAAATCTTCCTGAAAACGACTTGTTTATTGAAGTTCTTAAATAAGATGTGGCATCAAGAGTTTTTTTTTCGTAATAGTGAAGTATAATTACGAAATTGGTTAAATGCGATGCACGAGTCAGGGTAAGTGTGAAAGTGAAGTTACGCATTGCATTGTTCTTTTGTCACCCAATGAAGCCGAGTCTGTATAGACAATCGGAAAGCAAAGTTCGAGTGGAACATATGAAACGTATTTGGTTAATCACAACACAGTAGAACAAATTTCGCTGGGATAAGGAAAGAAGTAAGATTACCGTACAAATCATATGTGAATGGTATAGTAATAGACAAAGAGATGCTAACACATACCTGTTCATGCTGGAGGTGAATTTTACTGAAGGGCGCGTAATTGTAGTCGCTTGTCCTCCTTGCAGCATTCTTTGAAAGAATTATTGCATTACAGCTCCTACAGTCCCACCGTAAAAGTGCCCCAGGAATTAGCGACAAATTTGCGGAAATTAATTAACGTTGTTCCTGCTCTATGGTTGACAGGTTCTCGATGTACCCTTGTCGAATTAGTAAATCATCAGGCCTCGTGTAACAATGCCCTCGGAAAACCATAAATTTGATAGAAGTTCAACCACTTCCAAAAATATTACGTATGAATCTTCATGTTTCACTTAATTAAAAAAGTCTCACGGGATGCAGACAGATCTATCTTTTACTGCAATCACAGGATTATGCAGATTAATGTGCGGGCATAGCATGTGAAGACATACCTTTGTTACTTACTATACAATATGCATGTTTCAACTTGAACGATAATCATTCGTATTAGGATGTTGCCATGGCGGGAAAGTGTAGTGTTGAATGATTACTATTGACTGATTAATGCTATTAGAGTGTGCTGTGGTAGGCTGACTACATCACATGGTCTATGCTCAGTAAGCGTACCAAAGGAACATTGCGTTAGACGGATTTCGTATTTAATCTTACTTACTAGGAAAATTTGGAGGGAAAATGAAACATTGCATTAAAAATCTTTCGAAAACACGCATTTTAAGACAAAGTATGTTGAGGGAAAGTACTTAGAAATGATATTTATATACAGTAAAAGGTAATTTCCAAGAATGCTTACCTCGAACTTATACGGTCAGAATCGATATATATCGAATGTCGATTATGTCAGTATTGACTTGTAGGGATAGGCTAAACAGTGGGCCGTATGAATAACATGGAGTATCTACTTTATACTCTGGATTCCAGAGAACATACTCAGATTCGCATGAATAAAGTGGGAGAGGATCGCGCCAGTACCTCACACGGCTGCGATGACGTTTCGGACCGGAAATCGATATCACGTGACAAGGTGCTTCTGCTATCCACCTGGCTTTAACAAAATAACATGGGAACAGCTGAAACAAAATTCCATTTTCGATTGAAATATATGATTATATATTTGTAGGTAAAAAATGCGCCTTATTGTGATGCTTGGTGTATCTAGGCTATATGCTCCAAACATTAGCAGGTGTACCAAGATAGTGGACTTCTTTTAAACAGTAATATCGTTCTATAGATTTCAGTTGCAATTTAAGACCTTTTGTGAGATAGAAAGGAAATGTTAAATCCGAACGTTTGTGTCGGTTATTGATATCAAATGAATAACAAGTTTATTACTAGTCACTGTTCATTTTCTTCCACAAGTTGCGTGATTACTATTTTTGCGACACAGCTGGTGCGGGACTGTTGTTAAAGACTAAACATTGGTTAACATTTGTTGGAACATGTGTGTTCACATTAATTATTTGCGTACATTGAATATGGATGTACCTCAGTACTGTTTTCAAGCGTTTGTTCTAAGATTAATATGATGACAGCATATTGTGCGCTGCCCACACAGACTGGATTACATAAAATTCATTTATACCGATGTATGGTATATAATCCTCACTTCATAACCATGAATTACTTTAATGATGTTTTCTTAAACTAAATAAAAGAACCTCAACGTTTGAGAAATGTTTTTCTGATGTCACTTGGACTATGTCTCCAAACTCATTTTCTAGGCGTCTGTATCATAATTTAATGAACTTATTTACTCAGGTGAAGTTAAAGCTATTATAGTTTTTTCAGTAATAACTTGTCCCACTTTTTGAGGACAAGGCATTTTTAACTTACAATGGTAATACAGTTAATATTGCAAATCACAGAAAGGTGGCCTATGTGATTCCATTAAATATGTCTTATAGCTTTGCTTGTTTGCATTTGCCAACTGTTGATTAACACAGGAGCTGATACAAGGAAGCAAAAATTAATACAAGGAAACGTATCATGTAGCATCTACTTTCAAAATGGGCATTCTCCAATTTCATATGAATAAAACTACAGAAGTTTCTCACGACGTGAGAACATTCTCAGATTTCTGGAGTGAGCTCTATGGCATACTCCGTGCTGAGTAACTTCTATTTAGGTTACATTTTACTGAGGTTTAAAACAAAAATGACTACAATTTTGTTACTTAGAAGGCAAAAATAAGTTCCTTTCTATGTAGCCTTTAAGTAATACGAGGGTATCTATAAAGTTAATACAAATAAAAACATTTTGTTGACGAGTATCTCCCTTCGGAAAAATCGTGTGAGACTTCCAGCATTTTATACAGTGACGAGAGTGATGTAAGAGGTGTTTTCATTACCGACATAAAAATGAAACACAAATGGATTCAGCTGCGTGTTTACTCATTTGTTTCGCGTGTATATTTACAGTTGTAAACAGTCACATAGCAAAATAATATTGTTTTAAAATAGAGTCTATTAGTAAGACCTTATGCTGTTAGTTCCAAATAAAGTGTATCCCAGGACTTCACAGCTTCTATCACAAAATAAATATTGCTGCAATATGAGGTAGGCCTACTGAAGTACTGTTTCTATCCAAACCAGTTGGCCTATTTATGATGCGTTTTCTGACTTCGTAATCGTAACTTCTGTGATGTTAGAAGTAAGTAAACACAACAGGAAAATTAATAACTGATTAATTACATACCTAGCAGCGTGTTTCTTGTTCAAAATCGCATGGCCTAACGCTTATGAGCAAACCATTGGGTGTCATATTTAACAAGGCCTATCTCATGTTAGAACACTCCTACAGCATTCCACGTTGTAACAGATGAATATGTGATGCATTCTTATTATATCGTTCGCAAATTGTGCTAACCCTACTTCATTAACAAACGAGTTTCTCGCGTGACGAAAATTTTGTATCGCCAGCAGAATACATTTTCGTAAAAAGTACATATTTAGTCTTAATAATATGCTCCTTCACAACAAACTAATATCTAAGCATAGTACAGCTCTTTCTGAACACGTAGATGCCTACTCCATATTTGTATACTTAATAATTTGTGTGATTGGGCTAGTTTAAAGAAATATACGATTGGACAGCTGATCTGTGGCGGACATGACACGCGGAGAACTTACTCAAGTAGGAGGGGACGTAGCGAGAATGAACTACCTTCTCAGAGCATATGCTTCGAAATTTTTATTCATTCGAAATTGAGAACTTACTCAGAGAACGTTCTTTTGCTCTGAGAATCTTCTGTAGAGCATATGCTCTTTTTTATTCATACGCCCCATTATAGCAAGCTCTACAACACGTGTTGTTTACTGTGCAGCTGCGTGCGTCTGATCACGTGACAACGATTTCCGGTCTGATACGTCATCGCAGCCGTGTGAGGTAACAGGCGACTAGAGGCAGCTTGGGAGGGCACCCAAGATTTCCCGACCGGCCGATAGATGTCTCTACGGTTACGCTACCGTACTGGTATATCCTTGACTCGATGCAGAACACCCCGTCGTTCATTCTGGCATAATATGTAAACTGTTTCGTGTTAAGGTTGCCCAGTTCCATTTCAAAGTGACGGTGCACTGACACTGCATCACAAGGAGATTTACCTTGTTATTACATATGAAATTGTACTGCAGCAATAAGATGTTGTAATGAATTTAATAATAAAGGGTTGAAATGTTTATCTTCAACATGGTGTAATGGATAGCGTTCTAGATTGTCAACATAAGGGATCATAGTTCGTAACCACACACTTCCTTTAATTTTTTTGAAATATTTTATTTAAACACATTCTAGGAGTTGCTTATTAATGTAAGGCAAGTATGTTTTGCAGTGTTCTACATTATTTATATTTCCTTGTGATTAGAAAATGAAGGACGCAAATATTTCGCCGTTTATTTCCCAATCTATGATAATTTTACAGTGTGCCCTGAAGTAGGAACCCAATAGGACAGCTTCACGAGCGGCAACAATATTAATATTCTTCCTTACCACATATATTTGGCTGTCTGCTTCCGAAATACAGCGCTCTCAGAGAGTATTATCAGAGTGCACTCTAGATACTATTGTAGAGATTTATTGAAACAGCTGGCTTTCTTCACTAAGTCATGCTAGTACATTTTATTACTTATGTGCTCTCTGAACTATAATCATACTGTTCACAAAACTAAGAGTGCATGTGAACTTGATATTACAAGAAGTAAACGCGATCTTCAAATATAGTATTTTATTAAAAATTCTAGCAGGAGACAATGAGGAACACGGTAAATTATTCAGGCAGAATAGTATAAAATAAACCTATAGTTTATATTACATCAGTCGGTGGTGATATGGCTAAATTCAAAAAGCAAGAACCCCTCGTCTTCTAGATATCTATTCTTTAAAGGAGTTGATTAATAATTACTTCCTGTTTAAGTTTTAGCTTCACTATAAGAACTGACCATGTCACTCTCATGGGTAAATCACTTATTGGCTGTATACTTTTTCTGCGAATTAGAACGTAAGTTTTATGGTACAGACATAGTGTTGGCAACCACATTACACGTTCTCTGAAAATAATAATATAATTAATCTTTTGTGTTGGCCGTGAGATAAGTAATTAATGCTGTTCCTGCTCTGTGGCTGACAGGTTCTTGTATATAACCTTGTCCGGATAGTAAATTGATTACCATCGTAAAGCGAAAATTTCATTGCCAACATTAACACACTAAGCCCTTGCAGCCCGTAAGTAAAGTGTAGCCCTTTTCATGCATCTGTTTACAAACAATGTAGTCAGTAAGCCGCATGACATTTACCTATGATTATTATAGCAATAATATGACACATTCTACATCCCAGCGATACACTCCCGTCACGATTTCATAGACCTCGAAAATAAATAAATAAAATAAATCTGGACAGGCAGGGAATTATGAGGGCAGCTTAAATTGCTCCGAAAGCAGCAATAAAATCCGTATTCGCCTGCCTGACCACACTTTCGGAAATCGTCACATATTTGGAAAGAAACACAAAAATTTGTGATAAGGAAGAACATGATTTTTCCTTCCATAGGCTGCGTTTCACTCGAAGCTATTTTTTCGTACCTCGTTCTGAAATCAGACGGAAATGTAAAAACGTCGAATTTTGCAGAATATACTCGCATTACTTTCATAAGAAAGAGGCAGAATGCGTTCAAACTGCCCGCATCGAGGCAATTAATGTTTACCCCAGAATGCAATTCTTTTGGCTCTCGCTAACTTGTGATGCTATTGGTTGTTCTCATTTCGCACAGAGCTCTGGTAGCGTAACCGTAGAGACATCTATCGGGCGGTCGGGAAGTCTTGGGTGCCCTCCTAAGCTGCCTCCAGTCGCCTGTTGTGAGGTACTGTCGCGATCCTCTCCCTGAATAAAGTGAGTCGGAGAATATACTTCAGCCGAGTATGTTCTCGGCGTGAGTAATGGGGTGGGAGAAGTTGCTCACAACAGAGAACATTCTCCAATTTCATATGAATAAAACTGCAGAAGTTTCTCACGACGGGAGAACATTCTCAGATTTCTAGAGTGAGCTCTATGGCATACTCCGTGCTGAGTAACTTCTATTTTAAAGTTACGTTTTACTGAGGTTTATAAAAAAAATGACACCAATTATGTTACTTAGAAGGCAAAAGCAAGTTCCTTTATATGTACTTTATATGCCTTTAAGAAATACGAGGCGATCTATAAAGTTAATACAAATAAAAACATTTTGTTGACGAGTATCTTCCTTCGGAAAAATCGTGTGAGACTTCCAGCATTTTATACAGTGACGAGAGTGATGTAAGAGGTGTTTTCATTACCGACATAAAAATGAAACACAAATGGATTCAGCTGCGTGTTTACTCATTTGTTTCGCGTGTATATTTACAGTTGTAAACAGTCACATAGCAAAATAATATTGTTTTAAAATAGAGTCTATTAGTAAGACCTTATGCTGTTAGTTCCAAATAAAGTGTATCCCAGGACTTCACAGCTTCTATCACAAAATAAATATTGCTGCAATACCAGGTAGGCCTACTGAAGTACTGTTTCTATCCAAACCGGTTGGCTGTTTATGATGCGTTTTCTGACTTCGTAATCGTAACTTCTGTCATGTTAGAAGTAAGTAAACACGACAGGAAAATTAATAACTGATTGGGTAATTACATACCTAGCAACGTGTTTCTTGTTCAAAATCGCATGACCTAACGCTTATGAGCAAACCATTGGGTGTCATATTTAACAAGGCCTATCTCATGTTAGAACACTCCTACAGCATTCCACGTTGTAACAGATGAATATGTGATGCATTCTTATTATATTGTTCGCAAATTGTGTTAATCCTACTTCATTAACAAACGGGTTTCTCGCGTGACGAAAATTTTGTATCGCCAGCAGAATACATTTTCGTAAAAAGTGCACATTTAGTCTTAATAATATGCTCTTTCACAACAAACTAATATCTAAACACAGTCCAGTTCTTTCTGAACACGTCGATGTCTACTCCACATTTGTACATTTAGTAGTTTGCCTGATTGGACTAGTTTAAAGAAATATACGATTGGACAGCTGATCTGAGGCGGACATGACACGCGGAGAACTTACTCAAGGAGGAGGGGAGGTAGCGAGAATGAACTACCTGCTCAGAGCATATGCTTCGAAGTTTTTATTCATACGAATTTGAGAACTTACTCAGATAACGTTCTTTTGCTCTGAGAATCTTTTCTGGAGCATGTGCTCTTTTTTATTCATACGACCCAGTGAGCTCACTGTGGCTAAACTGCGATTTTCCGATATCAGTGATTTCTGTGACTACTACTTGTAGTTATCTGTGATTCTTAGTTGTGATTTGTAACTACAATCACAGTGTACAAATCCTCGACATGTATCCCTCCGCAGTCAAAGTGTGATTTCAGTGACTTTGAATGCTACTTCTGTGATTTCTGCTGATATTGCTACTTCTGCGATTTCTCCTACTTTCGTGACTTGGGCGATGTGTGTGGCAAATGCAATATATATATTTCATAACAGATTCCTCGCCCTACATGTAAATATATACAAAAAAGAATATTGATGCTCCATTTGCGTGTAATGTTCGGATTATTTACACATCGACAAATGTCAATTAGTCTTCTAAAAGCTATTTCAGTGTTTGGTGTGTAATGTATAGTTAAAAGTGAGATTATTCGCAAGTAATGTGTACCAGAAATTGGCAAGTAGGCCTATAGTCAACCTTAACAGAAACATTTGGCAGATTAGGCATAATGTAACTGTGTCAGTGCAACGAAAGTGCTATACTCTTGCCTGTAGAATGTATGAACAGATATTTTTTAACATTGTGTGATATAAGTCACTTACCAATTTGAAGTCAAATACACTGTGAGTGACTTCTGAAAATTTTATTTTCCCTTTAACTGCCAAATAACTATAGATAAGAGCTTGTGTTACATTTTACTAATCGACTTGCCGACCTAGAGTGCTAATGTTGACAACTAAATCTTCATTTTATAAGAATTTTTGTAGTGATAATCAATTAAAATGTTTATTATTATGATTATGTTTTTCTAAGTACTGTGCTACTGTCTGTTATGTTTTGTCCACTTTGCAGTTGTCTATGCTTTGACATAATAGTTCTTTGCAAAGAGTAAACACACATATAGATTTTTTTGTAGATTTGCTGCTCTTTGTCTTTTGTCTAATGGTTATGTGCCTCTTGAGTTTGTCGGTATCAGCGTAATTTGAGCTGATCGACTATATAAAATAAATAAATTCGACGCGAGAGGTTTACTGGTAACACAACTCTTTATTAGACAACAGAAGGTACTAACTGAAAAAACAAAAGTTGTCAGAGAGTAAACTGCAGAGAGAGTAACATAAAAAATCATAGAGTATACATCGCGTATGGAATATACTAGAACACGTAAAAATATACAGCGCTCCTGGCGGCTGGACGCTGAATTATGATTAACAGCCGCGATTCATTTATTACACCCGCGATAGTGGCGTGCCTCTGGTGGACGGTACGGAACTAATTATAAACGCGGTTCACTTAATTCAATCGCTACACTGCACTGCACTTTTCAACACTGAACTTCGCGCTGACGCGTGGCGGCTGGCAAAACAGAGCGCCACATCAGCCCCCTGGGCGGAAGCGGAGCGTGGTATCGACGAATCGTGCTGGAAAGTGTACCCGTCGACCACAGCGAGTTGTCCGTGTCGGAGGCTGTTCCGTGGGTGGCGGCGGTGGTGTTGGTTGTGCATCTGGTTCAGCCAGGTTCTGATACCTCCGTTTGTTAGCGGTCGGGGATGACTCTTGAAACACGTACGCAGGCTTCACTCTGTTTAGAGAAACAGTTGTTGCTTTGCCGTTCACCAATATGTCCATTGTCTGCGTACTTCTTTGTACCACGCGGTATGGGCCAGTGTACGGAGGTTGTAGTGGTGGTTTCACGCCGTCGGTGCGAAGCATAACATGGGAGCACTGATCTAGGTCCTGATGAACATAACAAGGCGGTGTGCCATGTCGTGAAGCCTTTGGAGGACGGATCTGTGCGATATGGTTTCGCAGGCGACGTAAGAAATCTGGCTGGTCTTGTGTCGATTTTTGCAGTGTACTGACGTCGACGAATTCACCAGGCAGATGCAATGTATCTCCATATACTAATTCCGCAGCCGATGAATCGATGTCCGGTTTATAAGTTGTTCGAAGGCCCAGTAACACCATTGGTAGAGCTGAAGTCCATGTGTTGTCATGGCACATGAGTGCTGCTTTTAAAGAATGGTGCCAGCGTTCGATCATGCCATTACTAGCGGGATGGTAGCTAGTGGCTCTGTGGTGTACATATCCGCAAAACTTGGCCAGCTGAGCGAACAGATCAGACTCAAACTGTCGTCCACGGTCAGTGGTGATATGTTGAGGGCATCCAAACCTTGCTAACCACGCTGACGCGAATGCAGAGGCTAACGTTTCAGCTGTTATATTGTCAATGGGAACTGCCTCTGGCCAGCGAGTAAAACGATCGATCATAGTGAAAAGGTAGCGTTGACCGTTCGATGGCGGAAGTGGTCCAACAACGTCCAAATGAACGTGGGCGAAACGTACAGTTGCGTCTGGAAAGTCACCGATAGGGGCATGCACATGGCGAGACACTTTACACTTTTGGCACTGTAAACATGTTCTTGTCCATTCTTTACAGTCTTTCTGCATGGCTGGCCACACGAAACGCTGGGACACGAGTCGAGAAGTGGAACGAATTCCTGGGTGGCACAAGTTGTGAACACTGTCGAAAGCTTGTCTTCTGAACGCTACAGGAAGAAACGGGCGGGGTCTTCCGCGTGAGACGTCGCAGTAGAGCTTGGCGTCTTCTCCAGGAACGTTGACGAGCTGCAACTGTAGTCCTGACGCGTCATTGTCGACGAACGTGCGGAGTTCCGCATCCTCTTGCTATGCTCGGGCCAGTGCAGGAAAATCGATAGGGCTCGTTACACTGTTGACACGAGACAAACAGTCAGCCACTACATTGTTGATACCTGAAATATGTTTTATGTCTGTCGTGAACTGGGCTATAAACTGCAAATGGTTGAATTGCCGAGGAGAGCAGTTGATACTGTTACGTTTGAATGAAAATGTCAGTGGTTTATGGTCCGTATATATCGTGAACACACGCGCTTCGAGTTGAGGGCGGAAGTATTTCACCGCTTCATACATGGCCAGGAGCTCGCGGTCGTAAGCACTCCACTTTCTCTGTGATGGTGACAGTTTCTTTGAGAAGTATGCTAGTGGCTGCCAGGCGTTGTCCGACCATTGTTGCAGCGCCGCGCCTATAGCTGTCTGTGACGCGTCCACGACTATTGCTAACGGTGCTTCGAGGTTGGGGTGAGCTAGAAGCGTTGCTTCTGCCATGCTCTGTTTAGCAGCTTCGAAAGCTGCACACATAGTCTCAGTCCAGAGTACAGTCAAACTGCCTTTCCTCTTAGGACCAGTTAGTGCTGCATTCAGTGGTTCTTGTAATTCAGCTGCACGAGGTAGGTGTCGACGGTAGAAGTTGAGCATTCCTAAGAATCGACGCAGTTCCTTGATTGTGGTTGGCCTAGGTAATTGCAGAATAGCTTCAACCTTCTCTGGTAAAGGTAAAGAACCCGCAGCTGAAATTTTGTGTCCAAGAAAGGTCACTTCGGATCGTCCGAAAACGCACTTGGCAACGTTTAACACAACTGCGTAATGTTCTAGGCGTTTGAACACTTCCTGCAGATGTTGTCGGTGTTGTTGTTCTGTCTCAGAGAAAACGAGCACATCATCCAGATAAGCAAAACAGAACGGAAGCCCTTGTAGGACTGAGTCAATAAATCTTTGCCAAGTCTGTGCTGCGTTGCGCAATCCAAAGGTCATATACATACTTTCAAACAGGCCGAAAGGTGTTATTATTGCTGTCTTAGGAATGTCCTCTTTAGTCACTGGTATCTGAGTATAAGCCTTCGCACAGTCTAAGACACTGAATACCGTTGCACCATGTAAAGCATAGTTATAGTCTCTTAATAATGGTACAGGATATCGGTCCAGCACTGTTCTCGAGTTCAATGCACGATAGTCTCCGCAAGTGCGCCAGGATCCACCTTTCTTTGGCACTAGATGTAAGGCGGAGGACCACAGACTGTTCGACGGCCTGATAATACCTTCTCGCAGCATGTTGTCGAATTCGGCCTTAGCGATGGCGAGACGGTCTGGCGCTAAACGTCTTGGTCAGCATGACACTGGCAGTCCCTCCGTCGTCTTGATGTGATGCACTGTATTGTGATGGATCTGTTTAGGTGCTCCAGGTGGCCTGGTCAAACTCGGAAACTGACTTAAAAGTGAAGAATATTCGTTCTCAGGTGCCTGTATGAGCTTTGCACTATGGATGGTTGCACTGCGGTGAAAACCAGTGACAGTTAAACCAGTGACGCTGTCCACAGTCGGGCGTTTGCCACGTCTGGCAAGAGCTTGTAATGCGCCAGGAGATCTGCTCCGATGATAGCTTCTGTAACGTCTGCAACAGTAAAATTCCATTTGAAAGGACGGCGTAAACCCAAGTTCAGCTCCATCTGCTGGGTACCATAAGTCGCAATCGTTGAATTGTTGGCAGCCGTTAGACAGAAGGCGGTTGACGGCCTGTAACGATGTAGCGAAGACCGTGGCAGGATACTGAGGTCCGAACCGGTGTCCACTAGAAATTTCAGTCCAGAAGCTCTGTCACTGATGAACAGGCGCCTGGATGGTGACGGGCAGTCGGCTGCGCCTACGATCGACCGCCGCCGTCGTTTGGGTAAAAACACGGTGACGTGCACTTTCGCGCGTTCTCGCCGAATCTGCGGTGGTACCAACACACAGGCTGTTGCTCACCTTGTGGATTTTTGACGCGGCTCGAAGACTGGCTTCTTGAACGTCTGCGGTAACGTCTGCTGCTGTTTCCTGTGGCGCTTTGCAATAATGCACTGACTTGCCCACATAACATGTCTACTTTTGCGGCGAGAGTATCATAATCTGCTCGCGCTGCAGCCGCTGTACTGCTGCCTTGTGCCGCAACTGCGTTAATCTGGGCAGGTGCTATAGCTTCCTGTATGCGGTCTGCTAACTCCGCCACGGCGTCCAATGACATGTTAGTTTGCGATGCCACTATAGCCTTTATTTGCGGCGGTAATCTACTGCTCCACAGCGTGCGTAATAAATTGTCAGGCACGATGACTGTATCTACCTTACTGCGCAGATGCCGCAGATATTGCGACGGCTTGCGATCTCCGATCTCTTCCTGCGTAAGGACTTGTCGAGTCCGATCTTCCTGTGAGGCTGCGACTCTCCGTATTAATTCAGCCTCGAGTCTTCGGTAGGAATCTTCCGCCGGAGGTGCGGTGATGATGTCTTGCAACTCAGCCGCGAAACGTTGTTCCAACTGGCTCACTACGAGTGCGAACTTGGTGCTATCTACCATAATTCCCGCACAGGAGAAACTTGCTTCCACCTGAGCAAACCACAAGACTGGATTATCAGCCCAAAACGGCGGCAAGCGGACCGCTAGCCTCGATACTGCACGATCTTCTGCCATCTCGATAAAAAGTCAGTAGCAGTTCGGTTCTTCCAGCTCGCGAATCACGTCAGGGTCACCAATTGTCGTTATCAGCGTAATTTGAGCTGATCGACTATATAAAATAAATAAATTCGACGCGAGAGGTTTACTGGTAACACAACTTTTTATTAGACAACAGAAGGTACTAACTGAAAAAACAAAAGTTGTCAGAGAGTAAACTGCAGAGAGAGTAACATAAAAAATCATAGAGTATACATCGCGTATGGAATATACTAGAACACGTAAAAATATACAGCGCTCCTGGCGGCTGGACGCTGAATTATGATTAACAGCTGCGATTCATTTTTACACCCGCGATAGTGGCGTGCCTCTGGTGGACGGTACGGAACTAATTATAAACGCGGTTCACTTAATTCAATCGCTACACTGCACTGCACTTTTCAACACTGAACTTCGCGCTGACGCGTGGCGGCTGGCAAAACAGAGCGCCACAAGTTAAAGATAACTGTACCAGTTTTTCTTGTTAATAAAACTTGTCATTATCCTTTTGTGAGAATCAGTGGTGTTATATTTAGCCTTTCAACCGGTTATGGGCCCAGTAATCACTGAGTGACAAGTTTTGAACTGACAAAAGTAAAACTGAATAGTGGGTGTATTATTGTAGTATTAACAAACTTGTGTGAGCATAAGTTTTAAGGTTATTTCTGCTGTGTTAAAATGATGGAAAACGAAATTTCTAGAATTACAAAACTGAAAGGCATTGAAAATTGGTCTGCCTGGAAATTTCAAGTTTGTGTTACTTTAAGTGTTATGGGAGCTTGGAACATTGTCACAGGTCAAGTAATTAAACCAGAATATAATGACAACATGAATACTGAAGCAAGGCTGAAGTATGAAAAAGATCTTGTAAGATGGAATAAGTTGGACAATGCAGCTCAGAAAGTTATTGGAACATCAATTGAAGACAAGCCATTGCTACATATCATTAACTGTGAATTGTCAGCTGCTATGTGGATCAAATTACTTTCAGTTTATGAACAGCAAAACAGTGTAAGCATACATTTACTTCAGCTGCAATGGTATAACCTAAAAAAGGATATTTCAAATGATATGGCTACATATATTTCACAATTAGAAGACCTGGTACATTGGTTAAGGAATCAAGGTGAACATATTTCAGATTCTATGGTGATCACAAAACTGTTAATGACACTACCAAGAAGTTATAACCATTTTCTGAGTGCATGGGAATCAACACATCTGGACCGACAGACATTAGCAAATTTGACATCAAGATTATAGACGTACGAAAAACGCCTAAATCTTGAGGAAGACATGAAGGGGGAAGCATTTGCAGCAGGTACACAAGGAAGAAGTAATCATTTTAAGAATAATCCCTGTCCTTCAAATAAAAATTCAAGAAAACAAGGTAAGTGCTTCAAATGTAATAAACCTGGTCATTGGGCTAAATATTGCAAAACCATTTGTTTCAAGTGTAATAAAACAGGTCATTGTGCAAAATAAAGCAGAAGTACTGTATCGAAGCATCAAGGTCAGAATCAGTGTGAACTAAAAGGGGATGCTTTGACAAGCAAAATTTTAGCAGCCAATCATGTAAATAAAAATGTATGGTTTTTAGATTCTGGTGCTACTGATCACATGTGTAATGAAATTGAATGGTTTGAGAGTGGAGTCCAAATCTGTATTGGTGATGGTAGTTATATTACTTCACATGGGAAAGGTGACATAAACATTCTAGCCTTTGGTGGTAAAAGGTGGTATGAAAAGTATTTGTCAAATGTTTTATATGTGTCAGATATTCGGTTTAATTTATTTTCACTTGGAGCAGCATTAGACAAGGGAATACAATTTAAATCTGACAAGGCAACATGCAGACTTTTCAAGGGAGAGAACGTTGTTGCAGTGGAAGTTCGTGAAGAAAGGTTGTATAGGATGAAATTTAAGATTTCACTTAGTGAAAATGACAGTGTTCAAGCAAATGTGGCTACCAAGGAAGATCTTAAAATTTGGCACAAAAGACTTGCTCATCAAAATTTTCCCCACGTGAAAAAATTTCTGAAAGATATGCAAATTCAATTTAAGGAAGAAGATAAATGTTTGTGTGAAGATTGTGTCATTGGGAAAATTCATAAATTACCTTTCCACAAAAGTGATTCAAAATCAAAAAGAGCAGGTGAACTGATTCACAGCGATTTGTGTGGCCCTATGCAAGTTGATTCTATTGGTGGTTCAAGGTACTTTCTTTTGTTAAAAGATGATTGTTCACATTGGAGAACTGTGTATTTTCTAAGACATAAATGTGAAGTTGCAGAACACGTGGAATCTTTCATAAAAACTACTGAAAAACAAATTGAAAATGGCATCAAAGTGATCAGAACTGATAATGGACTAGAATTCATTAACCAAGAAGTGCGAAAAATAATGCAGAATTATGGGATAACACATCAAAAATCAGTAACTTACTGTCCTCAACAGAATGGTGCAGCCGAACGTGAGAACAGAACTTTGGTGGAGACTGCAAGAACAATGATTCATGCAAGTGGGCTGCCAATATGACTGTGGGCTGAAGCCATTAATACAGCAACTTATATTTTGAATAGAACAGGTACAAGCAGTGTCAATGGCAAATCACCTCACAAAATGTGGAATGGATTGGATTATGATGTGACCAAACTCAGGATATTTGGAGAGATGGTTTATACACACATTCCAAAGGAGAGACGGCAGAAATGGGATTCCAAAGGTGAAAAAGGTTTTCTAGTTGGCTACGATACAGAAGTAAAGGGGTATCATGTTTGGTTTTCTCATAAAGATCAAGTTAAAATGTATCGTGACATTGTTTTCATGGGCAAATTATACAAGGACTGTCAATCAGAGAAAACTTTCAATACTGAATATGTACCTTTCCTAATATCTGAGACAACTGATGATAAGCAGACTACTCAAGAGGAAAGCCTGAATCAAACAGGAGGAGAAATTAGAATATTTGAAGAAGAATCAAATACTGAAGCCAACTGTAGATCTTCTATGAAAAATGACAATCAAGAGGTCATCAAATCTGAGAATAAAATTAGAAGCAGCCTACGAGACAGGTCAAAAATCAAAAAGCCTGTCAGATACGCCAACTATACTACTGTAAACTCTACCTGCATAACGAAGTGCTATGAACCCATCTCATATCAAGATGCAATGGACTGTGACAATGCAGAAAATTGGAAACAGGCTATGCAAGAAGAAATGTATTCTCTTAATTTTAATGAAACTTGGATCTTGACTGGGCGTCCAGAAAACCAAGAAATACTTGACAATAGGTGGGTGTTCAAACTGAAGAGGAGAACTGATGGAACTGTGGATAGATTTAAAGCTCGAATTGTTGCTAGAGGATTTCGACAGAAATTAGGCATGAACTATACTGAAACCTTCAGTTCAGTGGTTAGACTTGATTCCATAAGAATAATCTTGTCTATTGCAGCATCCAAAGCAATGTATATGAGGCAGTTTGATGTGAAAACTGCATTTTTATACAGTGAAATAGATACTGAAATATATATATATAAAATATATATATATATGGAACAGCCAGAAGGGTTTGAGGATGGTACCAAAAAGGTATGCAAGCTGAAGAAAAGTATCTATGGACTTAAACAAGCTTCTAGACTATGGAATAAACGATTCACCAGTGTGTTGAACAAATTTGGACTGACAGAAACAAGTGCAGACCCCTGTGTTTTTGTCAATAATAAGGGTGAATTCTTGACCATTCTAGCCATTCATGTTGATGATGGACTAATCGCATCAGAATCTATGGAAGTAATTAATTTACTAATGAGTGATTTGGAACAAGAATTTGAGATAACAACCAGCAGTGTTAATCATTATCTCGGTTTGCAGATAGAGCAGTTCAAAGATGGCTCCATCTTCTTAAACCAAGAGGCATATGCAAGTGCTGTGCTGGAATGGTACAACATGGAAAATACCAATGCTGTAGCTATTCCTGCTGATCGTGGACAAATGTACTCTGAGATGGGGAATGACTCAAACATTATCAATGCTCCATACCGTCAGGCTGTTGGAAGTTTACTATATTTGTCTGTGGCAACCAGACCTGACATCACTTTTTCAGTACATAATGCTAGTCAGCATCTTGAAAAACCAGAAAAGATGCACTGGAATGCCGTGTGGCAACCTGTGTAAACTTGGCCGCCATATTTTTGGTGGTCAGTACACTTCGCAGGAGTTTGCCTATCGTATGTTACTGTTGAGCTTGAAGCATTGTATTTATTGTGTATTGTCTGTAAAATTTTTGCTGCTGAAATATGTCTAAGGTGTATTCAACATTTAAATGCACAAATCCAAGTGATAAAACGACAAGTACGTCATGCAATAACATCAAATGTTTTGCCTTGTTTGAGCTCAGTTGGTATATACTCAGACAAAATTCCTGACTAATGACACTTAGCCGGCACAAGAGTGAAGCTTCAGATGACCTATCCTGCAATTCGCTTGAAATGCACACTATAAAAAAATAATATTTAGTATTCTACCTAGTGTTAGTGTTTTTTATTTCCTCTTCTGACAATCCTGTGGTTGTTGAAACCACACTTTAGAGTGTATACAACTTTTTTTTTAAATATTTTCATTTCTTGATGATAATACGTGATTGAGCATGGTTGACATGCAACCACTGCAAAGTATGGAAGCAGTAGTATCAACCAAAATTTTTTGAATTGTATATGTCTTTGTTCTTTGCAACAAATATGTATTAATTTCAAAGTGGCAACGTCGAAAGTTATTAATGTTACATTATTTCGGCGTCTACATCTACATACATACTCCGCAGTTCAATGTACGGTGCGCGGCGGAGGGTACACTGCACCACTACTAGGCATTTCCTTTCCTATTCCACTCCCAAATAGAACAAGGAAAAAAAGAATGCCTATATGCCTCTGTACGAGCCCTAATTTCTCTTATCTTGTCTTTGTGATCAACACGCGAAATGTAAGTAGGCGGCAGCAAGATCGTACTACACTCAGCTTCAAATTGCGGCCCTCTAAATTTCCTCAACAGAAAGTCACGAAAAGAACATAGTCTTTCCTCCAGCGATCCCCAATTGAGTTGCCGGAGCATTTCTGTGACACCCGCGCATTGGTCGAACCTACCAGTAACAAACCTAGCTGCTCGCCTCTGAAGTGCCTCTATATCTTCCTTTAAACTGATCTGCTGCAGGTCCCAAACACTTGTGAAATACTCAAGACGTGGTCGTACAAGCGTTTTATATGCGGTCTCCTTTACAGGTGAAGTACATCTTCCCAAAATTCTCCCAATAAACCGAAGTCGGCTGTCCACCTTACTCACAACTGTGCTTACATGTTCGTTTCATTTCATATCGGTCTGCAATGTTACAGCTAGATATTTGAACGATGTGTAAGCATCAAGAAGCTCACTACTAATGCTGTATTCGAACATTATGGGATTGTTTTTCCTACTCATGCGCATCACCTTACATTTTTCTACATGGAGAGCTAGCTGCCATTCTTCGCACCAACTAGAAATTTTGTCTAAGTCATCCTGTATGCTATTACAGTCATTTAAAGACGACACCCTCCTATACACCACAGCATCATCAGCAAACAGCCGCAAATTACTACTTACTCTGTCCATCAGACCATTTATATAGATAGAAAATAATAGCGGTCCTATCACACTCCCCCGGGGCATGCCTGATGATACACTAGCCGTCGAGAACAACGCACTGTGTTCTATTACTTAAAAAGTCTTCCAGCCAGTCACAAATTTGTGAATCTATTCCATAAGCTCGTATCTTCGTTAGCAGTCTGTAGTGTGGCACCGTGTCGAACGCCTTTTTGAAGTCGAGAAAAACACAATCCGCCTGTTGCCCTTCATCCATGGCTCGCAAGATGTCATGTGAGAAAAGGGCAAGCTGAGTTTCACATGAACGATGTTTCCTAAACCTGTTCTGATTCACAGAAAGAAACTTTTCCGTTTCAAGTAAATTTACTATATTCGAACTGAGAATATGCTCCAAAATTCTACATGAAACTGATGTCAACGATATTGGCCTGTAATTGTGTGGGTCAGTTCTCTTTCCTTTCTTATAAACGGGAACCACCTGCGCTTTTTCCAATCACTAGGAAGTATGCGCTGAATTAAAGATTCGTGATAAATGTGAGCTAAGTAGGGGGCCAATACTGCTGAAAACTCTGGTATTCCATCCGGACCAGCAGACTTTTTTTGTATTTAGCTCTCTCAGCTGCTTCTCTACACCGGAAATACCTATTTCTATGTCCTCCATTTCGGAATTAGTACGGTGATGAAATGATGGTACATTTACGTGGTCCTCCTGCGTGAAAGATTTCTTTAAGGTTAAATTTAGAACTTCGGCTTTCCATTTGCTTTCTTCTATTACTGTCCCGGAATGATCAACGAGTGACTGGACAGTGGGCTTTGACCCGCTTATCAATTTTACATAGGACCAGAATTTTTTCGGGTTCTCGAAAAGATCTTTTGGTAAGATATGGTTGTGGTAATTATTGTATGCTTCACGCATCAATCTTATTATAGATGCACGAATCTCTACTAACTTTTGCTTGTCATCAGTTGCGTGTTCTTTTTGGAATCTAGAGTGCAACAGTCTTTGCTTTCTCAGCAGCTTTCTAACATTATTATTATACCACGGTGGATCTTTTCCATCCTTAATCGTCTTTACTGGCACATATTTCTCTAACCCTTTATTTATAATTCACTTAAATTTAGTCCACAATTCTTCTACATCCATAGTCCTGGTATTAAACGATGCCCATTCATTTTCTAAGTGCGACCTTAACAGTTGCTTATCGGCTGTCCCCAACAAAAACACGCTCCTAGCCTTCTTGATTGGTTTATTAACTTTGGTCTCCACCGACGCTATGATATCATGATCACTAATTCATGTCTCTACACAGACATCGTTAATAAGGTCAGGCCTGTTCGTGGCTATAAGGTCTAAAATATTTCCATTGCTGGTTTAACTGCTCAAGACAATTTTCGGAGAACGTGTCCAAAAGTAGCTCGCAAGTCTGCTTGTCTGTACCGCCTGAAATGTAACCAGAGAGGTCCCAATCTATACTCTTAAGGCTGAAGTCTCCCCCGACTAATATTACATGGCCTGGATACGTATGCAATACCTGGTATAGACTTTCTTTGAATGATTCTAAAACTGCTGATTTTAGACCTGTTATACGTTCCCAGATAACTTCACAGTTACTTTCAACTTCGATCTCAGTAGAAACAATATCTTTGTCCACAGCGATGACCACTCCTCTTCCAGTTGTATCTGATCTATCTTTGCGATATACATTCGACGCCTCACTAAATATTTATGAACTTGCCGCATCATGATTTAGCCAGCTTACGGTGCCTAAAACCATCTGAGCACAATAATTTCCATGCAGTGCGGCAAATTCGGGAACTTTGTTTCTAATACTTTGTACGTTTGCGGCTAATATTTTGATATTCGAATTTTTGAGCCTAACATGGCCTGAATTAACTGTTTGAATGTTGACAGGTGAGTGCTCATTTGAGTTAGCGCCTAGCCTAAAAAAAACCCATGTGCACTCCACAAGTACTCTGCTACCCGAGTAGCCGCTTCCTTAGTGTAGTGCACCCCTGATCTATCTAGGGGCACCCTACAATTCCCTACCTGATAATGCAGATCCAGAAATCTGCAGCCATGACCGTCACAGAGTCGGCAAAGCCTCTGATTCAGACCCTCCTCTCGGCTCCAAACCAAAGGACCCCGATCAACCCTGGAAACAATGCTACAAATCGACAGCTCTGCTTGCATCACGCGTGCGAGGGCAACAGCCTCCGCCAATTCCGCCAGCCGCCCATAGGACTTGAGGATGTCCTCAGAATCCATGCGACAAGCCTCATTGGTGCCTCCACATCTTGGATGAGTCCCACCGGCAGATACACCGAGTGCACATTGGACTTCTTTTCGGATCTCGACGCTATCTGCCTAAGGGGCTCCATCACGCGCCTAACATTGGAGCTCCCAATAACTAATAATCCCCTCCCCCCGTGCACCTGCTCGGACCATGCTGAAGGAGTGGCCACACATTCACTCACAGGACGAACAGCCGTGGACAGACGTCCAGCCTCCACATTGGCCTTCTGCCTCGAGCGACGCAAACACCGTACAACCCACCACTCTCCTTGCGGTGAGGGCAGCTCGACCACGTCCGGTACACCTGATGGTGCCTCGGTAGCAGGGACACAGAGTGAAGCATGAGACACCTGAGGTGTCGAACTCGATGTACCAGACTCCCTACCATTGCTGCACCCCGAGACAGCAGTTTGAAGACGGCTGACTGTAGCCAACAGCACGCTCAACTGTTCGCGAACTGCGGCCAACTCCTCCTGCGTCCGCACACAGCAGGCATACATCCTATCCATCCTATTGATACAATTAACTGTAGAAAGTAGAAAATTAAATAATTAACTTTTAAGTAGCCTAGTACTTTAATAAAGACGGCTGGCAGGTGACTGAACTGTGGTCAGTGGTAAGTACACTGTCAAAACAACGAAACTGAGTCCGGCAGTTTTCAAAATAAACAAGAATATCTGTGGAATACACTATTATCAAACGCGGGAATATAAGCTTATATTGTATGTATATAATATATATATATATATATATATATATATATATATATATATATATATATACACACACTTATATATAACACGTAGCTTGCAGCAGATTTCTGATTAAAAGAAAATGGAACTAGCATAGTAGTTAGCACTGAAGATCACCAAGTGAGAGGAATGGAGTTCAACCCTTCTCCATCGAAAATATTTTTCTTAATCTTATTGTTTGTGTCACATTGTAGTAGTTACTTATTCATAACATATTGTGGGATTTTCTTATTCATATAACAGCAGTATGTTACACATACCTGATGTTAATTGTAACAAAATGCTCTCAGGAATGGGTGTCATATATTTGGAAATTTGTGTGTGACTATAAAATGGAGAATGAAACTGCTGCAAATGATAAGACTAGCAGTGATATTTGTGTTTTTCCTTCACAAAAATATTTGACCTTTATTCCAAATATGTTACGATTTCCGAGAAAATGTTATGTGACAAACGTAAGGTAAACACTTAAATTGCTGGTAGGCCTAAGTGAAATAAGTACCAGTGACATTTACACTATTCGCTAGTCAGAAACATTTCGCTGTTTATTTTCTAATATCTCGTAATTTCCGAGAGTATGGTTAGGCCGATAGTGCTTGTTTCCCCCAATATTTAGCTGCTTAGTTTCGAATACGTCGCGATTTCCGACATTGTGGTTTTATCGATATTCCTTGTCACCAATATTTGGTAATTTATTTCTGAATATGTCTCTATGTGGTTAACAATGATCCTAAGATTTAATTTCTTTTGTAAATGTATACAGCATTCTCAGAACATCGTCGTCTGCTGGCATCGCTACATCTGTTTGCCAGTATTATGGCGTAGCTCATTGGCTGAGAGCTAGCGAGTTCTCGGGTCTGTCTCGCATAAGTACGCACTTGGCTGTTCGGACGTTTAGCTATCAGTTTGTCACGTGACCAGTCAATTAGTTTCAAGAAGTCTTCCTATTTCATCCTGCTCTTTTCTGCCACACTGAGCGTTCTGTTTTAACTTCGTTACTGCTTATTTATTTCGTTGTTGCTGTCTTTTGGTGAACATGAGTGATTCGCACAAACAGTTCCTAAATTGCGAGGAATGCGGATCCGAGTTCAATGTGCGTTAGAACCTCTACACTCACTATAAAGTTAATTTATCTGAGAACATTCGTGGGGAAAAGGAAGTGTCCATAATGTGGAATTGCATTATCAAGATGCAATTCGTTAAAACACCATCAAATAAAATTTTAACCCCCTAAGCTCTATTCAAGTAACGTCCTACCTTGTAATTCTGTGACATCTATTTATTTGACATGAAACTGTACTGGACAACGAAATAAAAGATGATAAAGTAATGGAATTTGTCATGTTTTTATTGCAGTGCATTGAGAACCAAATACGAAAAATTGGATGATTATGTCATGCAACGTAATTTCTGTGTAAAAACGAAGTAGTCTGATATTTTCAGTGTTTAACTGTCACGTTTGTTATATCAAAATACTTAACGTGCACAGCAAAATTATTTGCTAACTTCTGTAATTGACAAGGATAACTACAGGTTATTTATTATCTAGACTACAATACATGAGTATTAAGATATCCTGTATACCGGTTTTTCGACATGTATACGATGTTATGGCTGTAAGCTGACTGATGGTATCCCAGTCTTCAGTTATGCCCGATTGTTTATTCAGTAGATAAGTTGCTGTACTTCATGAAGTTCAATAACTACATGTACGAGTTTACCCATTTTAGGCATATCTGAAAAAAGTTAATCGAGTATTTCTTAATCATTTAAGGATATTGCCTGTTTTGGACAAATGTAACAGTGCACAGCTTACACCTGAAATCGTGAATGTATTTCCAGTCAGCCATAGTGTAGGTTATGTTGAACAGTGACAGCTATTTTGAGTTGGCAAAGCCAACAAATGTGCTTGCGAAATAAGTCGTGGTGGTAAGCTGATCTGCAGTGTAGGACAGTGTCAACGTTTCCGCCACATATATTTTGAAATGTTAATCAAAGAAGAATTAAAAGTTCCAGATAATCACAGGGAAAAAGAAAACAAACACGTTTTCGTTGAGTATTTTTCGCATCTTCAGCACATGTAATTTAAACTAAGAAAACCTCACAGCTCGCGTTAAACTAAATTCTTCAATAGTTTCAACAACAAATTTCGTTCGGAGCAGGACAGCAGCCAAATATTCTAACAACCTTTTGAGTTTTGACTGCAGTCCTCTGTTTACATATAGGACAGTCACGTTACATAAATTTCCAGCAGCTAAACGTCCGAACAGCCAAGTGCGTACTGCCGCGAGTTCTCATTGGCTGGAGACAATTTTTGCGTGTCGAAAACGGCTTCGTTCGAAGAGTTGCTTTCTCGTTACCGCGCATGCGCAGTACGAAAGTTCGCGTTTGAAGAGCGCCTGGCCCCAAATCTGGCTACTTGAAATGGGGCGCCAGCTGTTCGAAGAGTTGCTTGCAAGCAGAGCCAAGTAGCCAGAGTCTGCCCGAGGAAATTCTCCTGGCAGCCAGATTCGCGCATGCGCGTGGCTCTCTTTTTACTTGTGGGGATACACGACGCTCCCTTGTTCAAAATGGAAGTTATTTTAGATGTGGACACATATCTACTGTGTGTTTCTTCTGTAATTGTACGGTATTATTTATTCTTATAATATCGCCTGTAGAAGGTGACAGAATTCAAAATTAAATTTGTTCCAAATGTAGAGATTCAGATTTCGTATCCAGTGACGTCGATTTCTACGCAATGTTGTTGCGCTGAAATAAAAGGCCGAAATCAGAATTTATTTCCTTTTTTGAGCGTGATTTTTTTTTTTTTAACTTTGTGCCACGTTTCTCAGATATGGAATTTGTCTAACATTTCTTGTGGTTTGCTGGCCTTGAAGCTGCAGTTTTCCGTAATGTAACAACCAGGTTCAACGTTGTTTTTGTAAAATAAAATAACAAAAATAATGCGAAATTTATTAGTAGCCTGAAAGTGGACGTTATACAGAGGAAAGAGATGACCGAGTCCCATTTGCGCAATAAAGGAATTCCAGGTGCAATAGATGGGACCCATGGCATAATAAATAGGCCCAATGAAGATACAGAATTTTTTCCCCGTTCACTTGCAGTCGGTTTCCGCGAGAGACGCATTAGAGACTTCTTCTCGATCGGTCCACGAGATCAGAGCATTCAGAACGAGTAAACTTTGGAAACCACTGAAGGAAAGTGCCAAGATTTTTATATTTTGGGTGACAGTGCTTATCCCAGTCTGAGGCATTTGTTGACCTCGTTGAGCGTTTATCACGGCGAGACAGTATAAATTGAACGTTGTTCTCTCAAAGATAGGACTTATTATTATTAATGATGTTTTGTATGCACTTAACAGTGATCTACATTTGTTCTCGCATTACACTGCAGTGAATGCTTTTCCACAATTTTCTTTCAAATAAGCCACCCTATCGCCCAGAAATTGCTGTTTCCGTTTAAATCTCTCGCTGTGGTTCTTGCAAAACTCTATTAACACCAAATGTAGAGTTTCTACACCACAACATTTCCTGTGTGCGTAACATGAGTGGTTCCTGTGTGGAGAAAAAGCTCTATAATAACCATAATACACGAATTTTGAAGCACCTGGACCTGACAAGAAAACACAAAGTGAGAACTCAGGACAGTATTATAAGTTATCAAAATGTTTCTCCTTACAAAAAGTCATTATATGGCGAAAATATTTAAAGAAAATATAATCCGAGAAAAAGTACCAACAACTTTCCTTTGTAAGAAGGCGGCCTATACTGTGCCATATTGTATATATTTTCCTTAAGTGTATCTTTCATTTAAGTATCTTGCTAAATATATTTCGTATAATTTTGTAAAAGATAAGTGGTAAATAAACAAATCAAATGTGATGTAAATAACATTCGCGCCGTTGTTCTTTCTGCTGTCTTTTCACGCTACACTAGCGAAGGTGGCAAAAAGGCTAAATAAAACGCGATAGGTGTTCGAAGAGTGCAAACAGCAACCACGGACACATGACGTCACCATTGCCGCGCATGCGTAGTAGCGCCTGTTTGCTGGCTCTCCAAGTAGCTTTCTGGCAACTCTTCGAACGAACCTAAGGACTCTTGTCGACAGGTCGATGTAAGGCCGGATCCACACATTGGACCCAACGTTGGCGCCAACAGTGTTCGTCCAATGTGTGGATCGGTGAAATAGCGTTGGCTCCGTTGCTTGTCGGTATTTCGACCAAACATAAAAGGACGTTGGGCCAATATGGGTACGTTGTCCACACATTGGCGCCAAGTTTCATTCTGTCTTTGTCGTCTGCTCATCTCGAAACTGTTTCTTTCTTCGTTCGTTCTTCGTCGCCGTTTTAAAGTTTCGAAATCTCTTTGTAAATATTAGAACTGTATCAGAAAGTGATTCACTTGCGAAAGAAACCTCAAAAAACGAAATGCCACAGCAAAACTTAGGCGCGAACTGTGAAATTAAAAACTTTCTAGACTTTCGACACACTCCATTACTGAATTTAATTTTTTAAATTAACAGTACAGTACTTAATATTTCCTGTCAAGTTTTAAATATCGTTTTGCAAACTTCAAGCACTACTAGTAATATCAATTACATGGTTATTTAAAAAGGGAAATGTAGGATTCTAATATTGTCTCCTTTAGCAAGAAATCGAAGCGTAATACCAAAAGAATAGCATCCCTCCAAAACATCTCTTCCTTTTTTATTTTATTTTCAATCTTTTAAAGTAGCAGGTCTACGTTTTTTTTAATGTGTATCGTTTACTTGTACTATATTGTAAAAATAAATGATTTCGTACCGTCATTAATGTCCGGTAGGAAGTGATACAACACCCCATCATCTTTTACGTATGTTTCCCACTTTGATTTACAATGACAAAATGTAATTATTCTCACTCAAAAGCGTTAATGCATTGGCCGCGATTTGTGCGTCAGATATGTTTTCGTTGGCTCTTGACGAATTCGACTGAATATTGGCTCCAATGTGTGGACGCTGTCTCAAAAACATTGGCCAATGTTGGCGCCAGCGTTGGTACCAATGTGTGGACGCGGGGTAACGCATTCAGCTCCTGGTGACGTCAGGCCGACGCTGGCCTAGCGTGTCACTACGCTCACCCTATTTATTCGTTCTGCTACAGTGTGTTTGGTTGCTGGGCGAGTAGCGAATGATCTGATTGTTGGAGAATCGAGAAAATGATGCCAGCTGCAAGTGTACTTTCGGTTTTTCTCAAATTCTGATACAATACGCGGTTAAACAGGACAAAAAATATCCTATGTGCATCTCCTGATTCTAAGCTACCTTCCACCAAATTTGAGCCAAAACAGTTCAGACGTTCTTTAGTTATAAACAGTATAACTAACACAACTTTCTTATATAGATGTACCAGAAATGACAGTTATTTAAATGTATGAAAGTTAATATGGCAAGAAGCAGACAGTGCTTTAATCTTAATCATATTTCGTTGACCCCAAGATGGCTGAATGGCTTCAATCGACAGACAAGCTTTCCCCTTATTTTACCCTGCTCGGAGTAAACGAATCAACTAGCGCTACAGGTGGCTAAAACACAAAGCGCGAAAAATAGGCATTCGAGTTGGCATTTGCACTTGCAACTGGCAGACGCCACGCATGCGCAGTAGCACGCGGTTCCTTATCCGACAAGGGCTTTCGCACGATTCCCTCCACACCCTCCGAGCGTTAGCCAAGCAACCAATGAAAAGTCAGAAATGTAAGACCAATAGGAACTGTAAACACATTGCGCTCGGTGTTCGATCGTACGCGAAGAGCATTCGCAAATGTTCGCTTATGATCCGCTGGTTGTCGCTTTCAAGCACAATGTTACTAAAGGTTTCAGGACGAATCATCAGAGGAAGTTCTCGTCCTCTCCGCTTCATCGCTAGCTTCAGAGGTCACTAGCTCTGCTGCAGTATGCTGTTTTTCTCGCGGGAATTATTATTTGTTGTTTTTGTATATTGCAACTGATTTTCTCTGAAATGGAGTGGTTAGACAAGAGAATACTGCATTTGATAGAAGAATATATTTCACACATATACTTTTGGTATCTTACAGATCCTTACAACGAAATAATGACGGAAACAAAATGCTTGGCAAGCACGAATATTTTACTAATATTCACATACATATTTTTGTAACGTCACATCATCCTGAGGATGAGGCGCAGACTCGAAACATGTAACTGAATAAACAATTTTGAAACAGCTAAAACAAGTATTACCATAAGTTATACCAGTAATGTAAGAAACCTGTTAATAATACGTTGAACTCTTAATTTCCATTTCATGTTTGTCATGCCTTTTGTTTCATTAAAAGTCTGACGACTTAATGTCATCAAAGTCAATAGTTTATACACCTGAGTGTGTTATAAAACATACTGCTAAAAAAACCAGCTCTTTCCCATGGTTTATGTTCAGAGTATATGATGTCATAATTTTGCATATATTTAACGAAATTTAAACACAGAAGGAGAATAAGTGAAAATTGCTTTTCCTCTGATAATGAAGTGCCTTAACCAACTCACTATAAAACACAGGTTATAAAAAACATAATGGCTGCAGTTTCGTGTACCTGCACATTAAATTACTCTGTTTTAGTGACAAGTTCATCGCAGTCACCGTAATAAAACTGCTTGAGTGTTTTGTATATGACGTTGGATGCGTCAGTAGCATAATTATTTCGAAATAGTTACAGTTGATATAGTACAAACCAGATATTTGAGACTATCATAACCGTCGCAGAATTAATGCTAGCCTCTCTTCTACTGTTATGACTCTCGATAATTAGTATCTTGTTTAGAAATCTTCGGTTCAGTTACAGCTATAACCGCCACCCAAGAAAAATCTTGGGGTATGCTCATCATGTTGGAGTTTAAAACTCATAGGCCTAATTATCCCTATTTAATTAAAGTAACTGTTAATGGTCCAAAATTAACTTGGTACAATATATTATCTGCATATGTAAAACGGAATGTCCTGATTAACTGACTAATTGACTGTCTCACTATCTCCCAGCCCAAACCACTGATAATAGAAATTTGTAAATTGCAGAGGCTGTTTATATTAGCCAGTAGGCGTCGTTTAAAAAGTGATTTTTTGATATTCAGTCCCTAAAGGGGATGAAAGGTTTTATGAAAATATGTAGTCACCTAGGCAATTTTGAAGCTAAAACCGGTACTTTGATCCTGCTTCCGACTTTAAATACACATATTTTTGTATTTTTCGAACGTCAGCTATTATGGAGTCCAATAGGGGGTTGCAAGTACTATTGCAGGATTTCATCATGACAGCATTTAAACTATAGCCAAGAAAATTTATATTAAGGAGAAACAACTGGTGCAGACCATCCAGTCTACTCGTGCGAATCAGCGGGCGTTAAGCCAGTCGTACAGAAAAATTAGTAGGCCTATTACAGTTTTCTGTGAGGTACTACATGCATACCCTATCAAATTTCGGGGTAGGTCATACTGACGCGACCGAGCGTCTCTGTCGTCATTGCTTATGGTTACAGTTAAAATAAGACGAAACTTGTATCTCTACATGTAGCTGAAGTTTTCAAATAAAATTAAGCCTCCAGTTGCAAATCTGTAATCAGAGCCAAACCACCACTTCTTTCACGACTGTTAAAAAATCAACCATTCACATTGTTCTATGTTTACGCAGCCTTCCTTTCATTTGAATTACTGACAGCATGTTCGGCATACTCTTGCTAAGTTACTGTGTTACATGTTTTACTGAATTTGTAAGTGCATTTGCATTATCAGGAAGATATTTTCCTCACTTGTACTTTCATAAGTAGTAGTAATTAGTAATGCTTTAGTCACTGTATTTAAGAATTTTAACCTGACATGACCAGCACTGGCAGAGCCCTGCCATCTTTGGTTGTTTATTTTGTTGTTCTAACAAATGGGCCAGCAAAGGGCCATGAATTTCACTTTCTGCACTTACTTCTGTATTTTATGTTCACCTCGTAACCACAGTTTATTTTAGTATGGTGTTATTCTATCCATTAAATACAGTGTGTCTTTTTGTAGTTATGGGCTGGTTCATCCTAAAGTTTCTCAAGTCATAGCAGATTTTTGAAAGTTGACGGATCATAGATGCAATTCATGCATGTCCTTTGTTATTTTTGTCAACCAAGTTGTTTTTATCGGTCTGCTGTCACAATGACTGAAGTGTTTCAAGGTAAACTCGGCTGTATTCATTAGAGGCAGATGTTCACGAAATGTAATACACTTCTTCCTGTGCACATCTGTATTTTTTCCATGTGACTGTACAGTTCCTGATAAGGATGATGTTCTACATTCATGCTCTTGTTTGATTGGTCCTAATATACTTCTCCTCTGTCAGTACTTCTGTCACATTAATCCTTTATAGCCCAAATTAATGAGGATATTTGGGGGAAAATATTTTATGATTTCAGATGTTTCCAAAAACATTAAAAATATTAGTTTCTGAAACCTTTGATACAGGAATTTTTTAAATGGGTCCATATGGACCAATTAGGAAAATGAGAAGCATGATTCATTTAATTGATGAATATGCTGTAAGTAACAAGTAATAAAAATTTCACTTGATAATGTGGGAAACAGCATTAAAGCAGTACACATGGCATTTAGAAATGGTGGCATGCAGTTTTTATATTCCTGATGATTAATGTTCATTAAGTGAACTTTGTTGCTACACAATGTGTATAGGTAAACAGAAGTTGTTTATTCATTGCTATTACAGTGAAAACCACTATGAAGGCATGATATCACATCACACTTTGAGCACCTTACTCAGGATTTTGCCTTCACACACTGCATGCACCTCTGTTACTATTAGACTAATGGCCAGTGTCCAATTTGATAAAATTCAAATCATTAATGGTGGTGGATGTACAGCCTATTTCTTTGGAGCCCATACAATACATTCTGAAGCAATTCTTTGATTATTAACTGGCTGAAATGGTAGCAAAGGCATTGGTCTTTTGCTTCAGCTGTTAATAGTGTCATTTGTAAAAAGAAGCCAAGCAATGAAACAAGTAAGTCTGTAAGGTGAACAAGCATTCTGAGATAACAACTATTTACCTTAGCATCTATACTGAGCATGTGTAGACCATATTTTCACATTACGACAGATTTTGGAGAAACATAGAGAAAAATCGAAAAATGTTGGACTTATTTTTATAGATCTAGAAAAAGCGTATGATACTGTTCCAAGGAAACTACTCTGGAGGGCACTACATATGGCAAACATAAATACTTCTTTAATTAAAATAATACAACAGATGTATAAAGATAATATTTGCCAAGTGAAAATTGGTAATACACTTTCACAGAAATTTAGAACAAGCAAAGGTCTGTTGCAAGGCTGTCCCATGTCACCAACATTATTCAAAATCTATATAGATATTTGTCTGAGGAAGTGGTCACAAAAATGTAATAGTATGGGACTAGAAATCAGAGATGGAGTTTATCTACATCATTTATTATTTGCTGACGATCAAGTCGTCATAGCACAAGACGGGGAAGATGCAAACTACATGTGTAATCAACTAGCAATAGCATACAAAAATTGGGGTCTGAAGATTAATTATCAAAAAACAGAATACTTGACGAATGATCCACATGAACTACGCATAGAGGGAAAGAAAATAAAAAAAGTTAACACTTTCTGTTATTTGGGGTCCATTTTAGAAACTGAGGGAAAATCCGACTCAGAGATTAATAAAATAATTAGCAGTGGAAGAAAGGTAATTGGAATGCTCAACTCAGTCCTATGGAGCAGAAACGTGATGAACAGAACAAAAAAAATCATATATAAATCTATATTTGAGAGTGCAGTTCTGTACGGAGCGGAAACCTGGACCATAAACCAGAAGCACAGTAAGAAACTACAAGCCGTAGAGATGGATTTCTGGAGAAGATCGGCCAGAATTTCCAGGAAAGAAAAAAGAAGAAACACCAAAATAATAAAGAGGATGGGAATAATAGAAAGAATAGATGAGGTGATGGACAGGAAGAAATTACGGTGGTACGGGCATGTAAGAAGAATGGAGGACAGCAGAATACCGAAGATGGTACTGGAGTGGCAACCTGTGGGGAGAAGAAGAAGAGGACGACCTGTGACCACCTGGATCAAAAATGTGCAGCTCTCAATGAACAGACTGGGCGCAGAAGAAGAGGACACACAAGATAGACACACGTGGAGAAATATAGTGAATAATTAGTGTAAAACCTTACATACTATGTGTATTCATTTCTGGGCGTATTAGTATGTTGGAGGTAAACCTCTGTAATGAGGACAATCTCAATAAAAAAAAAAAAAAAAAATAAAAAAAAAAAAAAAAAAAAAAAAAAATCTATACTGAGCAGTTTAACAAGTGTATACAATGGTCAACACCATACATAACTTTATTGTTTTTCTGACAATAGCTGACTACCTCAAAATACACCTTTCGTTCTATCAAGCCTAACTGTGCAGTATGCCCACCTACCCCTTTCCCTCACAGCTGTTAAGAAAAGTAATTGCCAAAATCAAGTTTGTGGTTTTTCTGGTCAAGTATAATCTCAGACAATCTCATGACTAATTCCCCTGCTGCTATTACTCCTAATATTTTTTCCCCACAAAAAGAACGGATTACTTATGACATTAGCGAAAGTGAAAGAATCCAGTAATTTTTTAATTAACTTGAAAGTTAATTGATTACTCAGTAAGTTAATTAATTACTGATTAATGGATTAACAGGCTTGTGCCCAACTCTGTTCATGACATACAGTTCAGTATTAAATAGTTGTTTAAACATCAATTTTGGTGATTTGCCTCAAAATGAAGTCAAATATTACACACCAAACAAGGCCTTTTGAGTGAATAACTATATAGTAGTGCATCAATCTGTGTTACACAACAGAATTTCTTATAGTTATGCTTGGGCAGATGGCATACTAGCTTCAGTTTGTTAATGCAATTTGTTAGTGCTGCCACTTCAAAGAGAGACTTATAGCCATTCTTCTGCATACGTAACTCTGCTGAATTTCTTAATTTTGCTCTGTTCTCATTGTATTTCATGAGGGAATAGTTGATGAGAGTGAAGAATTCATTTCTGTTCAAAGGCATAGTGTCATCTGTTTATACCAGACAGTCTGCTGTTGATCACTTCCATTAGTGTTTCTAGCAGTTCATACCATTTGGAATCTTCTATTTAGACAGTTCTTTTCACCACAGACTACTGATTTTCTTTAATGCACAGTGAACAGTAGTATTGAGAATTCATTCCTACTTCTGCTTCATGTGTTTATTTATAAGATTTACAGGTGTTTTTGTAAAAAGATAAAAGTGATAGCTAGCTCCAATGCCCCATAATGCATAGTTTAAATAAACTTATTTCATCATTTTAACATTGTGTAAAATTTTACTTATGGCAACAGCAGCAGAGTGAGCTGATGCTGGCAACAGGTGTTGATTACTCTTTGAAAACACAACTTAGACTGAGGGGAATAATATTTTGTGCAATCATTAAATACATAATTAATGCTGCTCCTGCTCTGTAGTTGATGGTTTCTTGTATGTAATTTTGTCCAGTTAGTAAATTAATTATAATTCATATAGGCAACATTTCAGTGCCAATATTAGCACACTGCTGCCATAAATATACTTGAACCATAACATTGTATTAATATGTACTGTATTATTACGTATCTTTGCCAACTCATACAATGTACAAGAAGCTAATAAATTAAAGCTGTGTGGTCTATAAATTAAAATGCAGAAATTTTGCTTGGATCTGCTTACTGTGGCACAAATACCATTGATTTTAGAGTAATAAAGGCACGTCTTAGAAGTTCATTAAATGGTCTTAAAAATAAAGGGAAAAAAGTAGCAAAATGACTATACTGCTCATCAGAGTAATCATTATCAACTATAACACACTTATGACAGTGATGACATACAATACAGTTCCTCCTGTTAAACTTGGTGTCACAAATTATGTTCCAATAACTGAAAACTGCATTAATAGCTGAGAAAGAAATGTTTAGTCCCAACATGGTCATAGAAAAAAAAACTTCTGACTTTTGGCTAAGCTCTATTGTGCTCTTTTGGATGCACATTGACTATCCTCTAAAAAGACAATTCTGTATGTTGATGGCTCTACATTAGTTACATTGTAGTGTAACTACTATTGTGGAACAGTCTTCATGAAGAAACAATGAAACTGTGGAATATTTTCTTCATGCTCTACTGTTATTAGAAATTATAGTTGTACCTCTATATTGCGGTCATGATCACAATGCCATTAATATGACATCATTAGAAACTTAGTTGTCCCCTTTAAGGGAAAACAAATTTAATGTGTGCCGCAAATAGGACATATGACTTAAAAACTACCTCTGAACAATAAAATATTCTGCTGCAGTTATTATGGAAGAAAAAATTTGAACCTAAGAATTGCAAGAAAGTAGTCACATGATACAAAATATAATGACTCTACCATTCAGTCCTTAGATATGGTAGCCAAAAAGCAGAAAAAATATATCTGTGCTAAATACACGGAAAATTGAAAGTAGGTCATTTCTTAAGCCTAGTCTGACACAGAAGCACATTAGTGAACTGGATGATATTTTCAGTACAGTAAGGACACATTTCTAGTTGAAAAATAAAGGGAGAAAATTGGCAAATGCATTTTAATTGAACAAATAAATGTAAAATAGCATGGTAATTTACCATACCAAAGAACTATGGTATCAAAAGAAAATTAAGTTTTTAAATCCTCTCAGGCACAAAAATGGAATAATATGTAGACAGGGACACTGCAGTATATCAAAGGAGAAAATTACGGAAGTGGAAAAGGAGTCATTCCAATCCCAGGAGTGGAAGGACTTACCTTAGGGGAAAAAAAGGAAGGTAAACGAATACACACACACACACACACACACACACACACACACACACACACACACACACACACACACACACACCCTTTCTCCTCATTTCTTCCTCTTTTCATGAAGCGACCAATGGTTGCGAAAGCTTGTATGTGTGTTTTTATTTGTGTCTATCGACGAGCCTGTCCTTTGGGTAAGTCATCCGTTTTCTATTTTATATATAACACCAACCTTTGAGAACTCCGGAGATGGGAACTTGCCCTTCAGCTTATTTATTCTCTCCTCCCGTTGCCCACCTGGTCTCAACCTCCGCTAAATTCTAATTCCCGCCCACCATCTTTAACATCTTTGCCTCGGTTCTGTGGACAGAGCCTCTGCCTGATGTGGTATCTCTGTCCAACTTCTTTGGTTTGTACAAATGTCTGCCTAGGTGTGTTTGCATGTGGATATGTGTGAGTGTGTGTGTATTTGTTTACCTTCCTTTTTGTCCCCTAAGGTAAGTCCTTCCACTCCTGGGATTGCAATGGCTACTTTTCCACTTCCTTAAAACCCGTATCCTTCCCTTTCTCCTCTCATTCCTTCCTCTTTTTCCCAAAGAAACTGCCAGTGGTGGCGAAAGCTCGAATGTTTGTGTGTTTTTGTGTGGGTTTTATGTTTCTGTCGACGAGCCTGTACTTTAGGTAAGTCAAATATCTTTATTTTATACCTATTTTTCCCACCTGGAAAGTCTCCTTCCAAATAATATTAGTTTCATCCTTTTGAACCTAACAATTACTTACGTTCATTATTGCTTCGAAATGTTTTCTGTCCTCTTACTTTCTCCTTCTGTTTTTGTTTTACATTATATTTTCACCCTATATTCGCTCTCATTTACGTTCATTTTTCTCCTGGCCAAATTAGCCACATACAACAATCAGTATTGACTTCTGAACCTTAACTAATAATACAACTAACGACTTTTCGTTTACGCTTTTCATTGTTATTTTATTTTTTGTTATTTACCGCTTTCATCACTGCATCTCCTGTATAATATCTACCCTTTATCCACATTTACTGTGGTAATACTATTTCACAACTTCATTTTACAATAACCTATAATAACCATTTTCGGCTTTTCCTAGAAACTTCGCGATTATTTCCGATTCTCGTTTTTCCACATTTCCGTTCATTCTTCCGACATTCGCGATCATATTTATAAACTTTCTATTCGTTTTAACCCTATTATTCCTTCGTCAGTTTATTATTATTATTATTTCCGATTCCCGTTTTTCCACTTTTCCGTTCATTCTTCCGACATTCCCGTTCATTTTTCAGTAACTTTCATACGTTTTTAACCCTATTATCGGTTCCTCAGATTATTGTCTACCTCATAGTCGTAATCTGCCACTACTAATCAGTCATTATAATACGCTATCCTTTGATTTTCTCCTCCCTGTAACTTGTTTTGGACGCCAATACAACCACCAAACCATTGTGCATTGCGTTGTTAACCAACTGTAGTTGACCTCAGTTTCCACCAGGTTCAACTTCAACAACTCTCTTGAACAACTTTATAGATTTCTATTTTCTTTGCTGAATTCCTTTCGCTATCTATCCACCTTCTTATTTTATAAATTATTTATTATTTTTATTTTTTCTTTCCTTTCTAATCACTTTGTAGTCATTTATTCAACGCATAGTTCTCACTTTTCCATTCCATACATTATGTTACCTTACCTTGACCCCATCAAGTTTTACCTACATTCCCTCCGCAAGCATGCTTTCACCCTAGCCAGATTACGGTCCCACATTTTGCTTATTCAGGCATGTCTAACATTTGGCATTACCCCCAAGGGCCTCACAGTAAAAGTTCCCATCTGCGGCTGTAACCCATCCTTTCATCAAGCCCAACACCAATTCCAAACACAACAATCCACAGCCCTCACCCGCCTAATCCTTAACCTATACATCAACTCCGCCATTGAACACACCTGTCAACTCCTATCCCTAAGCAAAATCCTCAACCTTTCCACTCCCGCATCCACACCCACAGTTCAGAACATCCTCCTATAGGCCAACCGGAAATTAGAACAACATGCCACCCTCCACCTCAAAAAACTATCCCAACTCCTTGTCACCCACCTCCGGAAAGGCAATACACTCTCCCTCAACACACTCTCCCTCAACAACCACTCCAGTAAACCTCAAGCTCCTCTTATTGCACAGAAACCCAGTCTCCCCCATCTACGCAATCTCCCACTTCCAGCTCCATAACCCCCACAATCCGGAACAACGACATCCCAATTCAGTTGTCAACCTCTCCTCTAACCCTCTCTCCCAAACTGAAACCTCTGTCCTATCCAAAGGCCTCACCTTTAGCCCTACTCCCAAATTCAACCAAACAGCCCTTGTCAAAGATTTACTATCCTATACTCATAGCCTTTGCTGGAGATATCACTTTGCCACGAAGAAAAATAACCCTACTCCTAATGATCCAACTCCACAAGACATGACTCAAATAGAACCTTGCCTGGAACAGTTCCGTCCTCCATCACAGCTATACCCACACGCTCTTCCTCAAAATCACCCTCTTCAAACCTTCCAGGAATTCCTTACTTCCAAACTTGCCTCTCAGTCTTTCCTAAAAAACCTTAATCCTACTCCCAACGTTACTACAACTGAACCCCGAGCCATCCGTGATCTGAAGGCTGACCGTTCCATCGTCATTCTCCCAGCCGACAAGGGATCCACAACCGTGGTACTTGATCGGCGTGAGTATGTGGCTGAGGGACTGCGTCAGCTTTCAGACAATACTACCTACAAAGTTTGTCAACACAATCCTATCCCTGATGTCCAGGCAGAGCTTCAAGGAATCCTGAAAACCTTAGGCCCCCTACAAAACCTTTCACCTGACTCCATTAACCTCATGACACCCCGCAGCCCCACCTTCTACCTCCTCCCCAAGATCCACAAACCCAACTATCCTGGCCGCCCCATTGTGGTCGGTTACCAAGCCCCTACTGAACGAATCTCTGCCTACATAGACCAACACCTTCAACCCATCATGTGCAGTCTCCCATCCTTCATCAAAGACACCAACCACTTCATCGATCGCCTGAAATCCTCGCCTAGCCTGTTACCTCCAGAAACCATCCTTGTAACCATTGATGCCACTTCCTTGTACACAAACATCCCACATGCCCAGGGCCTTGCTGCGATGGAGTATTTCCTTCCACACTGACCACCCAATTCCCTACCTAAAACCTCTTTCCTTAATACCCTAGCCAGCTTCATCCTAACCCACAACTTCTTCACTTTTGATCTGGTACAGAAGCAAATTTCCAGAGCCACTTTCTCATCCCCCCAGATTCAGAACCTTCCACAGAAGAATTCCAGAAGTGCCCCTCTTGTCAGCAGATACTTTCCGGGACTGGAGCGAACTCTGAATGTGGCTCTCCAGCAAGGATACGACTTGCTTAAATCCTGTCCCGAAATGAGATCCATCCTTCACGACATCCTTCCCACTCCACCGAGAGAGTCTTTCCGCCGCACACCTAACCTCCGTAACCTCCCAGTCCATCCATATGAAATCCCCAAACCACCTTCCCTACCTTCTGGCTCCTACCCTTGTAACCGCCCCCGTTGTAATACCTGCCCTATGCACCCTTCCACCACCACTTACTCCAGTCCTGTAACCCGGAAGGTGTACACGATCAAGGGCAGAGCCACTTGCGATAGCACCCACGTGATTTACCAGCTGACATGCCTGCACTCTGAAGCGTTCTATGTGGGAATGACCAGCAACAAACTGTCCATTCGCATGAACGGTCACAGGCAGACAGTGTTTGTTGGTAATGAGGATCACCCTGTGGCTAAACATGCCTTGGTGCACGGCCAGCACATCTTGGCACAGTGTTACACCGTCCGGGTTATCTGGATACTTCCCACCAACACCAATCTTTCAGAACTCCAGAGATGGGAACTTGCCCTTCAACACATTCTCTCTTCCCGTTGCCTACCTGGTCTCAACCTCCGCTAAATTCTAATTCACGCCCACCATCTTTAACATCTTTGCCTCGGTTCTGTGGACAGAGCCTCTGCCTGAAGTGGTATCTCTGGCCAACTTCTTTGGTTTCTACAAATGTCTGCCTAGGTGCCAGAGGGTAGGGAAGGTGGTTTGGGGATTTCATAGGGATAGTTACGGAGGTTAGGTGGTCAGCGGAAAGACACTCTCGGTGGAGTGGGAAAGATGTCATGAAGGATCGATCTCATTTCGGGGCAGGATTTGGGGAAGTCATATCCTCACTGGAGAGCCAGATTCAGAGTCCACTCCAGTCCCAGAAAGTATCTGGTGACAAGAGGGACACTTCTGGGGTTCTTCTGTGGAAGGTTCTGAATTTGGGGGGATGAGGAAGTGGCTCTGGAAATTTGCTTCTGTACCAGATCAGGAGGATAGCCGCGGGATGTGAAAGCTATTATTAGGTTATTGGTGTACTGGTTCAGGGATTCGGGATTGGAGCAGACTCATTTTCCACGAAGACCTAAGCTGTAGAGAAGGGATCGTTTGATGTGGAATGGGTGGAAGCTGTCATAGTGTTGGTTGGTTTGATGTGGACCGATGTGTGAAGTTAGCCGTTGGACAGATGGAGGTCGACACCAAGGAAAGTGGCATGGGATTTGGAATAGGACCAGGTGAATTTGATGGGACCAAAGGAGTTGAGGTTGAAGAGGAAATTCTGGAGTTCTTCGTCACTGTGAGTTCAGATCATAAAGATGTCATCAATGAATCTATACCAATCTTCGGATTGACAGGTTTGGGTATCCAGGAAGGCCCTCCTCTAAGCGTCCCATAAATAAGTTTGCGTACGAGGGGGCCATCCTGGTTCCTATGGCTGTTCCCTTTAGTTGTTGGTATGTTTGGTCCTCAAAAGTGAAGAAGTTGTGGGTTAGGATGAAGCTGGCTAGGGTATTAAGGAAAGAGGTTTTAGGTAGGGAAGTGGGTGGTCGGTGTGGAAGGTAATACTCCATCGCAGCAAGGCCCTGGGCATGTGGGATGTTTGTGTACAAGGAAGTGGCATCAATGGTTACAAGGATGGTTTCTGGAGGTAACAGGCTAGGCGAGGATTTCAGGTGATCGAGGAAGTGGTTGGTGTCTTTGATTAAGGATGGGAGACTGCACATGATGGGTTGAAGGTGTTGGTTTATGTAGGCAGAGATTCGTTCAGTAGGGGCTTGGTAAACGACCACAATGGGGCGGCGGGATAGTTGGGTTTGTGGATCTTGGGGAGTAGGTAGAAGGTGGGGCTGCGGGGTGTCATGAAGTTAATGGAGTCAGGTGAAAGGTTTTGTAGGGGGCCTAAGGTTTTGAGGATTCCTTGAAGCTCTGCCTGGACATCAGGGATAGGATTGTCTTGTCAAACCTTGTAGGTAGTGTTGTGTGAAAGCTGACGCAGTCCCTCAGCCACATACTCCCGCCGATCAAGTACCACGGTTGTGAGTTCCTGGTCGGCTGGGAGAATGACGATGGAATGGTCAGCCTTTAGATCACGGATGGCTCAGGATTCAGCTGTGGTAATGTTGGGAGAAGGATTAAGGTTTCTTAGGAATTCCTGGAAGGTGTGAAGAGGGTGATTTTGAGGAAGAGCGGGTGGGTCTAGCTGTGATGGAGGACGGAGACGGAACTGTTCCAGGCAAGGTTCTATTTGAGTCATGTCTTGTGGAGTTGGATCATTAGGAGTAGGATTATTTTTCTTCGTGGCAAAGTGGTATCTCCAGGAAAGGCTATATATTACTCACCAGGCGAAGGAGCACAAGTGTGACAGCAGCACAAATGAACAGAAGACATTCACACACACACACAATCACAAGCTTACGCAACACAGTTGCTTCTTCAGGCAGAAGGAAAGGAGAGGGAAAAGGAAATGATGAGGGTTTTAAGGAAGGGGATAAGGAGCCATCCCAATCCCGGGAGAGGAAAGACTTACCTTGGGGGAAGAAAAGGTGAACAAATACACACACACACCCATACATTCACACAGACGCAAACACACCTAGGCAGACATACTATAGAAAACTGCTAGGAATAGGAGACTTTTCTGGTGGGAAAAATATGTATAAAATAAGGTTTGTTTGACTTGGCCAAAGTACAGGCTCGTCGATAGAAACATAAAACACACAAACATTCAAGCTTTCGCCACCGCTGGCAGCTTCTTCAGGAAAAAGTGGAAGGAAGGAAAGGAGAAAGGGAATGATACGGGTTTTAAGGAAGTGGAAAAGGAGTCATTCCAATCCCAGGAGTGGAAGGACTTACCTTAGGGGAAAAAAAGGAATGTGAACAAATACACCAACACTCACACATGTCCACACACCAACACACTTGTGTGTTTGTGTGTGGATATGTGTGAGTGTTTGTGTATTCGTTTACCTTCCTTTTTCCCCCCTAAGGTAAGTCCTTCCACTCCTGGGATTGGAATGACTCCTTTTCCACTTCCTTAAAACCCATATCCTTCCCTTTCTCCTCTCCTTTCCTGAAGAAGCGACCAATGGTTGCAAAAGCTTGTATGTGTATTTGTGAGTGATTTTATTTGTGCCTGTCAACGAGCCTGTCCTTTGGGTAAGTCAAAGGAGAAAATTAACTAGACTTTGAGAACCATTAAATAGGTCAATGAATCAATAGCTAGACTAGGTACATCAATAACTGAGGATCACTGTGGTCTTCCTAATTCTCTTATTATATTTATGTGGAATAAACGAGAATTTAAGAAAAATTATAAATGAAGTATTAAATGATTTTCAACCACAAATCTTAAAAATATACATAACCAAGTCCTGTCACAAGAAAAGTAGTAAGAATCACATGATTTACATAGCATTAAAATAAACAGAGTCATTCAATTTAGGTGTCACACAATCTATACAATAAACAGTTTCTAATTGAAAAAGAAATTTTGACTTAGTACTAACTACCTGTGTTAGGGCATACACTTCTGACAAGGGACATCAAAAATTTCCTAATCTGCTGTGTAATTACATCTCTTGAAAAATAAATAGCATGAATAAGTTTCCAGATATGGGATTAATACTATAATGTAATGTAGGTACAGTATCACACTTGCATTATGCATGTTAGTGTAACAAACGTAATGTGTCCAATGGATATGATGTTTTAAGGGCGCACGACAACTAGGTCTTTAGCGCCCGTACAAGATAATTAGGCGAGAAGTGTGACCTGAATAAAATGAAATGAACACAAATAGGGAACAGAAGGGAATGTAACCAAACTAGCCAAACTATAATTAGAAGGAAGGAAAGACCCAACCAAACATGGCAAGATAGTAATAGATGGTGATTGTCGAAGGTTTACAGTCTTAGACGTACTCAAAATGCCGTGCCAGAGGAGTGGTGGGCTAGCCATTCCTTAACGTCCTAAAACCTCCAGCCTAAAAGCCTAGGCCAGAGTCCAGAACGTTCACAGAAATTGAAAACTTTCATCATACTCTCGCCTCGTCATCAGCTAAAACCGAGGGCAGGGGACCACAAAGAGCCACCGCTGCCCTAGCAGCACAGTAGGAAATACATTCCAGTAAAATGTGGCGTACAGTGATTTGCACACCACAAGCATCGCAAATCGGAGGGTCCTCTCGACGGAGTAAATAGCCATGTGTCAGAGGACAATGCCGGATCCGGAGACGTGTCAAGGCCACTTCATGCTGCCTCAATGACTGACAGGATCTTCGCCATGGTCGAACAATTGGCTTAACCAACCACGGTTTAATGTCCGTCACTGCCTGCCACGCTTCGTCCCACAAACAAAGGGACTTCCTCCGCACCACAGATAGGATGTCCGGCAGGGGAACGGCACAATGTGTAATATGAGAGCCTTCGTAGGCCTCCTTGGCAGCCCGATCAGCCATTTCGTTGCCACGAATGCCGACATGTCCTGGTACCCAACAGAATGTCACTTGCTTCCCCCGCTGCTGGAGAGTGGACATTCTGTCATGAATGAGCTGTACTATCTTCTCAGCCGGATACAGATTGCGTATGGATTGCAGCGCACTGAGAGAATCGGAGCGTAGGAGAAACTTCGTGCCACAAACCCGCTGCATTTGCTCCAGCGCCCGCAGTATCACATAGAGTTCTGCTGAGAAAATGGAGTATGCACGGGAAAGGCAAATCCTGATGGTGGTGTTGGGGAACAATATGAAGCAGCCCCCTGTTTGGAACCATCCGTGTACACCACAGTAAAATCACGATGCTGATCGAAAATATTCGAGAACATAGATTGAAATATAAAAGCAAAAGTAGAATGCTTCTTAAAATGTGTCAACTCTAAATGTAATCTCGGCCACTGGAGAAGCCAGGGTGGACATTTACTCCAACCTCACTGCAAAACATTAAAACCAGACACATCCATATCCAAAAGACAATCTTGAGAACGTATCCCAAAAGGTCTCGTTGCACGTAGCCTCGTACGAAAAAGCCGTTCCACAGGAAGGTGGGCAACGACAGGATAGGCTGGTGTATTTGGTGAGGACAAAGTCGTATAAGCCTGGCGTGCCACGAGGAACTGTTGCCGCATGTGAAGTGGTGGCTCACCAGCCTCGTCGCAGAGACTGGGACTCGTGTGGAATGCCCCAGGTGTGAGCCGAATCCCCTCATGATGCACCACGTCCAGCATCTCTAAATAGGAGGGTCTTGCTGACCCATACATGGTGCACCCATAGTCAAGTCGAGTATGCACAAATGCTCTGTAAAACCATAGCAGACAAGTCCTGTCAGCTCCCCATGAAGTGTGGCTAAGACACTTTAAAATACTTAGTGCCTTGAGGCACTGTTTCTTCAAATCTTTAAGATGTGGCAACCAGGTAAGTTTAGAATCAAATGTCACCCAGAAAACGCACATTGTCTTTAAAATCCAGAACAGTGTCCCTATTCTGCAGTTCAGATAAGTTAAAAATAGAACGTGAACGGTTAAAACAAACACACACAGACAGATTTAAAACCAATCTCCTGTGCCCATTCGTCGAGCCGTCTGAGGGTGAGGTGCAAATGACGAGTTGTCGTTGCAAGACTGGAAGAAGAACAGAAGACAGAGAAGTCATCAACAAATAGTGACACTGGACAGGACTTTTCACAACACAAGTGACACTGTTAATGGCTATAGCAAACAACGTCACACTTAAAACACTACCCGAAGCGGTCAGAGAGCACACCAGCAACTCGGTATAAAAAAAAACGTCGAGAAAGGAATGACCAAATAAAAATTGGAAGGCAACCACGAAATCCCCATGAAGCTACCTAAGTATACAATGCCTCCAAGTAGTACCGTAAGTCTTCTCAATATAAAAAAATACACCGAGAAGGTGATGATGGCGCAGGAAAGCCTGTTGTATTGCCGCCTCCAGAGAGGCCAGGTTATCGAAGGTGTAACGATATCTGCTGAACCCACACTGGAAGCGACTAAGGAGCTGCCTGGATTCCAACATCCAGACAAGGCGGCGGTTGACGATCTGCTCCAGGGTCTTTCCAATGCAACTAGTGAGGCAACACTACGGTAACTGCTGGGGCATGTGGAATCTTTACCGGGTTTTAAAAGTGGGAATTAAAATAGCCTCTCTCCACAAGTCGGGAAAGTGTCCTGACATCTAAATGGCATTAAAAAGGTTAAGGAGGATAACTTTGTTTCGATCTGTAAGATGCCGTAACATAGCATAGTGGATCTCATCGTGAGCAAGTGAAGTGTCTCAGGCTACACACAATGAAGTCCAGGGGGCCCCTCTCAGCAGCCACTCTGTGGCGCTGGAATTCTGGATCCTGACTAGCAGTGGCAGTAACGGAAGCGAAGTAAGAGCCACGATCTGGGCAATGTCTGCTGGTCGTGTTTGTAAAGTTCCGTTACCCATTACAGCAGCTATGGGGCACCTTCCTCCTCTTCCAGAAATCCTCCTGATGGTCTCCCATACTTTCGTGCTGGTTGTAGAACGGTTAATGGAACTCAGGAACTGCTGCCATGACCTCCGTTTGCACTCTCTAATAACCTGACGACACTTGGCCCTCGCAACCCGAAAAGCAGCAAGGTTCTCTGAAGTCGGACGATACTTGAACCGACGCAGAGCCGCCCGCCCGGTCCTGATGACAGATTGGCATTCGTCATTCCATCACGGGACCGGCTGCCGTTTTGGACGTCCCGAAGACTGTGGAATGGATGCATCAGCGGCAAAGTGCATCACGGCAGTAATATGGTGCACCCATTCTGTGACACTGTCACGATGTTCAAGGTGAGCAAGTTGGCTGTAAAGTGCCCAAACCGCACTACTGAGTATCCATCGCGACGGGTGTCTTTCAGGTTCGATTCCATACGGTTGGGAAATGGAGATTGGAAAGTGATCGCTACCATGGAGATCATCGACCATGTCCCATTGTATAGTGTGGGCAAGGGAAGGAGAGCAAAGAGTGAGGTCTATGGCAGATAGTGACCCTGTCGCAGTACAAAAGTGTGTGGGCTGACCGGTGTTCAGTAAATGTGCGTTCGACGACAAGAGGAGCCGCTCAATGCCTCTACCCCTGGGGCAAGTAGTGACAGAGCCCCAAAGCACATTATGTGCATTAAAGTCTCCACAGAGGAGAAATGGCTGGGGAGGCTGAGTAAGAAGGTCCTTGAGGTCCTCTTCATTAAACGTATCGTGAGGGGGCAAACAGTCATATACAGATACTGCGACTGTTTGGAGGCTTGTGGTGACGGAGAGGGGCTCGGAGTGGTAGGCTGTACAGACAAAAATAGCCACTCCACCCCTAGCTCTCATCCCACTTACGTCATCCTTCCTATGTAGAATGTAACCACGTATCTCAGGGGAGTCGGAAGGCTTAAAATTTGTCTCCTGGAGACACATACACAGAGGTTGACCCTGAGATAAGAGACAAAGTTCTTCCACATGGGTCCTAAAGCCCTGCATATTCAATTGTAGTATGGGAGCCATTGCCTATGGAGGTTTCACCCTCACCTTCTCTCTCCGCCGAGGCGGTGAGACGCTATTGGGTAGAGGGTCCGACTTGGGGCGGTTGGGTTGCCCCAAACGCACATCAAGGTCCATTGGCTCGGACACAGAGTCGGATGGAGCATCTGTTACACGTAAATGGACAGGCTCAAAGTAACTTCTGGTTTATCCTGTGACACAGACTTCTCGACTGCTTTTTTAGCCTTAGGTGGCTTCGGATGGGCGCCTGTTGCAGAGGTAGTGGCTGTGGTGGATTTCTGCCCAACCTCTACTACCGGGGGGGGGGGGGGGGGGCATCATCTCTACAGGAGGCGGATCAGTGCCTTTTTCCGATGTTTAGGGACCAACCAGACTGGAAGCTCCTATGGCAGGTGCACTGGCAAGTGCAGGTGCTGGTACCAACACAAACAGATTCAGTTTGCATGACAGCATCACATTTGACAATCGGCTTCTGGACAACAGAAGCGAAAGACGCAGCAAAGGCTGGTGGTTGCATGGCCAGGAAGATTTTCTTGGCCTCAGCATACGAGATGCGCTTCATGGTCTTTATTTCCTGCACCTTTTTTTCCTCAAGGAAGACTTTGCAATTACGACTCCAGACAGGGTGATCCCCAGAGCAGTTTACACACGTGGCGGGTGGTGTACACTCTGCTCCGTCATGTGCCACCTTGCCACATTTGCCACAGGTGGCCTCACCTTTGCACCCCAGGGTGGTATGCCCAAAGCGCTGGCATTTGAAGCAGCGCATTGGGTTGGGGACGTAAGGTCGAACTTTCAAACGAAGAAAACCTGCTTTGACATTATCTGGAAGTTGGGGATTATTGAAGGTAAGGATGAATGAGTCCGATTTCACCAACTCACCATCCACCCTTTTCATAATATTTTGCACATCCAAAATACCCTCGTGTGCCCACTCAGATTTCAGTTCTTTCAAAGGGACGTTTACTATATCTCTACAGGTCACTACGCCTTTACTGTAGTTCAAGGTGTTATGCAACTCCGCCTCTATGGCATATTCACCCAGCAATTTTGCCTGCTGCAGGTTGCCTGCCTGGTGGAAACTCGATGTTTCGATCAGTAATGTCCCATTTCGCAAACGTTTCACTGATTTTAAACTGCCAGCAATTCCCTCAAGGCCTTTTTGAATATAGAAGGGAGATACTCCCTCAAACAAGCCGTCCTTTCGTTTCACAACAATAAACACATTCTGCACAACAGCCTGTGTTCTGTTACTATTCACAAAATACTTTTTCTTACTCCCCGAATCAGGAGGACTGGATATCATAGCCCTCTTTTTGGATTGGGTGTTGGTACCCCCCAGTGGTACACCCATCCCACTGGAAGGTTCGAGGGACAAATTGGAATGGCTCATTTTGGTCCCACAAGCAGCCAGGGAAGTATGTGTGCGCCTACACAGAGCCCTGCTTGCCTGGGTAAGCCTTATACAACTGAGATGCGGCAGTATCCCCAGAGGTTGCTCGCTAGCGACTGTTCCTCTTCAACAGCCATGCATCCCATCAGCACGTAGCACACCTTGGGATTGAAGGTTTTTTTATAGAGGTTTGTACCATCCTTGCGACCCGGGTGGTCAAGCCAAGATCCCCATTCCCCAGTACACACAACGTTCCACCGCCGCACCACACGGTGGTCGCTGAAGCGTGCCCAGAGGTTACAGTGTCTAGAGGACTGGCGCCGCTTACCAGTCCTCAGCTCAGGACCCCAGGTTCGCCAAGCCTGTACTCAGCAAATGAATGCTGAGCCCCTGAGGGCGTCCAATGTATAGAGCACATTTCGTGCAGTGTATATTATGTAGACCAATAAAACACAAACAGCTGACAAATGAATTTAGTAGCAGCTTACATAATAAAATTCCACAGGGGCATTATGTTTGATTCAGAACCATTTTGCTGTGCTAAACCAATAACCTGTGAAAATACCACATGGTAACAACCATTTAACGGTTAAGACGTCTGCCTAGTAAGCATGGAGGTCCGGGTTTGATTCCCGGCCGCACCACAAATTTTAATTCAATGCTTCACATCTATCAAAACAATGTTCACTCACAAGTACAAATATCGTAAAGAAATATAATTTTAACAGAAGACAGAATTTTCACAAATGAACTTTTCAAAGCAGCAGCAGTGCTTTAGGTCAATATAACGGACTTAGAGGCAGCCCCAGGTAAACAGAATTCAAAATCAGCTCTTTCTCAACGCCGTGTCGCTTCCAAATCCAGACGGCTTGGCATATGACAAACGCACCAAGAGGGTTTAAACAGTGCCTTCCTATTGGTCTTTCAGTTCTGACTTTTCATTGGTTGCTTGGCTAGCGCTCGGAAGGAGTGGAGGGGATCGTGCAAAAGCCCTTGTAGCAGTAGCACACTGGCTGTCGGCGGCAACAGCGGGTGGCTCTGGCGTGCCTCTGACGCCATCGCGGCAGCTAACGCGTTAAAGGTAGTAAGAAACTGGCGACTGGAAAATTTCTCGCAACTCTTACAAACCTATTTTTCAGGAAATGCATCGAGCCAAGGGGAAGGGGAGCAAATGTTTCTCCCTAAAAGCATATTGAGTACCGTGACCTTTCCAGGATTATTGGGAAAAATACAAAAATTCCCTGAGATTTCCACAACAACAAGGGTAAATTCTGGCCCTTATGGGGCCAGGTGGGGGGAGAGGTAGGCTTTTATAAATTTATCCACTTGTGGGTTAAAAAAAATTCTGTACCTGTGACAACAAGCTTCCCCTTTACTGCCTCCATTTGGTCGAGTCCTCTTTCTTGGGCACCTCAACCTGATCAGGTCCTTTCTTTATGGCACCTGACCAATAGCAGTAGCCTATTATGTACGCCTACCTGCTCCACAAACCACTCTCCACTCCTAACATTGCCCACAAAGGACAACAATACCCAACTATCTCCCATATCCTCATCTTTAAAATTACTTCTGTTCCTCACCTCTACATTTTTTAATTATGTAGTTAATGCCACTATGAAATGCTTTATTTGTATGCACTCATTTTATTTAATTTCTTACCTCCCCCTCCCCTCTTTCGATGAGTGTACAAGAATAAAGCATTTGAGCACCCTAGATCTTAAATGATTATCCTTCTTATATATACTTCGTAGAAAATGCCTTTGACACCCTAACATAAAACATAAGATGTATGAATACTAACAACACAAATCAATATTGTCTCTGAACTGCTATTTATTCAAATAGAAAGGATAGTAAAGTTTGAAAGAATAGTAAGAGAAAAAAGGAATTTGTCCTTCAGAAATCAAAGAGGAAGAAAAAGGACAAATAACTGGCTTCCCGATGGTCGACACTCCACCAAATTGGCATAGAATGCTAATCGGCCTGAGAGGGACAATAGAACTTTATTTCGTTCGTGTTGTACAACACTTTTTCTGCTCGTTTCCTTCCTAACTGGTCGGCTTCTGATGCCGACTATATTTATACCAGAAACAGGTAAAGTTGGAATTGTATTTTTTCTCACTAAAGTGTCGAATATTTCTTTCGAAATAATGGAAACTTCATTGGCACTGTATAATAATATTTTAACAGGTATGTCATAAATATAGCCAGTTATCACAGGTTTGTTTACAAGTTGTCCCTCATTAATGGGTTTGAGATCTGCCTCGGTCTTTCCTAATACATTACGTAATGTATCTAAATTGTGATCAGTTAATTCTGATTCTGGACCTCTCTCCTCTCCCTCATGTGTATTCTCTACCCTTTCCTAAAATTTTTTCTCGGCCATTTGCTCTATCCGTCGTTCCAGTTACTTATCTCATTTATAGGCAAGTTGACTTTATTTAAATTTTGGAGATTTTCTAAAGCTTGTAATTTAGAAGTATTTTCAGTAACTGTACAACATAGGGCTGCTTCTGAGATTTCAGATTTCGAATTTGTTTCCAAGACATCTGGCCAATGGTTAGTAATGTGCAAAGCCTTGTTGTGATCACGCAAAACAACTCTCTCACTGCTACACAGAACACTGGCGTGCACTGGCTGTACGAGTACCCGCGAAGTGAGCTCGTACCTCATAAACAACACACTGCGCGCAGAGCACAACTCCGCACTGTTTGTGTCATAGACCCGCCCGTGGCGTGCTCTGGCATTTGCAACCGTGGCTGTGGCTGAGGTTGAAAGGCAACGGACCACGTAAGGGAACTTAGAGAAGGCATCAATAACCAGCAACCAATAGGCATTAAGGAAGGGGCCCGCAAAATCAATGTGCAGGCGATCCCAGGCCTGCGAAGGTTGAGGCCATGGGGCAAATGTTGCCCGAGGGGAGGCTTGATGTCGCGCACAGAGCGAGCAAAAGGTAACCACCAAAACACATGGCGGCGGGCCAATGCCTGAGTACGAGATACCCCCCAATGATCGGCGTGTAGCAGCTTGAGGACCTCTGAGCGGAGGGCCGATGGAATGACGACCCGAGGAGAGGAATCCTCAGAATCAAGGAGAAGCACTCCATCTACAACAGAAAAACGGTGTCGAAATGCATAGTAGTTTCTGAGGGGGTCCGATGCCCATTTCGGCAGTCTCAGGCCAGCCCTGCTGGACCAAACAGATTACCTTGCGGAGGACCGGGTCTGCGGCACTAGCCCGAGCCACCTTGGCACCCGTGATTAGAAAACCGTCCACTGCTTGCTGAGCGGCTAAGTCGACATGAAAGCACAGCAATTCTTCCTGATCAAAGTCTGGGTCTGGTCCAGCCGGGAGAGCGCATCCGCATTGGCATGTTTGGATGTAGGGCGGAAGTGTATCGCATAGTTATATCGAGGTAGGAACAGCGCCCAACGCTGAACACGGTGAGTGGCCTTGTCGGGTAGTGACGCCGAAGGGTGAAAGAGAGAAACCAGTGGCTTGTGATCAGTTACGAGATGAAATTTTACGCCATACAGAAAGACATGAAACTTCTTCAGAGCGTAGACAATAGCAAGGTCCTCCTCCTCAATTTGCGAATATCTGGTTTGGGCCGGAGTGAGCGTTTTAAGAGGCGAAAGCGATCGGTCGCTCAGATCCGTCTGGATATTTATGAGCGAGCACTGCCCCCATCCCATGTTGAGAGGCGTCCGTTGCTAAGACAAGGGGGAGGCCGGGATGATAGGTGACGAGGCAGGGAGCCGATTGCAGCAGCTCCTTTAATGTGCAAAATGCTTTTTCACAGGCCGATGACCAATGGAAGGAAGTCCCTTTGCGCAGCAGGTCATGCAGGGGTTTTGCAATAGATGAAGCCCCCGGCAAGAATTTATGATAATAAGCGACCTTTCCTAAAAACACTTGCAGGTCCTTGACTGAAGTTGGCCGAGGGAGAGCCAACACGGGAGAGACATTCTGACGGAGGGGCTTGCTGCCCTCACTAGAAACCTCAAACTCCAAAAACGTGATAGAAGGCTGAAAAAGTGGCATTTCTCCAGGTTGCACGTCAACCCCGCTTCCTGTAGTACTGTGAACACTGCACGTAAGTTGCGTAAATGTTCATTGGCTGAGGACCCGGACACTACTATATCATCGAGATAATTGACACAACCGGGCACAGACAGTGTGAGTGTTCAAGGAAACGCTGAAAAATTGCTGGAGCGCTGGCCACCCCGAAGGGCAACCTCAAGTATTGGTACAAACTAAAGGGCGTGTTCAGGACCAAGAGACGTTGAGAGTCAGCATCGAGAGGAACTTGCAAATACGCCTCAGAGAGATCTATCTTTGAAAAATATTGTCCACCTGCCAATTTTGTAAGAAGCTCGTCTGGGCGCGGCAATGGATAAGTGTCAATGATAGATTGGGTGTTCACTGAACGTTTCAAATCGCCACAAAGGTGCAACCACCCCGACGGTTTTTTTACAGTGACCATGGGAGTCGCCCATTCACTAGACGGAATGCGTTTTACCACCCCAGCTTTCTCCAGGCGGTCCAGCTCCGCTTTGACGTGGTCACGGAGTGCAATCGGAACCGGCCGAGCGCGGAAAAAACGGGGCCTGGCAGAGGGCTTCAAGGTGATGTGGGCTTGGAAATTATTAGCACAGCCCAACCCCGCCGAAAACAGCGCCGAAAATTCGGTGCGTAAAGAGTCTAGTTGCGGGAAAGGCACCTGGTCAGACACAACGATGACGTCGTCGGAAATAGTGAACTCAAACCCCTGAAAGGCGTCACGACCAAACAAGTTGTCCGTGTGAGCATTGTTTACAACAAGAAAAGTGACCGATTTGTATGTAACAGGCGCTGAGAACTGTCCCAGGATCGGAACATTTTGTTTATTGTAACTGACCAATTTCCGTGACACCGGTAAGAGAGAGGGAGAACCCAGATCCAAGTAAGTCTTTGAGTTCAATAAGGTGACGGCCGCACCTGTGTCCACTTGCATACGCAACTGTTTGTGGAAAACCGTGACGTCAATAAAGAGCTTGTTGGATGCAACCAAAATCGCTGAGACGCAATTTACGTCCATCTCGGCGTCGGAATCTTGGATTTTGGAGGCACAAACAGAAGCAATGTGACCTTTCTTGTGGCACTGATGACACGTGGACCACCGCTTGGGGCAGTCAGGTCTATCATGATCGACAAAACAGGAGGGACACGAAGGAAGCATTTTCCGGTTGCGTGACTGCACGCCGCCTTGCCCGAGTTTCCACGGCCGTGCAATGGGCCGATCGCTCCGGCGCCGAGGCTGCGCGCGGACTGCCGCGACCGCGTCATCCCTTTGCGACCCTGCCTGTAACGGGGAAGAAGTGGGTTGGATTTCCACCACCTCACACCAAGCCTCAATTTGGTTGCCCGCTGCCCGCGAAACCTCGAAAGACTGCGCAATGTTAAGGACCTCTGAAAGAGAAGGATTATCGCACAGGAGAGCGCGTTCACGAACCTCGCGATCGGGGGCAAGCCGAATAATAGCGTCCCGGACCATATGATCGGCATACAATTCTTTATGCACATCCGTAACAAAATGACGACGGCTTAAACCATGGAGGTCCACGGCCCACGCCCAATAAGACTGTTGTGGCTGCTTCCTGCAGCGGTAAAACTCAACACGGGCCGCTATCACATGAGTCCATTTGCGGTAATATTGTGAGAAAAGGCCGCACATTTGATCGAAAGACAGCGACGCAGGATCCTGCAAGGGGGCGAGTTGGCAAAGGAGCTGATACAGACGAGGCGACAATCACGACAGGAATAATGCACGACATAAGGTGCCATCAGACCAGGCAAAAGCCTGAAAATGTTGTCTTAACCGTTTTTCATAAGCGTCCCACTCTTTGACGGACTCATCGTACGCCGGAAAAGGTGGCGGATAAGACAGAGGGGACGCGGGGGGCAAAACAACCTGTGGGGCGGACGGGGGTTGGGACCCACTAGACAAGGCTGTAGCAAGAGATTGTAATACCTGGTTTTGAGCGTGAATTGCTGATGCAAAAACCTCTTGATGTTCGATGAGGCGACGCAGAATCTCATCGGAAGAACCAGTAGACATTGTGTAAGACGAACAACCACTTCAGACGGAAAACGCGCGGAGGAAAACAAAAATATCCGCACTCGTCGCCAATGTTGTGATCACGGAAAACAACCCTCTCACTGCTACACAGAACACTGGCGTGCACTGGCTGTACGAGTACCTGCGAAGTGAGCTCGTACCTCGTAAACAACACACTGCACGCAGAGCACAACTCCGCGCTGTTTGTGTCATTGACCCGCCCGTGGGGTGCTCTGGCGTTTGCCGCATTTTCCCGCGGCGCGCTCTCGCGACCGACTTACGACGTATGTTATCGGCTGTGTGTGTGTGCGCGCCTTACAGCAAGCCTGATTTAAAGACTGTAAATTACTCAGAATAGTGTCCTCCTTTTCTAACACTCTGTGTTTAATATCAGCAACTACAGATTCTTTAACCAAATCTAACTGCTCATTTACTATCCTCTTGGAAACAGATTCTATATACTCTTTTGAAATTAATAATATTTGAAATTATTAAATTCCTCTTCTAGATTAATGTACCACTTCGTGAATTCCTTGACATGAGCAACCAGTTGGTTATTTAAAGTATCCAATTTTACATTTTGTGATTGAAATTGATCATAAACTAATTTTAATTGATCTTTTTTCTCTTTCGAATTAATACCAATTTTTTCATCTAATGATTTTACATTGCTTGAATTAGATTATAATTTTTCATATTTTTTATTTAATTCCTCACTAATCCAATTTGGTGGTTGCTCCATTTCCTTGGCCATTCTACGAATAATTGGAATACACAAATAACTCGCTATCTACCACACCACTTGGAGCAACTTATGAATCACACTAATAAAGTAAATTGACACATTTACACTCACCAAAAACCAGGGTTTTGTCTGTGTTGCCCCGATATAGCGACGAGATGAAGTTGTAGTGCCGAGTCTCCTCAATCACTCGGCGCCGTCACATAGGAGCTGCCAGGTCTGCGTCGGAAATCGTAAAGGAGGTGTAGCCTTGTTTTGAATCTTACAGGCAGCTCGTTTCTTGTGCAGCCAAAAAGCAATTTGTTGAAGTGACTGAACTCACCAAAGGGTTCAAATAAATTATTTAGTATATTTGAAGATCTTTCATTAGAAGTTTGTAACTCTTTGTCTTTATAACACTTGTTTCTTCCGATAATCGTCGTCGTAAGATTCATGTCCCTTAATGATTGGGTTTACTCTCATTGTCAAGGTAACCTGTTATTTACACAGAAGAAATATGAAACATTTCTAGCAAATTTTCTAACTTTATTCTGAATTTTAGAACTCAAAATTGTACTACTTCTGTTCCTTCTTCCAGATTCGGTGCAACAGTCGCCATATTATGTGATGTGACCATGTGATTCTACTTATTTCAGAATCCCATCACATAATTAATCATCTTCTTCGTGTGTTTATTGTAGTATATATTGGCAGAGGTCCTGATACTTATGCCTCTAATAACTGTTGTTTCCAAAATTGAGGTCCATCAGACTTCTCCTCTATGTAAGTTATGCTCAGAAGAGATGAAGTATCACAGTCCAGTCCAACTTTATCTCATAGCTCAAACAAGAAGGCAGTTCGTTTATATTTGAACAATAACAGGGGTTTATTGTACCCTTAGTACATTACCAGTAAACACAACCATCTGGTTTACACTCTTACAGCCAGATATAAATTATACAAATTCCTGAGACCAAGCTTAGAACACGTTAACAGTTCAGGTCACATCTAGTAGCCTAACTAATTAGAAAACAAAACACCATCAATATCATCACTTTCACTTTAACATCTCTTTACTCTGAGTATCCACAGAGTTCATTCTAGTGCACAGTGTCCTTTAAATGTTTCCCATGAGAAGTAGGAGGTCCCTATCAAGGCATTCACCTGTGAAAGAAACAGCCCAGGACAGCAGGACAGTTATAATCCAAGAAAAAAAAAAAAAAAAAAAAAAAAAACCCACCTCTATAAATACCCAAAACTGATTCATTTGGTCATCTTGTCTAGCTAGGGAAAGCATGTAGTGCTTGACACACTACAATATCTTCTGTAATAAAATCATTTTTCAGTAAGTTTATATTTTCTTCTAAATATATGATACGAATATTATAACGAAAAATTCCTAGCAGGAAAAATTATATATAAAAATAGAGGAAGATTACTCACCAGGCGAAGGAGCACAGGTGTGACAGCATCACAAATAAATAAAAACACACACGCACACACACACACACACACACACACACACACACACACACACACACACACACACAAACGCAAGCTTTCGCAACCCAGTTGCTTCTTCAGGCAGAAGGGAAGGAGAGGGGAAAAGGAAATGATGAGGGTTTTAAGGAAGGGGGTAAAGAGCCATTCCAATCCCGGGAGAGAAAAGACTTACCTTGGGGGAAGAAAAGGAAGGTGAATAAATACACACACACCCATACATTCACACAGACGCAAACACACCTAGGCAGACATACTATAGAAACCAAAGAAGTTAGACAGAGATGCCACTAGAGGCAGAGGCTTCCTTAAATCCTGCCCCGAAATGAGATCCGTCCTTCATGACATCCTTCCTACTCCACCGAGAGTGTCTTTCCGCCGCCCACCTAACCTCCGTTACCTCTTAGTCCACCCCTATGAAATCCCCAATCCACCTTCCCTATCTTCTGGCTCCTACCCTTGTAACCGCCCCCATTGTAAAACCTGCCCTATGCACCCTTCCACCACCACTTACTCCAGTCCCGTAACCCGGAAGATGTACACGATCAAAGGCAGAGCCACTTGCGATAGTACCCACGTGATCTACCAACTGACATGCCTGCACTGTGAAGTGTTCTATGTGGGAATTACCATCAACAAACTGTCCATTCACATGAATGGACACAGGCAGACAGTGTTTGTTGGTAGCGAGGATCACCCTGTGGCTAAACACACCTTGGTGCACGGCCAGCACATCTTGGCACTGTGCTACACCGTCCGGGTTATCTGGATACTTCCCACCAACACCAATCCTTCAGAACTCCGGAAATGGGAACTAGCCTTTCAGCATATTCTCTCTTCCCGTTGCCCACCTGGTCTTAACCTCCGCTAAATTTGAATTCCCGCCCACCATCTTTAACATCTTTGCCTCGGTTCTCTGGACAGAGGCTCTGCCTCTAGTGGCATCTCTGTCTAACTTCTTAACTTCTTTGGTTTCTATAGTATGTCTGCCTAGGTGTGTTTGCGTCTGTGTGAATGTATGTGTGTGTGTGTGTGTGTGTGTGTGTGTGTGTGTGTGTGTGTGTGTGTGTGTGTGTGTATTTGTTCCCCTTCCTTTTCTTCCCCCAAGGTAAGTCTTTCCTCTGTCGGGATTGGAATGGCTCCTTACCCCCTTCCTTAAACCCTCATCATTTCCTTTTCCCTCTCCTACCCTTCTGCCTGAAGAAGCAACTGGGTTGTGAAAGCTTGTGTTTGTGTGTGTGTGTGTGTGTGTGTGTGTGTGTGTGTTTATTTATTTATTTGTGATGCTGTCACACCTGTGCTCCTTCGCCTGGTGAGTAATCTTCGTCTATTTTTATATATAATTTTCTTCTAAATAACTTATTTTCTAAATTGTTGTTGACTAGATTAGCTGGAAAGCTAGACATGAAGTCGCCTATAACTAAATCTTCTATAAAAGGAGAATTAGTTGTGGGATTGTAGTAGTTCAAGTACATCTAATAATTTTGAAAGTTCTGGTGTGGTTAGTATTTTGTGTTTTATACAGTTTACTCAAATAATTTCTATTTTCTATAATGGAGGATAGGTAACAACTCACCATAAAGAGGCTCACTGAGCTGCTGACAGGCACTAAAATAAATAATCACGTTTACACAGCTTCAATTTTCGGCCACGACCTTCATCAGAAAAAGAAACACATACATTCATGCAATCACTCCCACAACTATACACAATCAACTACCATGTCGGACCACTCCAGTGACACAAGCATCTAGACTGTGAGTGAGGCGAGGCGTGGAGGGGGAAGCATGCCGCGTAAAAGTGGGGATGGAAAGTTCCGGGTTGCATGATGGATTTTAAAGGCTCTCATAGGCGGCAATTTGACTTGCGGCAATGAATACAGTGAAGGAAAGGGGCAGGAAAGGATAAAAGGGAGTTGTAGAGGAGTTGGGGGATGGGGATTTGAAATGATAAGAATAATGAGGAAAAAAAATAATATGTCTAAAATACCCCCCCCCCCCCCCCTTCCTTCCCAACCCATTATCCTGTATCTCAGGTATCGGTTGCAATTGAGTGTCGCCACTTACAATATCCCATTAATTAATTAAATGAAAATTATAGAGGGAAACTTTCCCGGTGGGATAAATAAAAATAAAAATAGAAAAGAGATGACTTACCAAAAGGATCGGCTCGTCGAGAGAAACAAATAAAATCACACACAAACACACATACAAGCTTTCGCCACCACTGGCAGATTCTTCAGGAAAAAGAGGAAAAAAGGGGAGGAAAAGGGAAGGATATGGGTTTTAAGGAAGTGGAAAAGGAGTCATTCCAATCCCAGGAGTGGAAGCACTTACCTTAGGGGAAAAAAAGGAAGGTAAACAAATACACACACACTCAGACATATCGAAACGCAAACACACCTAGACAGACATTTGTGAAAAGCAAAGAAGTTGGACAGAGATACCAATTGAGGCAGAGGCTCTGTCCACAGAACCCAGGCAAAGATGCTAAAGATAGTGGGCGGGAATTTGAGTTAGCGGAGATTGAGACCAGGTGGGCAACGGGACGAAAGAATAAGCTGAAGGGCAAGTTCCCATCTCCGGAGTTCTGAAAGGTTGGTGTCGGTGGGAAGTATCCAGATAACCTGGACAGTGTAACACTGCGCCAAGATGTGCTGGCCGTGCACCAAGGCATGTTTAGCCAAAGGGGGGTCCTCATTACCAACAAACACTGTCTGCCTGTGACCGTTCATGTGAATGGACAGTTTGTTGCTGGTCATTCCCACATAGAACGCTTCACAGTGCAGGCATGTTAGTTGGTAAATCACGTGGGTGCTATCGCAAGTGGCTCTGCCCTTGATCGTGTACACCTTCCGGGTTACTGGACTGGAGTAAGTGGTGGTGGAAGGGTGCATAGGGCAGGTTTTACAACGGGGGCGGTTGCATGGGTAGGAGCCAGAGGGTAGGGAAGATGGTTTGGGGGTTTCATAGGGATGGACTAGGAGGTTACGAAGGTTAGGTGGGCGGCGGAAAGACACTCTCGGAGGAGTGGGGAGGATGTCATTAAGGATGGATCTCATTTCAGGGCAGGATTTAAGCAAGTCGTATCCTTGCTGGAGAGCCACATTCAGAGTCCGCTCCAGTCCCGGAAAGTATCTGCTGACAAGAGGGGCACTTCTGGAATTCTTCTGTGGAAGGTTCTGAATTTGGGGGGATGAGGAAGTGGCTCTGGAAATTTGCTTCTGTACCAGAAGCCCCACTCCTGGGATTGGAATGACTCCTTTTCCACTTCCTTAAAACCCATATCCTTCCCTTTTCCTCCCCTTTTTTCCTCTTTTTCCTGAAGAAGCTGCCAGTGGTGGCGAAAGCTTGTATGTGTGTTTGTGTGTGATTTTATTTGTTTCTCTCGACGAGCCGATCCTTTTGGTAAGTCATCTCTTTTCTATTTTTATTTTTACCATTAATTAATTACTTTTATTTTCACTTTTTTTTATTTTTTTGAAACTTTATTTGTTTCCCTTTTTCCTATTTCTATTTTCCCTTAGTATTCTTATTGTTTCAAATCCCCTGACTACCTGTCAACACTCCTGTACACCTATGTTTTATTCTTTCCTGCCCCTTCACTTCATACCCGCAAGTCAAATTCCCGCCTATCAGAGCCTTTACAATCCATCGTGTAATGCGGAACTCTCTATCCCCATGTTTACCCAGCATCCTTCCCCCTCCACTATCCACCTCACTCACAGTCCAGATGCTTGTGGCGCTGGAGTGGCCGAACATGATAGTTGTGTGTGTATATTCGTCTCAGTGATTGCGTGAATGTATGTATTTCTTTTTCTGATGAAGGTCAGAAGTTGTGTGAATGTGATTATCTATTTTCGTGTCTGTCAGCAGTTCAGCGAGCCTCTTTACGGTGAGTTTTACCTATCGTCCATTATTGATATTCCTATTGGATTTTCCATTGTTAAAATTTCTATTTCTCTTTAATAGGTACATTTGTGAATAGAATGACAATGTCAAATGTGGCAAATTTGGCTTCACTAGGGAGTTTTACATATTTGATGAGTGTAAACTCTTGATTTTTTTTTCTGTGTAGGTGGTTTCAAAAGTGCAAAAAGAAAAAAAGGAAAGAAATTTACTTTAAAAATAATCCAAATAATTTTATTTACACAAATACAAGAATTAAGGTGCACATTATGCAGAGTTACACTTTCTCTCAGCACTTGCTGAGACTGTATTAAACAACACCCCACACTTCTTCAAATGCTGAGCATAACTTTGTACAAGTAAGAGCTGCAGACAGTGGATAGTTGCTGAATGACACTGTATCCTCAGTGTAGTCTACATTCACCTGCAGGACAAAGAATGATGTCACGATTGTGATGTATAAATATAATATGGTTCTATTAAATCACAATAAAATATCTTAAAAAGGAATACAAATATTTTTTAATGCACATGTCAACAAAATATGTTGAAATCAAATAGGAATTTCAAGTACACTCAAACGAAAGTCAAATCAATAGTGAAAGCACACTTTTATTCCATAGGACAGGCAGTTCACAGCCTATGGTCAAATAGCTGGACAGCTGCTAGAATACACACTGTCTGACGTGTGTGACAAGTGTGCCCAATCGATTGTGTGGACGAGTGTTCTCTTTCTGAGGAAGGTCGCGGCCGAAAATTTAGAAATGTGTGTGTGTGTTTGTGCCTCTTTTATTTGTGGCACAACATTCGTCTTTACAGTGAGTTGTTTCGTATCTACATATTATTATTAACCCTGTGATGCATGAATTATTAACAAATAAGGATAAATTTCTTAGATGGGTATTAAGAGTAAAGAAGAAAGACTATTTCATAAAATACAAAAATTTATTGAAATTTATATTTTGTTAAAAAGAAATTGTCATGTGCATTGGAATGGTCACTGTGCATTTTAGACCTCCCAAGTGCTTTCCCTTATCCTTTTTGCAAGGAAATGTTTGTAGCAATTTGGACTTAGTCTCCTTGCATTCAGTACAAATGTACTTTCTTTTTGTGAAATTGGTGGAATACTGTTCGAGAACACTCACCGCACTTCGCGTTCGTCATCTCGAGACCCGCTTCTACCTGCGGGTGAAAAACTGTCGGTTTTCAGTTTAGCTATCGACACATATAATGCAGCAACTCCCATAAGGGTCGACCAGAGTGGACCCTGTGCACTTAAGACTTGGAAAATGATCTAGGATGCTCCCATATGTTTCCAATAACAGCTGTCCACTACAGTGGACACTATGCAGTACAGGGTTAACATTTCTTACTGGACTTCCATTGTTAGAATACATACTTCAAGTGTGAAGCTGCAAACGGCGATTTTGCTGTCACAGCAGACCTAGCCCTACACTGTCATAACATACTGTGTTGTTTTTGACATTTAGTTATTAACTGGGGCCAAATATTGAGTGCGGAGTTACACTACAGCTATCAATATACTGAATTCTGGGAGTATGTAATGAATTGTTTTCAATGAGAATTTATGGTTTACTGTGCCAATGACTACAGAGAATGAAAAAGTTTGGAATTCAGTTCCTTATATTTTGACACAATAAGACAAAACTAAAAGGATAACTGTTGTAAATGCACTGATCTGGTTCAAGTTTCATGGTTTACATTTGCCAATTTAGTTTAAACACTGTATTCTCAGATTACTTTGCCTAGAATTTCCCCTCCTGGAATCCACAAGTGTACAAATATAGCTCTAGAGTTGAGTAACGTGTGGTGGATTACAGATTTCAAGTCGAGTTGCTGTACTGACAACTGTTGCCTTTGTCATCTTATGGTGAACACATACCTATTTTATTAGTTTAAATTTCTGACAGAAAAATATTTTTTGCTTAATAACTTTTTTGTATTTCAGGCATGAATCAGAAGCAAATATGCAAACAGCAAAGAGGTCCCACTGTATAGACAATTTGTAAAGAAGTAGATCTTTTGTTTTTTCCAATTTTTTAGACTGAATTATTGTATAAAGTTCTTTTGCCTGTCAATTAGTTCCTGAAAACAGTTTTCAGACTTTGCGATAATTCATCATTAACACACTGCATTATAAAACAAACTATAATAAATGTTATAGAAGGAACTTGATGATTTAACATTAAATATGATTCACTTGGGCTATAATTTTATATTATTGAAACCCTGGTTATTTTTTGGTACAAGTACTGTACTTTCTTCTGCGAGGGTGAGTCCCGAGCAAGACTTCGCGACCCCCACAACCCACAGGTTGATAAACACTGCTTATGAAATGTGGGTCTTCTCATTGTCAACATTGTGAATGCCCGGTGATCGTGTGTCATTGGGGGCCGACTAGACAACATGTAAATAGAGTTGCCAACTTCGATAAATAGTCCCAAACATCATACCCTAAACATTATAAAATCCTGACTCTCTTTACACACTTTACCATTCTTGCAGCATACAATTGGCAGCACAAAGAAAAATCAGAATTTTCCTCATTCACAAGGCACAAGGTCTTAATTTCATTCTTGCTATTAAAGTGAGATTAGTTTTGGGTTGGGATAGTGGTTCAAGCAAGCATGAAGAAATGATCTTTCCTCTTAACAACATTTGCTTACATAAGAACACATACACCTCTTTTTAATGAGACTAGGAAAATTGTCGTGGTAATTTCAATTACACAAATGTGGTACGCATTTTGATTTTGTCAACTTATGATGATCAGCCTCTTTTCTTTTTCTTTTTTGTAAATGTTAGCCTTGATGGTGGCTGAAATGTTGATATCATCATCAGAGACTGATTATGCCTTTCAGTGTTCAGTCTGGAGCATAGTACCTCTAATAAAATTCCTCTATGATCCCCTATTCAATGTTAACATTGAAGCCTCGTCTGATGTTATACCTTTCACTTCAAAATCATTCTGCACCGAGTCTAAGTACTTCCTTCTTGGTCTACCTCGACTCCTCTTACCCTCCGCTGCCGAGCTCATGAGTCTCTTAGGTAACCTTGCTTCTCACATGCGAGTAACATGACCCCACCATCTCAGTCTGTTCGCTCTAACTGCTTCATCTATGGTGTTCATTCCCAGCTCTTCTTTGATTTCCTCATTATGGACACCCTCCTGCCATTGTTCCCATCTATTGGTACCTGAAATCATTCTTGCTACTTTCATATCTGTAACCTCTATCTTATGAATAAGGTAACCTGTATCCACCCAACTTTCACTCCCATACAACAAAGTTGGTCGAAAGATAGAGCGATGCACTGAAATGTTGATAAAATTAATTATTCTTTATTGTTTTTATTTTTGCCACTGCAGTAACGTGTATGAAAGAAATTTGTCTTTTGACACCAGCCATTAGCATTTTTTTCTGTTTAGTTCTTATTATCAACATTATATATCACCACCGCCACCATTATATTATTATTATTATTATTATTATTATTATTATTATTATGTGTCCATTCTCTGTCATTCAGTTCACAAATGACAGTATTTGCATGTAAGTATCTTTTTAGTTTTGTCAAACATGTAAAATCTGTATTTTGATCAAAAACTCACTACCATATTAATAAACTACAGCTCAAAAACAAAACGTAAGACTGAATGCATTACGAGATCAGCAATGATTTCTGACAAGCAATAAGCCAACTTGTCAAAGATTGCACATGACGTTATTGACTGCACATAGAAAATGAAGTTAGCAGTACTCAACATGATATAAGATACCTGGTGTGGAATCTACTGAATTCGAAATTCAGATTTCATTGCTGAAACTCAAATCAAATTTCCACACTTAAATTCAAATTATGTGATTTCAACAATTTTGTCAATTATTTGGGATTTTGTGCAAAGTTTTCAGTAAAATTTTTGGAATTTCATAAAACTTCAGTGATTTAACAATCTGTGAAAAACAGATGCCTCTATATACTACTTATAAGCCTTCATAGAAATTCATCAGCTACAACACAATAGCAAAATAAAATAAATTTCCTAAAGTGCTAGAAAATGATCTAATAACCATAAAGTTTGTGAAACATAGGCTATAGAAGTGTTTATATTGTCGCTCACCTTTCCGTGGGCCATAGCACCAATTACCACCACTATCGGTTCACTGTCTGGAACAAGCTGACGAGGATGTATTATTCGGTCAGCTGAGAAAGAAGTCCCTACTTTTCGGCAGCCAACAGGAAGGTGTTCTGTGACAGGGTTGCGTATCACCTTCAGCAGCTTCGTGGGACTGTCCGACGCTCGCACACTGAACCTGTGCAGCAGTTGCACTGTTAAAAAAAGACACTGGATTAGAAATGAAGCACAACAAATGTGAGACACCTACTGGCCTCTGAAAGTAAAAAAATACACAATGTTCCCTATGGTGAAAGAGAAGTGTGTGTATGGGTGGGGATAACACGGACATTTAAAAATTTGTACACTGTTCTACTAACAGATCACATGCTCTGCTACACACAAATGTTAAGTAATAGCTTACAATTGCACATATCAAAGGAGCATTAAGAAAACATTCTCAGGCGTAGCCATCTTAAATAGTTATTATATTTTCACAAAAACAGTCTCAATCACAATTTTTATTGTTCTTAGGCAACCAGTTTCAGTCTGCTTGTGAGACCATCTTCAGGTTATATTCCCAGAAACTTAAGATTCTGTCAAATGGGAAAATGTCACGCCATCTATCTGCTGTGCTGTCACAGGGGCTCAGTCTGTCATCAAATCTGTGTTCCTCACCAGCTTGAACCTTACACTTGACGGATATGGAGTTTAGGGTGATCAGATTTCCAAAACAAATATACAAAATGTTGCCTTTACCTGCAGCGTTAATGCATACATGAACACATGAATTGATACGCGCGCGCGCGCGCGCGCGCGCACACCCACTGTCATATTTAGTGACTAATTTAGCATTTGCTATTCTCTAAATCACTTATTTTAGGAAGCTATTACCATAACAGAAAAAGTATTAATTACTTACAGAACATGAAAGCAATGGGATTACAGGTTTTTTGGGACGGGGCAAACTACATATAAGGCAATCTCAATAACTAAGACATACCAAGGCAGATGCAAATAAAAAAATTAACCAAACATAGCTACTTGCTGCAGTGGAGCGGCCAAGCATTCTAAGGCTCCTTGCTGCGTAGCACGTGGTTGCTCGCCATTGGAGGTTCGAGTTGTGTGTGTGTGTGTGTTTAATTTAAGTTAGTTTCAGTAGTTTGTAAGTCTAAGGAATGATGACCATAGCAGTTTGATGCAATAGGTTAACAAAGATTTGAACATAACTAAAAGCAAAATAAATTGCATTACTAATTAAAGAAATATTTTATTCTTTTATAGTTCTCATATGCAAACATGCAATAAAGACAGTTATGATTACTTACGCACTTTACACATTTCTCTGTGAATTATATTTTGCAGAAGAATGTGTGTCATTCTGGAGGTTGGTATTTTCACATAATGATCACCATACGAAGTATTGTGAAAATAAATTCCTATTATAATTACTTACTTTACAGTTTCTACACTAAACATCAAATATTTTTAGGTAGAACACTGTTTCCACATCACCATTTGATCCAGATATCTTCAGATGCAAATAAGTTAAAAATGAGAGACCATTTTTTACCAACTTGCTACACAGTTATCAATTAATAAATTTTCTCTTCATGTATATTTTGAAGATGGTTCACTTCCGCAGTAACATCTTTCTTAAAAACTATTTCCACCAAACTCAGGTAAATTTTAATTTCTTTACTGAACAGACTTCCATAGAAGAGGATATTTGAGTTGATACTAGTTAAATGTGTTCAGCACATTAAATGGGTAAGCCCATTTCGTGATATAATCAATTAATGTCTCATGACATGAACTTAAAATGTCAAAGAAATCAGACTCTTTCAGCATGCCGAATTCATTAATCAGTGAATTTGTATAGTTCGAAGACGTGCATATCATGTCAAAGCATCGCTTAAAAAAAAAAAAGGCAAAAATCATAGGTTGCCCAAGAAAGCTTTAAAATTTATACAGCAACTTTGGGCAACCTATGCTTTGTTGCATTAAAAATAAATAAATAAAAAAAAAACCTCCAATTTACTAAGATTTTAGTTTTTGTAAGCTTCTTGAAATAGGCAACAGCAGAAACCATTATTCTTGCAACAACAAAGAAACAGCTGAATACAATGTATGTTCATTTTGAGGAAGAAAAGCGAGGAAGACTGGGGTTCAACGTTTTGTCAACAGTGGTCATTAGAGATAGAGCACAAAATTGGACTGTTTTTAATAATGGTAAATCGTGGAAAACCTAAAGCTGGATGGCCAGAAATGTTAGTCCAGTGTGCTACCTGCTGTGCCATCTTGCTCGGTAATGTTTATTTACTACACTGTGTTACTGCCACTTGTGAAATCCCAGGAAAGCCTCGGCAGAACACTTCATGTGCTCTAAATGGTACAAGCTAGACTGCACATATGTCTGTCAGAGACAATGGAGATTGCGCTCACAAGGTATCTTATAAGAGTCCCATATCAACCTTCACAGTTCTCTAAAGCTGTAATCTTGTCCAAGACAAACAGAAAATGAATTTTCTCTCTTTTTAAGAGCTAGTTTATCTTCCTCACCACTTAATCTCAAAATAACAACCAAACAAAGCATCTTACGTTGATTTTCACAGATATTTTCATGGTGTTCTTCATCTGAAATAATTTGTAACAACTAAGGAATGTAGCTATTTCTAAAACGGAATTTTTGTTGGTTGTGCAATTGTCAATGTCTGACAGATTTTTTGACATCTTACACGTTTTCTGAGAAGTAATTTTTCTTTATTTCTGTTTCATTAACATAGCAGAAGGTTACAGAAGCATCACCCTACAGAGTTCATTCCACTGAGAAATTAGGATGAGAAAAGCAAATACATCGAGACTTTTTTATTTACATCTTTCACTCTGACCACAACATGTTCGCCTTTTGTTCTATTGTGACAGGAGCATATTTCATTATGGTTCCCATCTGTGGTAGTTGACAGGGGTTGTGAATTAAGAGGTCCTCAAAATCATCACATCTCGCACAGTTTACAGCCACCGGCTGGGTCTGATGCGACACTTTGCCCTGTCTTCCCATCATCTCTCCGGCCCAGTCCTCTCCTGTCTCCTCGACACAATCTGCCTCTCCTTTGAGCCGTCTATCCCTTGGTCATTTCTTCTGCATCTGTATTCTGTATATCCTCCCGTGGGTCCTCTTCTCCTCTATGACTGTACCACTGCAGTCTTGACCTCTCCGTCCTATCCTGTAAGGGCACCTCTCTCACTATTTCCCTGACCTTCTCATTCTTCATCCTGTATCTTTTTGGTAGCCCCATTATGCTTCACAGACATTTCATTTCCCCTGCCAGTATTTTCCTCAATTAAACTTCCCTGGTACGTCAAGCTTTCTACCTTTTTCAGCTGTTCACCTCCAAGTGTTATTCCTCTCACTGGACCATCCTTTTTCCTGGCAGTTAACGTGAACTCACATTTACGGATGTTAAACTTCACTCTGTATTCTTCCACTGTTTTCTCGCAAGCATTCAGCTGCTCCTGGATTTCCTCCTCCTTGCTGACCAGACTATCAGACCATTGCTTTAATCTTTTCTTCCCCAAGTATCCCAGCTACCTTCGTCATTATGTCATCCGTCACCACTGTTCTTCCCTATCCCACTTTCATACAACTCATATTCCACAATATATCTCCTTCACCCTGCTTACAGTCTTTTTTCCACTCCCCTAATTTCAAGTGCTTCCCAAACCTGTTTCCTACACACACTATCATAGGCTTTCCTATGTCTAGAAATGTCAACAGGCTCTCCCCGTAATCATAATGCTCTTCTCAGAGACACCATGAGGTACACTGTCAATCTTCCAGGTCAGAATCCATATTGTTCCTCTCTCAGTTTGCTAAAATTCTACTTTCCGACATCTTCTTCTATACCTCTGTGATTTCTGCACTCTTTTCTATGTCCTTTCTCGGGTCTTCTTTTCTTTCATATCTCATCACTCAATACAGCAACTGTTTACCGACTTCCTCTGCTACCTTCACCATTTACACACGCCCTTCATCCACATTTGCTACCCTTCCCCCTTTCCACTTCTCTTCAAGTTAGGTTCTTCTCCATTCCTGCACTGCACTTTGTATCTTCTGTGCTGCCATCCTCGTGTCCATTTGCATTTAGCAGATCCTTAAAATACACTTTCCACACTGTCTTGCGAGTCTCTCTGTTGTGGATCTCATTTCCATTTTTGCCCATCATCACCTGATCCTATCTCAGTCCTCTTCTATCATTTTTGACAATCCCATATAGACCCTTCTTATTTCCTCTCATCTCATCTTATTTCCTCCGTCATCTCTGTCCACGTCACCATCCACTTCATTTCCTCTGTGACCAACTTTGCTGTTTCTTTCTTCTTTCCTGGAACCACAATCTGAAATCCTTGTTCTTCCTTCCTACTGCTTCTTTTACTCTATTATTCTACCAAGATGTCTCTTTACATCACTTTCTGTCAGTTGTTTTTCTGCATACTGCTACTGCAGATTCGAGCATTGTGCTTTTGAACTGTGTCCGTCCCTCTTTTCCTGTTTCTGGGGTATCTGCTGGCAAATTTGATTCTTCTTTCCCAGTACTCTGACCTCTTACTCTCGTTCCCTACCCTCAGGTTCCTACCTAGTAGCTGGTGGTCACTATATAAGGCCTTTACATCTGTCCTCAAAATGTCTTCCCCAAATATCAAATAAACACGACCTTTATGGTTATTTAGGGTACTTACATAAAATCTGAATGCAATTTTCTTTATATATAAAGCAGAGTGTCTGTGTGTTTGCTTGTGTGCACATATTGTATATAAATCTAAGTTTATGAAATCTAGCACATGTAAGCTTCAATCCACGAGGACGGTCGCCATAAGTACAACGGTCATATACAACACATTGTTCACGAATGTTGTTGTTGTTGTTGGGGTCTTCTGGTTTGATGCAGCTCTCCACGCTACCCTGTCCTGTGCAAGTCTCTTCATCTGACAATACATTCGGAAACCTACATCCTTTTGAATCTGCTTACTATATTCGTACCTCGGTCTCCCTCTAAGATTTTTACCCCACACACTTCCTTCTAATGCTAAGTTGACAATTCCTTGATGTCTCAGAATGTGTCCTACTAATCTATACCTTCTCTTAGTCAGGATATGCCAGAAACTCCTTTTCTCCCCAATTACGGTTAAGCACCTCCTCATTAGTTACGTGATCTACCCATCGAATTTTCAACATTTGTCTGTAGCATCACATTTCAAAAGCTTTTATCATCTTTTTGTCTGAACTCCTTATCGTCCACGTTTCACTGGCATACAATGCTACACTCCAGACAAATACTTTCAGGAAGAACTTCCTAACATTTAAATTAATATTGGATCTTATTAAGTTTAGCTTCTTTAGAAACTCTTATCTCCCCATAGCCATTCTGCATTTTATATCTTCTTTACTTCGGCCATCAGAAGTTATCTTGCTACCCAAATAACAAAATTCATCTACTACTTTTATTGTCTCATTACCTAATCTATTTCCTTCAGCACCGCCTGATTTTCTGACATTACATGCCATTACCTTCGTTTTACTCTTGTTAATGTTCATCTTATATCTACCTTTCAAGACACTGTCCATTCCATTCTATTGCTCTTCCAGATCCTTTGCAGTCTCTGACAAAATTACTATGTCATCGGCAAACTGCAAACTTTTTATTTCTTCTATCTGAACTTTAATTCCCTCTCCAAATTTCTCCATCCATTGCTTCACCACTTGCTCAATGTACACATTGAACAACATTGGGGAAAGGCTACAACCCTGTCTTACTCCCTTCCCAACCTCTGCGTCCCTTTCTTGCCCTTCGACTCTAATAACCGCTGTCTGGTTTTTGTATAGGTTGAATATAACTCTTCGCTCCCTATATTTTACCCCTGCTACCTTCAGAAATTGGAAGAGTGTATTCCAGTCGACACTGTCAAAAGCTTTCTCCAAATCTGCAAATGCCAGAAACGTAGGTTTGCCCTTCCTTAGCCTATCTTTTAAGAAATCGTAATGTGAGTATTGCCTCCCGTGTTCCTACATTTCTCCTAAATCCAAACTGATCTTTCCCGAGGTCAGATTTCACAAGTTTTTCCATTCGTCTATAAATAATGTGTGTTAGTATTTTGCAACCATGACTTATTAAACTGATAGTTCTGTAATTTTCACACTTGTCTGCACTTGCTTTCTTTGGAACTGGAATTACGATATTCTTCTTAAAGTCGGAGGGTATTTCCTCTGCCTCATACATCTTGCATACCAGATTGAACAGTTTTTTTCATGACTGGTTCTCCTAACGATACCAGCAGTTCAGGTGGAATATCATCTACTCCAGGGGCCTTGTTTCGACTGAAGTCCTTCAGCGCTCTGTCAAATTCTTCTCATATCTCCTGTCTCATTTTACTCAACTTTGTCTTTGTCTTCCATTTCCTTTGTATAGGGCCTCTATATATTCCTTCCACAGTTCAGCTTTCCGCTCTTTGCCCAGTACTGGTTTTTAATCTGAGTTCTGGATATTCATACAGCTGCTTTTCTTGTTTCCAAATATCTCCTTTATCTTCGTGTAGGCGGTATCTATCTTTCCTCTAGTTTTTTTCAGACAATTGTACTCCCTTTTTCCTGCTTCACTTGCTGAATTTTTATATTTTCTCCTCTCATCAATTAAGTTCAGTATATCCTGTGTTATCCAGGGATTTCTATTAGGCCTTGTCCTTCTGCCTATATAATTCTCTGCTGCCTTCATTACCCTATCTCTCAGAGCTTCCCATTCTTCTTCTACTGTATTACTTTCCCCCGTTTCAGCCAATCCTTGCATAATGCTCCCTCTGAAACTCGCAATCACCCCTGGTTCCTTCAATTTGTCCATATTCCACTCCTAATCTTTCTACCTTTCTGCAGTCTCTTAAGTTTTAATCTGCAGTTCATAACCAATAAGTTATGGTCAGAGTCTATGTCTGCCCCTGAATATGTCTTACAGTTTAGAACCTGGTTTCTAAATCTATTCCTTAACATTAAAAAGTCAATCTGGTACCTTCCAATGTCTCCTGGTCTCTTCCACGTATACAGCCATCTTTCATGATGTTTGAACCAAGGAGAGTTCCAGTCCCCCTTCATAATCAAGTTTTCATCTCCCTTAACTTTCTGAATGATTTCTTTTATCTACTCATACATTTCTTTGATATCCTCATCATTGGCCATGCTAGTTGGCATATAAACTTGCACCACTGTGGTTGGTGTTGGCTTCGTGTCTATCTTTACTACGATAATGCGTTCACTATGCTGTTGATAGTAACTTACCAGCATTCCTATTTTCTTATTCATTATCAGACCTACTCCTGCATTACCACCAACTGATTTTGTATTTATAACCCTGTACTCACCTGATCAGAAATCCTGTTCATCCTGCCACCGAACTTCACTAATCCCTACCATATCTAACTTTAACCTATCCATTTCTCTTTTCAAATTTTCTAACTTGCCTCAGTGATCAAGGGTTAGAACATTCCACGCTCGGACCCGTAGAATGCCTGTTTTTATTTTTCTTAATGACAACATCCTCCTGAGCAGTCCCCGCCCGGAGATCCAAATTGGGGGACTATTTTACCTCTGGACTATTTTACCCAAGAAGACGCCATCACCATATTCATACAGTAGAGCTGCAAGTCCTCGGGAAAAGTAATGGCTGTAGTTTCCCCTTGCTCTCAGCCATTTTCAGTAACTGCATGGCAAAGTCATGTTAGCTGATGTTACAAGGCCAGCTCAGTCAATCATCCAGACTATTGCCCCTGTAACTACTGAAAAGGCTACTGCCCCTCTTCAGGAATCACACATTTGTCTGGCCTCTCCACAAATACCCCTCCGCTGTGGTTCCAACCAACGGTACGGCTATCTGTACCGTCGAGGCACGCAAGCCACCCCACCTCGGAAACGTTTGTAGTTCACGGTGGTGGTGTTCAGGAATATGACATCGTAAACAATGAGATGCGCGAAAAACTGCTGGATCAAAAGACAGTGTTGAGCATTTCCTCCTAAACCACTGGACTGATCTGAACCAAATTTAGTGCACATATTCCTTATCGTGAGGTAACAATGCTGTCAGGGTAAGAACCACATACGACACATTGTTCAGGAGATACAACATCATAAACAATATAGTTGCAAGAAACTGCCACATAATGTGACGAGACTTTATTCACAAACTGTATGAGAATGACAGTACTTAGCATCTGGAAACAAACGTTAACCCTTTGAGTGCTGCAGACACGATACGCTGCAGTGCTCCACCACGCCGTGGGGCCCTCCGGCATCGTTTGCCGCTGCAGTGGTATTTCCCGTGGCCCTGCAGACGGCATTCGACGCACAGCCCGCCTGGCACCTGAGGCCTACTGACAGCGTATGCCACAGCCAGTTTCCACTACCTGTGGGCCTGCGGACGTCAACAGCCGCTCGGGGCTCCTGCTTACACGCTGGCTGTGACGGCGGTCGGAGCGCTTAGAATATTTATCGGCCGATTCTGAGGAAACTATTCGATAAAAAAGTTTATTTTTTTTATTTTTACATCTTATAGTGTGATATATTTGCTTGATAATGATCTCATTTTATATTCATTATTCCTTATCATTACTGTGCTACATCAAATTAAGTAAACTACTGCACAAAATTTTGAAGAGCTCACAGATGAAAAATTGCATTGCTTAAGAGTTGATTTTAGCATACAAAGCTGAAGATGAAATGTAGGTAAGATTATTTAAGGTTGAGAGCAGAATGATAACTCGTTTCATTTTTGAGATATAGGGTGTTATGTCCGACGGACAGACACAGAAAGTGTGCGCATTTCTGTCCGTGTGGACTTGGCGGCTCTACGAAATACTTCTCATTCAATTTTAAGAAAACTGTTTTGTTTGTAATTTCATCCTATTATTCAAAGCTTGCTTATCTTTCAAAACTTTACACTTTTTTCTTTGCGTGATTTAAGTGATAAACTTTGATTCAACTAACAGACAATAACATTATAGCTTTCGGCCGTTTAGGCCTTCGTCAGTTAGAGACAAATACGAGACCGCCATCTGTGGCCACAGCGGTCACATCTGTCTGTGTGTGTGTGTGTGTGTGTGTGTGTGTGTCCAAAAGCTATAATATTATTGTCTGTTATTTCTGCCTTTCTGCAGCTCATCGGACGTCTCTGGCGAGTAAGCAACCTATCCTCAAAAATATTGTTAAGTCCTTCCTGGGATTTCCATTGTTCAACTTTGATTCAAATTATCTAGCATTGTTGGCCCAAATACATCTTTTTGCAATTAAAAATAAAGGTCTTTCTAATCAATCCAGTTTGGAAAGTTTTATAGAACACAGCTTTTTGCAATATAAGGTTGAAAATACCATATTTTTATTCTTTTCTAGAATCTTCAATTTTGCACTTAATTTATTCATTATTGGAAAGTGACAAAAACAAAACTTCACATTTCAGAACTTTGTATTGTTATGTTACCACATGCCAGGTTCCCGAGATATAACACACCGAACATTTAAGTTTTTGTGTGTGCCGATTTGTTTTAGAAACTTCGCTCGAACTTTTCTTTGCATACAGCATGTAAAATTCTTTTCAATATTACTCCTACGAGAATGCACACAGTTGTACACGATAGCCGAATTTCATATTTTTCATCGAAACACGGCCCGAGTTATAACAATTCAAACTCGTTAGGTACTCACACTCGTAAGTCGAAATATCAGGGTATGAAGTTTACGACAACCGTCTGCAAAACTGAAAGCTTTCCGAACGTCGCGCACGATGTCAAACAAACGATTATATCTCTGGCAGTACTGCTTCCACGAATCTTATAATTTATCAGTGTTCGTCGGTGACATATTCAAATGTTCACATACAACTGCCCACGACGGTCGAGTGGGAAAATGTTCCAAAATTAGGCTGCTCGACACAGAATGACCGAGGAGTTACATGTTAGTAGTGTAAGCAGCTTCAGTGTACATTATTTCTGTTCAGTTATCATTTCCAGATCCAGAGCCACGGCACAAGTATCCAGATTACTGCGTTTATTCGAAATGTCAGCGAGCACACAGACTGCGAGACTGTTGCGGCCGCCCTGGTTCCACAAATACTCGGGCCAGGACGAGGACAGCTCAGACACACCGTACAATACAAAGCGGAGATGTTTGCCAGCACAACGGCAGACCCGAGGAGAAAAAAAGTTTCTCGCTTACTACTTTTCTCCTGTTCACAGACTAAAGCTACGGCATTTGGTATGACGTTACAATTTATAATTTCTACACTACAAATTGTAGTTGCAGGAAATTTTTCAGGCGGTATACACACATACAGCTGAATGTACCTTCGAAATTGTATCACAGTACAACATGTAGTTCATGAGATACGAGGACATAAATAGTAACGTTCATAAAAAACTGCGCTATCGTGCACAAAATTTTAATCTATTATTTCTTTACTAATAATTGTATTTGCAACAGATTTTACAGACAAACAGCACTTATACAAATGAATATATACCTGAAAAATTATACAATTTTACAACAAACAACTCAATAATTATGAGATTGTGCAAATTTTATATGCCATTTGTATTTTGATAGCTACCTTTTTTCGTTTGATACTGCGTGTATAGTTTTGTACATTATGCGAGGCAGCCTTATTTCTTATATATTCTCCTATAAATATAACACGTTTTTAGAATAAGGAGATGGACAGAGAGAGAAGGGATAGGAGAAACACTAACTTGCTGCAGGAATAAATAAATAAGTACCCGGGCAATGCAGGGTTTTTAGCTACTTAACATATAAACGAGGACGATAATCGGTAGGTAAAATATTGTAAACTTTTTAAAAGTTCATCATTGTCTGGATGTACAACCAGTCACAGTCGTGTTAGATTTAACTCAATTTTAAGCAATGATTTCTTATGAATGGATAATGATTAATGACTAAAAATGAATTAATCTGACAAATTCTCCAATGAGTTACAAAAAACATTATTAAAAATAGACAGAGTGGCTGGCCAGTACCTACCTCAGCTCAGTACTGTCAATAGTCACACAAAAAAGATGCAAATAAATTTTGGAACAAGCTTACAGAAATTAAATTTCCTTTTTGAGGTAGGAGACTTGAGAAATGGGATAAAAGAGAAGGGCCACTCACAACCCAGGCATTCAGTTAAAGACTGTGACTTCCACATATCATCCTTTACCTAGAGGCTTAGGTTGTGAGTAAAATTTCCCTTCTACCCACTTTCTCCTCCCTCCTACATCAAGAAGGGAATTTAATTTCCAAAAGCTTGAACCAATGTTTATTTTCGTCTTTCTGTTGTTACTATTGATAGCACTGAACTGAATACAAAAATTATTTTGATTTAATTCTTCTAACTACCTTAATGCAAATTTTGAACTGATTCATACAAAAGTCATAACCACCAAGGAGAGCAGTAATTTACACTTAAAATCTGAATATAATCCTACTGGTACACATAGAAATGGTGCCATTAGCACAGCATTAAATTCAGCCCAACTGAGATCTTTTGCAAAGGGAACGAATTGGTCAGCATAATTTAGCTGGCTGCCAGCTCTGGTTCATTGTTCAAACTTTGCTTGTATACTGTAACACAGCTGCACAGGTTCTAGTGACCGTACAAATGGGCACTGGCCTGAGCTAAACCAAAAATGTTTCTCCTCATTATACTAGCCCGAGTAGTAACCATGCAACGAGACCTCAAATGCACAATTCTACAACTGGCATTTTCGAGTGTACGCTATTTATTACAATGATCCTACAGTATAATGACATTCCTCGCAATATTCATTCACTTATTACTATAGTACTATAGTGTGGTAAATTACTCTCTACTCCATCAGTCTTATGAAGCATGCTGCAGGAGAAAGTACACAATTAAAGTGTTTTCTGTTAAATATTGTGGAAATGATTAGTTTCATTTAAGTCAACCTAGGTTGTTTCCCATCTTAAATTCTACAAGTGATCATTCTTGGGGATGCCAGAATCATCGACATTTAGAATGGAGTGAATACTACAAACATAAGCCTGAAGAACTATATTACAGTGCCGATTATTAATGCTACCGAATTAGAAATTATGGAAAGTGGGATATGGTATATCGAATTAGAATTTGTGGATGTAGAACAATGGTATGATGTAATTCTGAAAGAAAAAGATGTTTTATGTAATAGGGTACCAGACTGTTTTCTGGAAATCGTTTTAAATTGTTAATTACTATGTCAAATTATGCTTCAAACATGCTTTTTTACCTCATGAGTTTCAGTACAAAATGCAAAATGGGATAGGAAGGTGAAGTCACAGTGGTGCCGTGAGTACACCACGGCCTAGATGGGGATAACGAGATGCAGCTTAGGAATGGAGTGGGACGGCGGGTGAAGGGAGAAAAATAAAATAAGAAAATGAACAAAATAGATTTAAATAAATATAAAACTAAAAAATAATAAATAAAGATAAAATGCGCGCACACTGCATGTACACACACACACACACACACACACACACACACACACACACACACACACACACACACACGCCCAAGCATGCACGCACGTACGCACATTCACGCACCACTCAAAATAGGAGAGGTGGTCCACCTTGTTTTTGACCACAATTTGGTGGTGACCATTCATCCTAATGGGCACAGTGATTGCAGCACAGTTGGTAAATTACATGGCTGCTTTTACAGGTGGCCCGGCCTCTGATAGGGTAGGATAAGCCTGTGACAGGACTGGAATAGGAAGTGCTAGGTGGGTGGATTGGACAGGTCTTGCAGTGGGGTCTTCCACAAGGATACGATCCCCGTGGCAGTGAGCTGCGGTTCGGAGTGGGATAAGGATGAACTAGGATGTTGTGGAGGTTGGGAGGGCGACGGAACACCACTTTAGGAGGGGTGGGAAGGATCTTGGGCAGGATGTCTCTCATTTCTGGGCACTAGGATAGAAAATCAAAACCTTGGCGAAGGAAGTAATTTAGTTGTTCGAGTCCAGGGTAGTACTGGGTGACAAGGGGAGCGCTCTTTTGTGGATGGTTACTGGTGTTAGGAGGAGGATTTGGGATGTGTGAGGATATGGCACGGGAGATCTGTTTGCGGACTAGGGCTGTGGGGTAGTTTCTGTCTGTGAAGGCCTTTGTGAGACCCTCAGCATATTCAGAAAGGGAGTTCTTGTCATTGCAGATACGCCGTCCACAGGTGGCTAGACTGTAAGGGAGGGATTTTTTTATGTGGAAGGGATGGCAACTGTCAAAGTGTAGGTACTGTTGGTGGTTGGTAGGTTTAATATGGACGGAATGGTGGAGGTTTACATCCAGGAATGTGGCATGGTAGGTTGAGAAAGATCAGGTGAAGTGGATGGGCGAGAAGGAATTGAGGTTCTGAAGAAAGGAGGATAGGATGTCCTGGCCCTGTGTCCAGATCATGAAAATATCATCAATGAACCTGAACCAGGCCAGAGGTTTGGGGTTTTGGGATGCTAGAAAGGATTCCTCCAGATGGCCCATAAACATGTTGGCATAGGAGGGTGCCATGCGGGTGCCCATGGCTGTGCCTTGGATTTGATGGTAAACTTTCCCCTGAAAGGGAAAGTAGTTATTAGGATGAAACTGGTGAGGGTTATGAGGAATGAGGTATCAGGCTCGAGTTCAGAGGGAAGTTGGGAGAGGTAGTGTTCCAGAGTGGCAAGACCATGGACATGTGGGATGTTGGTGTATAAGAGGTGGCATCCACTGTGTCAAGTAAGGATTGAAAATAGAAATGCGGGTAAGTTACTATGAACAGCATAGTGAACACATTATCGTAGCAAAGATAGATACGAAGCCAACACCGACCACAGTACTGAAAGTTTATATTCCAACTATCACGGCCGATGATGAGGATATCGAAGAAATGTATGAGGAGATAAAAGAAATCATTCAGAAAGTTAAGGGAGATGAAAACTTGATGGTGATGGGGGACCGGCATTCAGTAGTAGGAAAGGGTAGAGAAGAAAATGTAATAGGTGAATATGGACTGGGAAAAATGAATGAAAGAGGATACTGCTTGGAGAATTTTACACAGAGCACAATTTAATTATCACCAACACTTGGTTTAATCATCATGAAACAAGGCTGTATATGTGGGAGAGACCAAGAGACACTGGAAGGTACCAAATTGACTTTATAATGGTAATAAATAGATTTATAAACCAGATTTTAAACTGTAAGACATATCCAGGGGGACTGAGTGATAGGGTAGTGACGGCCGCAGATGATCAAATAGGCAGAAGGACAAGACTTAATAGAAATCCTTGGAAACACAGGATATACTGAACATAATTGATGAGAGGGAAAAATATAAAAATTCAGCAAGTGAAGCAGGCAAAAGAGAGTACAAACATGTGAAAACTGAGATTGACAGGAAGTGCAGACTGGCTAAGCAGGAGTGGCTACAGGACAAATGCAAGACAACAGAAGAATGTATGACTACGGGAAAGACAGATACCACCTACAGGAAAATAAGAGAGATATTTGGAGACAAGAAAAGCAGTTGTATGAATATCAAGATCTCAGACAGAAAACCAGTACTAAGCAAAGAGGGGAAAGCTGAACTATGGAAGGAATATATAGAAAGCCAAATAAAGGAAATAAAGGAAATAAACTTGTAAGAAATGGAAGATAAAGACAAAGTTGAGTAAAATGAGACAGGAGATATGATACTGCGAGAAGAATTTGACGGACCACTGTAGGATTTGAGTCAAAACAAGGCCCCTGAAGTAGATGATATTCTGCCTGAGCTGCTGATATCGTTAGGAGAGCCAGTCATGAAAAAATTGTTCCACCTGGTATGCAAGATTTATGAGGCAGGAGAAATTACCTCCAACTTCAAGAAGAATATTGTAATTCCATTTCCGAAGAAAGCAAGTGCAGATAAATGTGAATATTACAGAACTATCAGTTTAATAAGTCATGGTTGCAAAATATTAATGAATTATTTAGGGACGAATGGAAAAACTTGTGGAATCTGACCTCGGGGAAATCAATTGCATTTAGGAAAAATGTAGGAACACAGGAGGCAATACTCACATTACGACTTATCTTAGAAGGTAGGCTAAGGAAATGCAAATATACGGTTTTTAGCATTTGTAGATTTGGAGAAAGCTTTTGACAATGTCGACTGGAATACACTTTTTCAAACTCTGACAGTAGCAGGGGTATAATATAGGGAACGAAGAATTATATTTAACGTATACAAAAGCCTGACAGCATTTATTAGACAATGCAATTTTGTCATAAACATACATTTTTGAGACCGTGGCTGTTATGTGAGATAACTAGTTCGTAAAGAACAGCAACCAGCCACAATTGGTTTTATTATACTTTATAAATAAAGTACCATTACCGGTTTCGAATAATATATGTTCATCTTCAGATGATAAATGCTTTCTAAACATCTGGTGTTAGATTAGTGTTGAATTGTCCTTGAACATACAGCATTACGAATATTAAGACAAAAAATTCCTAGCAGGAAAAATTATATATAAAAAATAGACGAAGATTACTCACCAGGCGAAGGAGCACAGGTGTAACAGCATCACAAATAAATAAATGAATACACACACACACACACACACACACACACACACACACACACACACAAGGGCAAGCTTTCGCAACCCAGTTGCTTCTTCAGGCAGAAGGGAAGAAGAGGGAAAAGGAAATGATGAGGGTTTTAAGGAAGGGGATAAGGAGCCATTAACATCAACGTAAGTCTTTCCTCTCCCGGGATTGGAATGGCTCCTTACCCCCTTCCTTAAAACCCACATCATTTCCTTTTCCCTCTTCTTCCCTTCTGCCTGAAGAAGCAACTGGGTTGCGAAAGCTTGCGTTTGTGGGTGTGTATTCATTTATTTATTTATTTGTGATGCTGTCACACCTGTGCTCCTTCGCCTGGTGAGTAATCTTCATCTATTTTTTTAAATATATATATGTATAAAACATTGATTATGTTCTTGATAATATAGTAATAAGGACAGTTTACAACTCACTGCAAAAACGTGGCGACAAGCTGTGATAGCCAATAGAAAAGACACACACATACAACACTTTCAGCTATCGGCCACGGCCTTCTTCTGAAACAGAACATTCACACAATCACACAACAGTCATACAACCATCAACCATGACTGTTGTGTACCTGTGTTATTGCTTGAATGTTATATTTTTTTAAGAAGGCCATGGCTAATAGCTGAAAGTCTTGTATGTGTGTGTCTTTTTTATGTGCCTGTCACAGCTCGTCGCCACGTCTATGCTGTGAGTTGTAAACTGTCCTCATTACTATGTTATTGGTTCCAATCGACTTTCCGTTATTTGATTATGTTCTTGGCTTGCTTTAGGGCGAAACTTCTAATTTTCAACTGGAGAACTTGTCATTTGTATCCAGCGAAATCCATTCTTAATTGTGTTCACAGATTATCTCAGATTTGTCATATCTGGCCACTTGCTTTCAGTCATTGCATTAATTTTAAGTCTACACCACATATTTCTGCACCACATGTACATTTCATTTTATACAAGATACAAATGTAGTTAAGTGAATATGTGTAGTTACTAAAGCACGATGGATGCTGTGATATGTTATAAAGATTCCAATACAGATTTAAATTAATGTTGAACAACTTTGAAAATTATTTTATACAAGATACAGTTGTGGTTATGTGAATATGTGCAGTAACTATGTGCTATTTATATTTAGTATTATGAAACCTGTTGATTATTTTAGTTACATACATTGTTTTCAAAGTTATACTTGATCTGCAGCTGGGTGTGAGTTATTTAAATTGAAGTGTGGGAAGTAGTTTCTGATAGTTTTTTTTTTTTAGAAAGGGAGTATTAGGCAGCTCAATTTGCTCATTATAGATATAATCAGGGAAGACATTTTGTGTATTTGTATTTCCAGCTCTTCCAAAAATATTCATTGTGCCTCCCTTTTGTGCCAAGTGCAACATTTTCATACTGTTTTCTATGTTTTTCACTAAATGGTTCTCTGGAGCCATGTGGGCTGCAAATGTAGATCTGCTCATGTTGCCAAGTCTAAATGCATCTAGGTGTTCATTATATTTGATTTAAAAGCTTCTGCTGGTCTGACCTATATAGAATTTTGGGCTTGAATCACATTGGAGCCTGTATATTCCTGATGTACTGTAGGGGGCCTTGGAAGGATTTATTGTGGATAAGCTTTTGCTGTAATTTATTGTTAGTGGAGAAACTGATTTTAACATTTTTCTTTTTGAATAGATGTACTATTTGATGTGATAGTGGGCTATGTATGGGATAAGAGTGTATTTAGGTTTAGCTTCTATGGGAGGGAGGGGGGGGGGGGAGATTTGTTTTTGGGTGACTGTTGTGTGAACTATTGTTATGGTTTTGGTTTTTATTTTGTTGTGGAGTTTGTCTATTATTGTAGCATTATATCCAGTATTATGTGCAACAATTTTTTAAGTATATTGATTTCATTTTGTTGGTTTGTGTGACTCATAAGTACTTTTCCATTCGGTGGATCATAGCTCTGAAGTATGCCATCTTGTGTTGGCTTGGGTAACAAGATGCTAACATCTGGGATGGTGGGTTTTCTGTATATGCCAAACTGATGTTTCTTGGTTAATGTTGGTGTTTGTAGATCAAGAAAATTTATGTTCTGATTTGTTTCATGTTCAACTGTGAACTTAATATTTTGTGCATTTTACTTAAATCTGCTGCTAATGCATCAATTTCACTGCTTGTGCCATCAAATAGCAAGATGGTATCATCAACATATCTTTTGTAATATATTATCTTGGTTGTGATGTGTTGATTATTTGTAAAGCAATCTTGTTCCAAATTGTTTATGTAGATGTCGGCTAATATTCCAGCCAGGCTTCTTCCTATTGCCAGGCCATCATGTTGCTGGTAAATTTTGTTGTTGAAGCTAAAATAATTGTGCTCAACTATAAGTGTGAGTATTTCTAAGAGTTCATAGGTTTATGGAATACAAATATTCTTATATCTAATCAGATTTTTCCTTATAATGTTAATGGTTTCTTTTACTGGGATGTTTGTATATAGATTGACTATGTCCAGTGATGCAAATTTAGCTGCGGGTGGGATCTGGATGTTTTCAGAAAATTTTATGGGTTCATAGGTGGATGGTGTAGCTGCTTTCAAAAGTGTAGTATTTGGCAATAACGTCTTTTAGCTTCTTGCTTATGAAGTATGTTTCTTGAGTTAAATATAGGTCTAAATGGGCAATTTTCATTATGAATCTTTGGTGGTGCACATAGTTTTGGTGCTGAGGGATTAATTGCTATACTGCTGCATACTTAATATTTGTTCAGTAAAAATTTACAGTTATTCAGTAACTTGCGGTGTTTAGTTTGAAATTTCATTGTTGGATTAGATTTTATTTCAGTAATGTTGTTGCTCTGAAAAAAGTTTAATGTTTTCTCTAGATATTCTATTTCATGCATTATGAAAATAGAACTTCCTTTATCAGCCTTTAATATGAGTGCTTTGTTTTCAGATAATTGTTTGTTGATGTTTTTTAAATCTTTAAGTTCAGTGCTTCTGTGGGTATTTTTTGTTTTTAACTGTTTCATTGTTAATTTGTTGAGGAACCTCTTCCCACACCTTAGGCTCCTCATAATCCCCTAACACTATCTCTCCCATCTTTTTCCATTTTCTTACACCATCCCTGCCCCAATGGAACCCTGCTCCATCTATCTCTACCAGTTCAGGAAAGTATCCCTTTCCCTGGCCAAAACCCAATCCCACATCCGATTCCTAAAATGCTGCTTAAGTCATGGTATCCCTCCCAATGGTCTAACCTTAAAAATTCCATTGTCTGGATCCCACCCCTCTTTCCACAATGACCTGCACCTTTTCAGATTGCACCAATCCTTATCCCTCACGAACCTAGTCCTACAAAATCACCTCTCCATGGCTCATAAATCCCTTAGCTACCTTCTCTCCCTCTGCAAGATATTACTATTGTGTAACCAAAACTACCTACGTCCCATCTACCAGATCGAATCCTTAGCTCTCCAGCAACTGGAGGAGCATTCCAAACACCACCTCCACAGACTGTCCAGCCTGCTGACTTCATATTGCTACCTTGGAGCACTCATATCCGACCCACAGTGTTCCTCCTTGTGATCCCCTCATACCTCCCAGACCATGCTTAGCTGACCTCTTCAACCTACCTCATCCCTCCAAACTCCCTACCACCACTCCACAACATCCAGTACCAAAAAAACCCCAGAACACTGTGGTTAACCTATCCACAAAAAACCTAAACCCCACTGAAGTTTCCGTTGTATCCAAAGGTCTTACCTTTAGTCCTACAGTCCAGTTCAATCATGTTGGTCTTGTCAAAGACCTATTCTCCTTTTCCCGATCCCTACGATGGAAACACTACTTTGCCACCAATCCCTCTGACCATAACCTACTTAATCCCAATATTGAACCCTGCCTGCCCCAATTCATACCACCACCCAACAGAGATCCCCCTGCACTCCCACTTAACCACCCTCTGGTTACCCTCCAAGAGTTTCTCACCTCCAACTTGTCCTCACCATCCTTCTCCAAGTCCCTTCCCAAGAACTCAAACCTCTCAGCAGAAGAAAGAAGAGCCATCCAAAATCTTAAAACTAATCCTGACATAATCATCCTCCCTGCAGATAAAAGTTCCACCAACTCTCTGACTCCACCTACAAGTTGTGCCAGATTGACCCCATCCCCAAAGTCCAAGAATATCTCCAATCCCTGTTAAAATCCTATGGCCCCTCCCAGACACTCTCCTCTGAATCCATCTCCCTCCTCACCCCAGCAGCACACCACACACCCACCTTCTACATGCTCCCCAAAATCCACAAACCTGATAATACTGGACACCCTATTGTGGCTGGTTACTGTGCTCCTACCGAACGAATTTCAACTCTAATTGACCAACACCTCCAACCAATTGTCCACCATTCCCACCCCTTTGTCTCCTTACTTCTCTCCACAGATACCCCTCCGCTGTGGTTGCACCTACGGTATGGATATCTGCATCGTTGAGGCACGCATGCCACCCTACATCGGAAATGTCTGTGGTTCATGGGGGTGGGATATTTCGGTATACACCTACTTTATTTACTTACTTTACTTGTTCACTTGTTATGTTGATATTTCCATATAGACCTACGACATAACAAGTGACATTGTGAGAGCCATCCAAATTAAGGATGTAGTTTATATCTTGACCAATGTAATACGTATTGAGTATAATGTTGTTATGTACTGCTGCTTCAAAACACACACACACACACACACACACACACACACACACACACACACACACGGCCAATGAATTCTCTTAGCACTTTGTCCCGACTGGGCCCAGAGACAACAGTTATTTAATCATTATGCCTGTAGATCACCATTGTGTGTGTGTGTGTGTGTGTGTGTGTGTGTGTGTGTGTGAAGAGGGGGGAGGGGGCAGGCGGGGTGCTCATATACTACACATCTCAAAGAAAGAGTTCTTTTTCTACAAATAACATGTCACAAGATACCAGGAAACACTACAATTTTAGTTCCTGGTGTAATAAAATTGGAATCAACTGTCCAAATTGTTACTTACCCATCAAACCAGCGAATCTCTTGAATGTCCTTGGTATTCTTGTCTGTGGATTAACTTCTATCAATACATTCTTCTCTGTATGCACATATACCTATAGTAAAAACTCACTGTTAATTAACTTAGAAAGACTTAGCATGCAGCCATTATAGTTAAAACAAGTAATAATTTTAAATCTTTGTAGATTGTGGTTGCCCTTTATGAAGTTACATGCACAATAAAAATATGCTGGATGACACAACAAAAGTTCTCTTTTGAATACAGCAGTTCAACCATTAACTGATAAATACACAATCAAAAGGCATGTTTGCAACTTGGGACTTAATTTTTTGAGACCAAGACAGTGAGGCCACCAAAGCAATAGTGACACTATGAATCCGATTGATACGTTTATTAATAAATGGAAAATATGCTCAAATCTTGAATATCCTCCCCCTCTAAACTGGCAAAACACACGGAAGAAAGTCTTCTCGGGTTTCTGAACATGCTCTACAGCATTAGAATGTCTGCTACATAACACGAGACCAGGATCGCACACAGTATTATTTTTCAAGGGGAAAGCGCAAATCAGAAGGCCGACTTACCTTGTGTGACTTTATATATAATTTGGACAAACTAGTCTTTCACTATAACTCACCGCAAAGACGTGGCAACGAGCTGCAACAGGCACATATAAAAATACACACACATACAACACTTTCAGCTATCGGCCATGGCCTTCTTCAGAAAATAGAACACTCACGCAATCACACAGGCACAGGTTGTGTACCTTTCTTTTTGTCCCCTAAGGTAAGTCCTTCCACTCCTGGGATTGGAATGGCTCCTTTTCCACTTCCTTAAAACCCGTATCCTTCCCTTTCTCATCTCCTTCCTTCCTCTTTTTCCCGAAGAAGCCACCACTGCTGGCGAAAGCTCGAATGTTTGTGTGTTTTTGTGTGTGTTTGGTGTTTCTGTCGACGAGCCTGTACTTTAGGTAAGTCAAAAATCTTTATTTTTATAAAACAGATGACTTACCAAAAGGACCGGCTCGTCGATAGAAACAAATAAAATAAATAAAATCACGCACAAACACACATACAAGCTTTCGCAGCCTAGCTGCTTCGTCAGGCAGAAGGGAAGGAGAGGGAAAAGGAAATGATGAGGGTTTCAAGGGAGTGGATAAGGAGTCATTCCAATCCCGGGACAGGAAAGACTTACCTTGGGGGGAAAAAAAGAGGGTAAACAAAAACACACACACCCACACATTTACACAGACGCAAGTACACTTAGGCAGACACACTGTAGAACTGTCAGTGTATATATATATATATATATATATATATATATAAATGGTATAAAATAAAGATTTTTGACTTACCTAAAGTACAGGCTGGTCGATAGGAACACTAAACACACACTTCCCGAAGAAGCCACCACTGGTGGCGAAAGCTCGAATGGTTGTGTGTTTTTGTGTGTGTTTAGTGTTCCTATCGACCAGCCTGTACTTTAGGTAAGTCAAAAATCTTTATTTTATACCATTTTCGTACCTGGAAGGTCTCCTTCTATAATATATATATATATATATATATATATATATATATAATATTATAGAAGGAGACCTTCCAGGTGGGAAAATGGTATAAAATAAAGATTTTTGACTTACCTAAAGTACAGGCTCGTCGATAGGAACACCAAACACATGGTTTGTGTTTGGTGTTCCTATCGACGAGCCTGTACTTTAGGTAAGTCAAAAATCTTTATTTTATATATATATATATATATATTATATTTGCTTTCTACAGTTCTACAGTATGTCTGCCTAAGTGTAGTTGCGTCTGTGTAAATGTGTGGGTGCGTGTGTGTGTGTGTATTTGTTTACCCTCCTTTTTTTTTCTCCCCAAGGTAAGTCTTTCCTGTCCCGGGATTGGAATGACACCTTATCCACTCCCTTAAAACCCTCATCATTTCCTTTCCTCTCTCCTTCCCTTCTGCCTGACGAAGCAGCTAGGCTGCGAAAGCTTGTATGTGTGTGTGTGTGTGTGTGTGTGTGTGTGTGTGGTGTGTGTGGTGTGTGTGATTGTATTTATTTTATTTGTTTCTATCGACGAGCCGGTCCTTTTGGTAAGTCATCTCTTATATATATAAGTAAAAAATAGATGAAGTACACTTACCAGGCGAAGGGGCACAGGCAGTAATAGCAACAAATAACACACACACACACACACACACACACACACACACACACACACACACACACACACAAATGCTAGCTTTCGCAGCCTAGCTGCTTCATCAGGCAGAAGGGAAGGAGAGGGAAAAGGAAATGATGAGGGTTTTAAGGAAGGGGGTAAGGAGCCATTCCAATCCCGGGACAGGAAAGACTTACCTTGGGGGGAAAAATGGAGGGTAAATAAATGCAAACACACCCACACATTTACACAGACACAAGTACACTTAGTATATATATGTCTGAGTGTGTGTGTATTTGTTTACCTTCCTCTTTGTCCCCTAAGGTAAGTCCTTCCACTCCTGGGATTGGAATGACTCCTTTTCCACTTCCTTAAAACCCATATCCTTCCCTTTTCCTCCCCTTTTTCCCTCTTTTTCCTGAAGAAGCTGCCAGTGGTGGCGAAAGCTTGTATGTGTGTTTGTGTGTGATTTTATTTGTTTTTTATTTGTTTCTCTCGACGAGCCGGTCCTTTTATATATATATATATATATATATATATATATATATAAAAATAAAAATAGAAAAGAGTGACTTACCAAAAGGACCGGCTCGTCGAGAGAAACAAATAAAATTAATTTTATTTGTTTCTCTCGACGAGCCGGTCCTTTTGGTAAGTCATCTCTTTTCTATTTTTATTTTTATTTTTATTTTTATTTTTATTTTTATTTTTATTTATCCCACCGGGAAAGTTTCCCTCTATAATTTTCGTTTCATCAATATATATATATATATATATATATATATATATATATATATACACACATAAAAATAAAAATAGAAAAGAGATGACTTACCAAAAGGACCGGCTCGTCGAGAGAAACAAATAAAATCACACACAAACACACATACAAGCTTTCGCCACCACTGGCAGATTCTTCAGGAAAAAGAGGAAAAAAGGGGAGGAAAAAGAGAGGGATATGAGTTTTAAGGAAGTGGAAAAGGAGTCATTCCAATCCCAGGAAAGGAAGGACTTACCTTAGGGGAAAAAAAGGAAGGTAAACAAATACACACACACTCAGACATATCGAAACGCAAACACACCTAGACAGACATTTGTAAAAAGCAAAGAAGTTGGACAGAGATACCAATTGAGGCAGAGGCTCTGTCCACAGAACCAAGGCAAAGATGCTAAAGATAGTGGGCGGGAATTTGAGTTAGCGGAGATTGAGACCAGGTGGGCAACGGGAGGAGAGAATAAGCTGAAGGGCAAGTTCCCATCTCCGGAGTTCTGAAAGGTTGGTGTCGGTGGGAAGTATCCAGATAACCCGGACGGTGTAACACTGCACCAAGATGTGCTGGCCGTGCACCAAGGCATGTTTAGCCACAGGGTGATCCTCATTACCATCAAACACTGTCTGCCTGTGACCGTTCATGCGAATGGACAGTTTGTTGCTGGTCATTCCCACATAGAACGCTTCACAGTGCAGGCATGTTAGTTGGTAAATCACGTGGGTGCTATCGCAAGTGGCTCTGCCCTTGATCGTGTACACCTTCCGGGTAACTGGACTGGAGTAAGTGGTGGTGGAAGGGTGCATAGGGCAGGATATACAACGGGGGCGGTTGCATGGGTAGGAGCCAGAGGGTAAGGAAGGTGGTTTGGGGATTTGATAGGGATGGACTAGGAGGTTACGAAGGTTAGGTGGGCGGCGGAAAGACACTCTTGGAGGAGTGGGGAGGATGTCATTAAGGATGGATCTCATTTCGGGACAGGATTTAAGGAAGTCGTATTCCTGCTGGAGAGCCACATTCAGAGTCCGCTCCAGTCCCGGAAAGTATCTGGTGACAAAAGGGGCACTTCTGGGATTCTTCGGTGGAAGGTTCTGGATTTGGAGGAATGAGGAGGTGGCTCTGGTAATTTGCTTCTGAACCAGATCAGGAGGATAGCTGCGGGATGTGAAAGCTGATATTAGGTTATTGGTGTACTGGTTCAGGGATTCGGGACTGGAGCAGACTCTTTTGCCACGAAGACCTAAGCTGTAGGGAAGGGAACGTTTGATATGGAATGGATGGCAGCTGTCATAATGGAGGTACTGTTGTTTGTTGGTAGGTTTGATGTGGACGGATGTGTGAAGTTGGCCGTTGGACAGATGGAGGTCGACATCAAGGAAAGTGGCATGGGATTTGGAATAGGACCAAGTGAATTTGATGGGACCAAAGGAGTTGAGGTTGGAGAGGAAATTCTGGAGTTCTTCTTCACTGTTGGTCCAGATCATGAAGATGTCGTCAATGAATCTGTATCAAACTTTGGGTTGACAGGCTTGGGTTTCCAGGAAGGCTTCCTCTAAGCGTCCCATAAATAAGTTTGCATCACAGCGAGGCCCTGCCAACAGAACGAATCTCTGCCTACATAGACCAACACCTTCAACCCATCATGTGCAGTCTCCCATCCTTCATCAAAGACACCAACCACTTCCTTGATCGCCTGAAATCCTTACCCAGCCTGTTACCTCCTGAAACCTTCCTTGTAACCATCGATGCCACTTCCTTATACACTAATATCCCACATGCCCAGGGCCTCGCTGCGATGGAATATTTCCTTTCACGCCGACCACCCACTTCCTTACCTAAAACCTCTTTCCTTAATACCCTAGCCAGCTTCATCCTAACCCACAACTTCTTCACTTTTGAGGGCCGGACATACCAACAACTAAAGGGAACAGCCATGGGGACCAGGATGGCCCCCTCGTACGCGAATTTATTTATGGGACGCTTAGAGGAAGCCTTCCTGGACACCCAAGCCTGTCAACCCAAAGTTTGGTATAGATTCATTGACGACATCTTCATGATCTGGACTCACAGTGAAGAAGAACTCCAGAATTTCCTCTCCAACCTCAACTCCTTTGGTCCCATCAAATTCACCTGGTCCTATTCCAAATCCCATGCCACTTTCCTCGATGTCGACCTCCATCTATCCAACGGCCAACTACACACATCCGTCCACATCAAACCTACCAATAAACAACAGTACCTGCATTATGACAGCTGCCATCCTTTCCACATCAAACGTTCCCTTCCCTACAGCTTAGGTCTTCGTGACAAACGAGTCTGCTCCAGTCCTGAATCCCTGAACCAATACACCAATAACCTGATAACAGCCTTCACATCCCGCAGGTATCCTCCTGGTATGGTACAGAAGCAAATTGCCAGAGCCACTTCCTCATCCCCCCAATTTAAGAACCTTCAACAAAACCCCAGAAGTGCCCCTCTTTTCACCCGATACTTTCCGAGACTGGAGCGGACTCTGAATGTGGCTCTCCAGCAAGGATACGACTTCCTAAAATCCTGCCCCGAAATGAGATCCATCCTTCATGACATCCTTCCTACTCCACCGAGAGTGTCTTTCCGCCGCCCACCTAACCTCCGTAACCTCCTAGTCCACCCCTATGAAATCCCCAAACCACCTTCCCTACCTTCTGGCTCCTACCCTTGTAACCGCCCCCGTTGTAATACCTGCCCTATGCACCCTTCCACCACCACTTACTCCAGTCCTGTAACCCGGAAGGTGTACACGATCACAGAGCCACTTGCGATAGTACCCACGTGATCTACCAACTGACATGCCTGCACTGTGAAGCGTTCTATGTGGGAATGACCAGCAACAAACTGTCCATTCGCATGAATGGACACAGGCAGACAGTGTTTGTTGGTAACGAGGATCACCCTGTGGCTAAACATGCCGTGGTGCATGGCTAGCACATCTTGGCACATTGCTACACCGTCCGGGTTATCTGGATACTTCCCACTGACACCAATCCTTCAGAACTCCGGAGATGGGAACTAGCCCTTCAGCATATTCTCTCTTCCCGTTGCCCACCTGGTCTCAACCTCCGCTACATTCGAATTCCCACCCACCATCTTAACATCTTTGCCTGGGTTCTCTGGACAGAGCCTCTGCTTCAAGTGGCATCTCTGTCTAACTTCTAACTTCTTTGCTTTCTAAAGTTCTACAGTATGTCTGCCTAAGTGTACTTGTGTCTGTGTAAATGTGTGGGTGTGTGTGCATTTATTTACCCTCCATTTTTCCCCCAAGGTAAGTCTTTCCTGTCCCGGGATTGGAATGGCTCCTTACCCCCTTCCTTAAAACCCTCATCATTCCCTTTTCCCTCTCCTTCCCTTCTGCCTGATGAAGCAGCTAGGCTGCGAAAGCTAGCATTTTTGTGTGTGTGTGTGTGTGTGTGTGTGTGTGTGTGTGTGTGTGTGTGTGTGTGTGTGTGTGTCTGAGTGTTTATTTGTTGCTATTACTGCCTGTGCCCCTTCGCCTGGTAAGTGTACTTCATCTATTTTTTACGTATATTTTTCCTGTTAGGAATTTTTCCTTTAATATACTGCACCTCTGTCAGTCACAAATCCAGCAAGAAAAATATAATTCATAAATGGTAGAATTCTGCATGTGAAGAAACACTATTGATGAAAGAAAACCTTACAGAAAGAAAATAAGTCACAAAATTAATCAGGTAAACAAAGTGGAAACATACGAAAAAGTAAATGCACTCCACCAAAAAAGACTTTGGAGGTTATAACAAAATAATGATACTTCTACAATGTTCACAGGAAAAGACATGTAAGTATATTTCATAAAACATGTGCTTCCAATAAGATGCAAGGCTTGCACTGATTAACCAAGAATACTGCATATTTTCAGCTGTTCAATATCAACCTCATGAAGAGACTCATACGTACACAAATCACTGGCCACAGCCACCCACCAAATATAGAATCCACACAAACATCTTCAGACTCAATAACTACAGAACATCTGTAGAAGATGGCGTAACTGCATAGCTCTCGAAGAACCTAGGCCCATTTGATGATCTCACAGAATTCCTAAAAGACTTGTGAAACACAGAATCCCATAAACAGAATGCCTATCTGAAGGCTATAAATGTGCACTCATCCCTTCAATACCTAAAAAAATGAAGATTTTGATGTTAATAATGACAGTAGAATTTCCACAGTTTAAGTAATTCAGAGAAATGTAAGGTAGTTAGACACAAGATCAGGTAATATCAAACTGACTTCTACATCTACATCTACATACATACTCCGCAATTTACCGTAAGGTGTGTGGCGGAGGGTACACTGTACCACTACTAGGCATTTCCTTTCCTATTCCACTCCCAAATGGAACGAGGAAAAAAAGAATGTCTATATGCCTCTGTACGAGCCCTAATTTCTCTTATCTTTATGAGAAATGTAAGTAGGCGGCAGCAAGATCGTACTACACTCAGCTTCAAATTCCAGCCCTCTAAATTTACGAAAAGAACATTGTCTTTCTTCCAGCGATCCCCAACTGAGTTGCCAGAGCATTTCCGTGAAACTCGCGCATTGGTCGAACCTACCGGTAACAAATCTAGTTGCTCTCCTCTGAACCGCCTCTTTGTCTTCCTTTAAACTGATCTGCTGCAGGTCCCAAACACTTGAGCAAAACTCAAGACATGGTCGTACAAGCGTTTTATATGAGATCTCCTTACTCACAACTGTCCTTACATGTTCGTTCCATTTCTTATCGCTCTGCAATGTTACGCCTAGATATTTGAACGACGCGACAGAATCAAGAAGTTCGCTACTAATGATGTATTCGAACATTATAGGATTGTTTTTTCTACTCATGCGAATCACCTTACATTTTTCTACATTGAGAGCTAGCTGCCATTCTTCGCACCAACTAGAAATTTTGTCTGCTGTATGCTATTACAGTCAGTTACAGACGACACCCTCCCATACACCACAGCATCATCAGCAAACAGCCGCAAATTATAACTTAAACTGTCCATCAGATCATTTATATAGATAGAAAATAATAGCGGTCCTATCACACTCCCCTGGGGCACGCCTGACGATATACTCGTCTCTGATGAACACTTGCTGTCGAGAACAACACACTGCGTTCTATTACTTAGGAAGTCTTCCAGCCAGTCACAAGTCTGTGAACCTATTCCATAAACTCGTAGCTTCGTTAGCAGTCTGCAGTGTGGCACCGCGTCGAACACCTTTTTGAAGTCGAGAAAAACACAATCCACCTGTTGCCCTTCATCCATGGCTCGCAAGATGTCATGTGAAAAAAGGGCAAGCTGAGTTTCAAATGAACGATGTTTCCTAAACCCGTGCTGATTCATGGAAAGAAGCTTTTCCGTTTCAAGGAAATTTACTATATTCGAACTGAGAATATGCTCTAAAATTCTACATGAAACTGATGTCAACGATATTGGCCTGTAATTGTGTGGGTCAGTTCTCTTTCCTTTCTTATAAACAGGAGTCACCTGCGCTTTTTTCCAATCACTAGGAACTTTGTGCTGAATTAAAGATTCACGATAAATGCAAGCTAAGTAGGGGGCCAATGCCGCAGAATAGTCTTTGTAAAACCGAACTGGTATTCCATCCAGACCAACAGACTTTTTCGTATTTCTTCCAACTTCCAACACATATATAAGGTAAATTGAAGCTACCCTCTCATTTGTGTGTTTCTTGACTTAAAAAAGGCCTATTATTCGTTCAATCGATAGTCCCTCTTCAAAGACCAAGAAGATCTCAAGACTTCACACAAAACACTATTCCTCATCAAACAAACTCTTACTGATGAAATCTTACATATTAAAAGAATCTATGAAACTTAAAGTCTGTCGGTCACACCAAACTACCTGGTCGATTTCCTTCATTTTTGTTTTAAACAAAATGAATTCATCCGCAGATTTGTTATCAAGTATCAGAATTTACATAACTCTCGCCCTCCTTTCTTTCTCTCTTTTTTTTTTTTTTTTTTTTTTACTCAATCGTGATTCCCATTCTGTATATTTCTTATGGGGATGTCCTTGCTGTAAACTAAGGTATACATTCACAGATTTGTCATCAAGTATCAGAATTAACTTAAGTCTCTTATCCTTTAACTTTATTCAAATGCAGTATCCTTCTGTCCTTGCATTGAATATTTTAATCGGTTTGTTTTACGATATCTTCGGTTCTAATTAAGGTACACAATTCTTTTGTACCTAACAACACTGAGCGGCTCAACCTCTTTCATATGCACCTTTAAACACTTGCACTGATTGATTCTGAAGAAAGGTATGTGTGAACATTCAACTTTACTTCAATTTTTCCCAACTTTTTTGTCATTCCACTAACGGTGTCAGGTAGTCACATGGATCCTCTATTTTGAAATATCAAAGCTTTTCAAGATAAGGATTGCCGTGCAACAAGGTGACTGATTGTAACCACTGCTCTTAAACTTTGTTGAAGTCATTAGAGAATGGGAGAAAGAACTACAAACCCATTCAACTTGGGCAAGTGAAAGACAAGACCTAATAATGGAAAGTCCAGGTTGGAAATAATAATATAGTAAGGACAGTTTATAACTCACCGCAAAGACATGGCGACGAGCTGCGAAAGGCACATACAAAAGACACACACATACCACACTTTCAACTATCGGCCACGGCCTTCTTCAGAAAATAGAATACTCACAGAATCACATAACACAGTCGCACAACCATCACCTCCGGCTGCCGCACTTCGAATCACGCTCTGCAGCGAGTAAATCGGGTACGGGAGGGGAGGGGAGAGGGGATAGGAGGGTTATGTCACAGTAGTGGGGATGGGTTAGATGGGGATAACAAGATGCAGCTTAGGAATGGAATGGGGAGGTGGGTGAGGGAAGAAAAATAAAAAGAAATAAATAAAAGAACTAAATTACATCCTTCGCCAAGGTTTTGATTTTCTATCCTCGTGCCCAGAACTGAGAGACATCCTGCCCAAGATCCTTCCCACCGCTCCTAAAGTGGTGCTCCATCGTCCTCCCAACCTCCACAAGATCCTAGTTCATCCTTATGCCACCTCGAAACCCAGCTCACTGCCACAGGGATCATATCCTTGTGGAAGACCCCACTACAAGACCTGTCCAATCCATCCACCCAGCACTTCCTATTCCAGTCCTGTCACAGGCTTATCCTACCCTATCAGAGGCCGGGCCACTTGTGAAAGCAGCCACGTAATTTACCAGCTGTGCTGCAAGCACTGTACAGCTTTCTATATTGGCATGACCACCAACCAGCTGTCCATTAGGATGAATGGCCACCACCAAACTGTGGCCAAAAACAAGGTGGACCACCCTGTGGCACAGCATGCAGCGGAGCACATGCTTGATTTCAATGGCTGCTTCACAACATGGGCCATCTGTATCCTCCCCATCCACCACCAGCTTTTCTGAACTGCACAGATGGCAGTTATCCCTACAATACATTCTCCGATCCCAAAATGAACCAGGCCTCAACCTATGATAACTTACCTTCTATTTTTTATATTTTCCCCCATACCTTACAGTTCTTACCTCTCTATCCCAAACCTCACCTATTTTGAGTGGTGCATAATTGTCTTTGTGTGTGTGTGTGTGTGTGTGTGTGTGTGTGTGTGTGTGTGTGTGTGTGTGTGTACATGGTCTTGTGTACTTACAGTGTGCACGCATTTTTTATTTTACTAGCTTATATGCCCGTGCTTCGCAACGGTTGTTAAAGAAGGTCCTGTGTATATCATAGTTCTTTGGTTTCCGGACATAGGTCAGCAGAAACACAATCCTTGTTGGATCTCTCTGTCAATAAACTCAGTTCTCCTAGCCAAGATGTCAAATTTAAGTAGAAGTCTTTGTCGAAAACGATTAATTTTCATAAAGTTTTTCATACTAAGATTGAAATTAATTTAAGTCTGTGCTTCGGAACAATGTAAATTCAATGATAGGTTGTGTTCATAAAGTGACACATTGCAACAGCAGCGCCGGAAGCGGCTGGCAAATTACATTTCTGAAAACGATATTGCATAAGTGCGAATATTGATTTGTAACAGTTTTCACAAATATCTTCTTGAATAGGAATTTGGAATGAATTGTAAGACTGTGTGAATCATGAGACTCTATACAAAAGAGTTTCGCGTGAAAGTGCTGGTCATGATGAGATGTAACAACAACGGATGTATCTGATTCGGTAAAATTTTACTTCCTATCCTGGCGGCTTCGTGTTTTTATGTTGGCAACATCAATAACACGATATAAAATCGTTGCATAGATGACCGAACCACATAGAGTGTAGATAAATACTGCTGTTCCTGCTATATGCTTGATTTTGCAACAAAATATTTGCGTGTCACGCGATTGGCTTATAACGATGTCACATGATTCTTGTTATTCAACATCTGTTGCCAACATTATCACAGGGATATGAGTAGGACTACGTCGCATAGTTTTTCTTGACCCAGATGTCAAACGATAACACCTTTCACAGCAGAGAGTGTCGTGGCTATATCATTAATGTATGTCTGTGTTTCCACCACGCTTCCACGACAGTGATCAGTGTTTCACGAGTATTTTTATCTTTGAGTCTATCTGGATTTTTATCTTTGTTTTGTGTCTCTGTTCATAGTCGGTAATGTGTGGTTGACGGAAACATGTGATCTATTTTTAAAAAATGCGTATTTGATATCCCTCGTCGTTATTAAAGTCTGAAAGGACCGCATTGTCTGACGATTGAAAGAATAAACAGATTTTGACTCGTACCGTAAAGTTCGTAAGTCACAGAGTATATAGCTTTTCCTAAGAGTATGTATTGAATATTTTGCAAATTTTTGCTCGTCACACTCACCCACTGCCTCGCACCGTGACCAAACTCCCTTACTAACATCATTAGACCAAGGGCCGTCTACCATCACAACCACGAGTGGGTGGCAGTATATGGTCATGGAGAAAAGTCTGTCAGCACGTACACACACAAGTCTTTTATATATAGATATAGATTTTATTTTATTTTATTTCATTTTTCTCCCCTAACCCGCCTCCCAACTCCATCCCTAAGCTGCAGCTCGTTATTCCCATCTAACCCATCACCACCACCCTCACGTAACCTTCCCATCCTGTCTCCCCTCCCCTCCCCTTGTGTCACCGATTTACTCGCCGCAGAGCGTGATTCCAAGTGCGGCAGCCGGAGGTGATGGTTGTATGGCCGTGTTGTGTGCCTGTGCGATTGCATGAGTGTTCTATTTTCTGAAGAAGGCCATAGCCGATAGCTGAAAGTGTTGTATGTGTGTGTCTTTTGTATGTGCCTATCACAGCTCGTCGCCACGTCGGGGCAGTGAGTTGTAAACTGTCCTTACTATATTACGAAAGACAAGATCAACGTAACCGTATCGAAAAGTATATCACGGAAATTATGAGTGTTAAAAATAGTCAGAAATGGGAAATTTGATCCAGATCATTCTCTAAGATTAAAATAAAATTTCTCCCATCTAAAACAAAAAAAGGTGACCAAGAAAATGATCAAATACAACAGCACTACAGTTAATTTTAAAAAAGAAACTATAGAAAAATTTAGAGAAGAAATTAAGACAAGTAAGGAAGACGATTGGCGTGAAGTCCAGATACAAATAACTTGAGCAGCAGAGAAAACTTAAGAATTGGTCAAAAATAGAAAGAAGAAATGGTGGAATGAGGAGTCTGAAGAAGCACTAATACAAAGAACTCAAAAATTTAGAAAATGGAGATGTTTGTAGAAAGAGGAAGACCTCGAACTATTCAGGCAACAAAGAAAAGAAACATCAAAAATAATCTGGAACATCAAAAGAAACTGAAAATTCTCAGCTTATTGAAATAGAAGAAAATTTCACCAAACATAATACTAGAGTTTTTTACCAAACTTTTAAAAACATACTTATAGGATATCAGGCATCAAGTATTTGTTTCAAAGATGAAAATGGCAAAATGGGATTAAATAATAAAGAAAATTGTGAAATTTTAGCAAAATGTTTAGAAAAGCTGTTAAACTGTCCAGTTCCAGGAAATAAATTAGAATTCCCGGTGACCCCTCAAAATCTAGAGGAAGATTTCCCACCAATAGAGTTAGAAATTCATGAAACCATCAAAACACTCAAAAACAATAAAGCAAGTGGTGAAGACTCCCATACAGCAGAATTATTTAAGTGGCCAGAACAAAAAATCATAAAGGATTTACAGCTGCTTTTAAGAACATTTGGAAAACTGAGAAGATTCCAGTTTAATGGAAAACCGCTACATAAAAAGGGATACAAACAAAATGTCAATAACTACAGGGGAGTGTCACTTCTGCCGGTGGCATACAGAAAAATATTATCAAAAATTCTGCTTAACAAGGTGGTAGGTTCTTTAGACAAACAACTGGGAGATAATCGGGGTGATTTTCGAAAGGGAAGTTCCTGTGTAGAACAAATTTCTAACAAAGTCAATAATTCGCCATAGGATGTTAACCAACAAACCAATAATAGTGGCATTTATTTATTTCAAGAAAGCATTTGATTATATAGACTCAGAAACAATAGATAAGGTCATTAAAAAAATTTGGTGTTAAATCAAAATTAGCAAATATAATTCGTGAAACACTATTTAAGTCAGATTTACGGGGTAAGTGTCTCAGCCATTTGAAATGAAAACTGGTGTCAGACAGGGCGATGGTTTATCACCTTTACAGTTTAATTGCGTTCTAGAAAAAACTACAAGGATCTGGAATTTGGAGCTAAAAAAAAATCACAAAATTTAACCAATAACTCTGCAAAGTAAAACTAGTGGAATTAAGGTAAACTGCTTGGCATTTGCGGATGACTTTGCAATACTTTCAGAAAACCTGACAGAAGCAGTTATTCAAATAAACATTCTGTAATAAATAGCAAACAGAACTGATCTAAAAATTTCAGCTACAAAACAAAAATCACAACAAATGTAAAAAAAATTGCATCAAAATTCATAGAAACACAAATAGGTAAAATAGAGCGAGTAAATAAATTTAAATATCGGAGAAACTATACAACAGAATGAACTAGAAATATCTGCAATAGATGTAAGAATTAACAAAATGGAAATAGCATATGGTTTGACTAAAAATATTTACAACAAGAAATGTATATCTAGAAAAACAAAACTAAAACACTACATCACAGTGGTACGATTGAATGTTTATACAGATCTGAATGCCTAACTATGAACTATAAGATGGACAAACTAAAGGTACTGGAAAGAAGGATTATTAGAAAAATAACGGGTATAATAAAACTGCAGATGATTGGAAAATAAGAAGTTATGAGGAGATCTACAAAAATATAGAGAAAGTATCTGAAGTAATGGCCAAACGAAGATTAACCTTTTCGGACACCACCTACTGAATGGATGAAATAGACTAACAAAACAATTACTCCTATATTTCTGGAAGAAGACATCGACAATAGCATGGGTTACAGAAATAAAGAAATATCTAACAAGAAACAACATCAACGAATCAGAAATAGCAGAAAAAAACATTTTAAAAATAAAATACTAAATTTGAAATCTGCTTTCAAAGCAGAATAAATAAAAAATCAGGAACAAGATGGACAGAAGAAAGGAACAGAGCTCATGGGGAGAAAATGTGGGAATACTGGAAAAATAAGAGACAAGAAGAAGAACTGAAATAGTTAACGTGATCCTAGTTGGTCAATACGATTGTAAAAAAAAAAAAGGCGGGGGGGGGGGGGAAGGCCACAAATCATTTGGCTCATGACAAACACTTTCCATGACATAAACTGCCTAGATGTAACACACATTACAACATTTACAAAAAAATTTCACATAATAAAGTATGAATAGAACACTTCTGGTAACTGGTATCAAAAACTTCATGTTAAAACTGTACTCTAAAAGATAAATCAGTCATCCATCCTAAGAGTGTCTTGAGCATCACATGGCTTTACTATACATGGCCCTTCCCATAAAACTTTTTACACCTTAATGATATTCACATACAAGTGTGAATCAAATACAAATGAGATTTTCATTCACAAGTGTCAACAGGTGGTAGAACCAGACCCACACGTCAGCAAAGCTTAGTTAGTGCCACTAGAAGTGGGAAGAACTGGCAGTTACACACTTCTAGCAGCTCTGTCTGTAAGAAATGCACCCCTCTGGAACGCAATGTATAATTATAAAATTTCTTGCCTGAGAAGGAATTCGAGTGACAGAATTTCCCACAGATTATTTACACAGTCCGGTGATCAAATAATCTCGAGGATAGATACGTGTGCCTGGCACGAAGAGTTCAAAGGAGGACGAGAACATGTGGAAAATCAGCAGCACGACTGCCAACCTCGGACCAGTATTAGCTTGTAGACAAAAACAGCTGTGCAGTTCAAGACATTTTGGAGGGTGACCAACGGGCGAGAGTATCGGAAATTGCAGAAAAGTTTAGAGCAAGCTACGAGTGCTGTAAAGTGAGCGTCACAAATGTCCTACACTTCCAGATGAGTCCCTGGCCTTTTGCAGAAGATGAGGAGCCTGAAGAGCCTCACAGAATGCTTCACAAAAGAAGTCTATGCAATCAGATTGTCACCTGCGATGAAACTCGGATCCACTATTACACTTTCAAATTGAAAAAAAAAAAAAAAAAAAAAAAGCCATAAGGAGTGATGGATTAAAGAGAAGGCAGTGAAAGTTTCAAATGGTCTATTGACCAGTGAGATATTTTGCTCTGCACGAGCAATTTACAATCAATGATGCTTATTACAGGGAGCTGTTTAACAAAGTGAGGCACGGATAATTCCTCATAAAAAAAAGAGAGACCATCCAATTTGACATGACGTCATTCTCCGTGACAATGCCAGTCACACTGCAGCACTAATGCTCTCCGACTACAGAAATTCCACTGGGCTTAAACTTGGCCATCCTCATTACAGCCTGGACAAATTGCTCTGTAATTAGTAATTACCATTTGCTTCAACCACTTAAAATGCTCTGGGAGGGCAATGATTTCAAGATTATAAGAGTATGGAGGAATTGGTGTACAACTGACTCCTGTTACTATCAGCAGACATGTCCAATACAATAGACACCAAATAGGAATTTCAGTGTGGGTGCACAATAGAGCCCAATCCCTTGCAGCAATACAGGATAAGCTGCAAGAATGTGGAATAACAGACAGGGTGCACTACAGTATTAGTGTGCGAAATGTAGGGAATTTCAGCAGAATGGAAAGTGTGTCTCAGTAGCCTAATTGTTAAGGTGACTGCCGGTCCAATGTAGGTTCGAGCTCCAGTCTGGCATAAGTTTTCAATTTTGTCATTCAATTTAATTCGACAACCTAAAACAGCTGCGATGATGAAATATTTCTCACTTGTCAAACACTAAATTTGTCTCTAATTACCATATTTTGATGAGATGATATACCCTAATCTTCCATCAATACCTAAAAATCGTCTGACATGATATGAGACAAAACCTGTTTCGCTACAAAACAGAAACAAATTTCAAAGACTTTAAATCACTCCATAAGAAAAGGAGAAGGACTGATAAATTTGCACTGCTCCAAGTATACTGGAAATTTCTACAAAAGTTTCACCCTATCCTGCTTTTAAAAACAGTGTTTGAAATACAATTTTAACCATGGCTTCTAACAATCTACAGTGCTTAACAAACAAAAAATGAATTTAAAACAACCCACAACTATAATCCTTAAATGGCGACAGTCTACAAGTGATTCACACCTTTGACTAAAGCCTACTACAATGTATTAACTCATCAACAGTACTGAAACTGCCCACCCCCATGAACCACAGACATTTTTGATGTGGGGTGGCTGGTGTGCCTCAACGATGCAGATAGCCTTACTGTAGGTGCAACCACAACGGAGGGGTATCTGTGGAGAGGCCAGACAAACGTGTGGTTCCTGAAGAGGGGCAGCAGCCTTTTCAGCAGTTACAGGGGCAAGAGTCTGGATGATTGAATGAGCTGGCCTTGTAACATCAGCTAACATGGCTTGGCATGCAGTTACTGCGAATGGCTGAAAGCGAGGGGGAAATTACAGTTGTTACTTTTCCCGAGGACATGCAGCTCTACTGTATGAATATATATGATGATGGTGTCTTCTTGGGTAAAATATTCTGGAGGTAAAATAGTTTCCCATTCGGATCTCCAAGCAGGGACTACTCAGGAGGATGTTATCATCAAGAAAAGCAAAACAGGCATTCTACGGATCGGAGTGTGGAATGTTCTAACCCTTAATCGTGTAGTTAAGTTAGAAAATTTGAAAAAAGAAATGGATAGGTTGAAGTTCGATATGGTAGGGATTAGTGAAGTTCGGTGGCAGAATGAAAGGGATATGTGATAAGGTGAGCACAGGGTTATAATACAAAATCAGTTGGTGGCAACTCAGGAGTAGGTCTGATAATGAATAAGAAAATAGGAATGCGGGTAAGTTACTATGAACGGCGTAGTAGACACATTATCATAGCAAAGATAAGACATGAAGCCAACACCGACCACAGTAGTGAAAGTTTATATTCCAACTATCACGGCCAATGATGAAAATACCGAAGAAATGTATGAGTAGATAAAAGAAATCATTCAGAAAGTTAAGGGAGATGAAAACTGGGGACTGGAACTCAGTAGTAGGAAAAGGAAACGTAATAGGTGAATATGGACTGGGAAAAAGAAATAAAAGAGTAGATCTCTTGGTAGAATTTTGCACAGAGCACAATTTAATGGTCACCAACACTTGGTTTAATCATCATGAAAGAAAGCTGAATAGGTGGAAGAGACCAGGAGACACTGGAAGGTAATAGAATGACTTTATAATGGTAAGGAATAGATTTAGAAACCAAGTTATAAACTGTAAGACATATCCAGGGGCAGATATAGACTCTGGCCACAACTTATTGCTTATGAACTGCAGATTAAAATTTAAAAGACAACAGAAAGGTAGAAAAGTTAGGAGATGGAACCTGGACAAATTGAAAGAACTAGAGGTGGTTCAGAGTTTCAGAGAATGCATTAGGCAAGGATTGTCTGAAACAGGGGAAAGTAATACAGTAGAAGAAGAATGGGTAGCTCTGAGAGATAGAGTAGTTAAGGTCGCAGAGGATCATATAGGCAGAAGGATAAGGCCTAATAGAAATCCCTGGATAACACAGGATATACTGAACTTAACTGATGAGAGGAGAAAATATAAAAATTCAGCAAGTGGAGCAGGCAACAGGGAGTACAAATGCCTGAAAAATGAGATTGACAGGAAGTGCAAACTGTCTAAGCAGGAGTGGCTACAGGACAAATGCAGAACTGTAGGAGAATGTATAACTAGGGGAAAGATTGATAACGTCTACAGGAAAATAAAAAGAGATATTTGGAGACAAGAAAAACAGCTGTATGACTATCAAGAACTCGGATTGAAAAAGAGTACTAAGCAAAGAGGGGAAAGCTGGACTGTGAAAGGAATATATAGAGGGCCTGTACAAAGGAATGGAAGATGAAGTGGAGGAAAATGAGATAGGATATATGATACTGCGAGAAGAATTTGACAGAGCACTGAAGGATTTAGGTCGAAACGAGGCCTCTGGAGTAGATGATATTCTGTTTGAACTGCTGATATCATTAGGAGAACCAGGTATGAAAAAATTGTTCCATCTGCTATGCAAGACGTATGAGACAGGAGAAATACCCTCCAACTTCAAGAAGAATATAGGAATTCCAATTCGAAAGAAAGCAAGTGCAGAAAAATGGGAAAATTACAGAACTATCAGTTTAATAAGTCATGGTTGCAAAATACTAACACGGATTATTTACAGACAAATTGAAGAACTTGTAGAATTCGACCTCGTGGAAGATCAGTTTGGATTTAGGAGAAAGGTAGGAACACGGGAGGCAATACATTATAACTTATCTTAGAAGATAGACTAAGGAAATGCAAATATACGTTTTTAGCATTTGTAGATTTGGAGAATTTTCGACAATGTTGACTGGAATACACATTTTGATTAATGATGAAAATTCTCCTCAGAGATAATAAATATTGTTGAAATGAGATAGAATGGCTGGCCAGTACTTACCATTGTGCTGTACCGCCGATAGTAACACAAAATGAAAAAACAGAAAAAAAGAGGGGACAAGCTTTCGGAACAGAGTTCCTTCGTCAGGTGGGAGAGAAGGGAAGAATAAAGGATGGGAACAGAAGGGAAAGGTGGTTCACGACCTAGGTCATGAAGGTGGTGTTTCGGGACACTCCCGAAACACCACCTTCATGACCTAGGTCGTGAACCACCTTTCCCTTCTGTTCCCATCCTTTATTCTTCCCTTCTCTCCCACCTGACGAAGGAACTCTGTTCCGAAAGCTTGTCCCCTTTTTTCTGTTTTTATTTTTTATTTTTTTATTTTTTATTTTTTTTTTATTTTTTTTTTATTTTTTTTTTTTTTTTTTTTTTTTTTTTTTTTTGTGTTACTATCGGCGGTACAGCACAATGGTAAGTACTGGAATACACATTTTCAAATTCTGAAGGGGTAAAATATAAGGAGCGAAGAATTATATTCAATGTATACAAAAGCCAGACAGCAGTTATTAGAGTAGAAGGGCAAGAAAGGGATGCAGAGGTTGGGAATGAAGTAAGACAGGGTTGTAGCCTTTTCCTGATGTTGTTCAATCTGTACATTGAGCAAGCAGTGAAGGAATGCAAGGAGAAGTTTGGAGAGGGAATTAAAGTTCAGGGAGAAGAAATAAAAACTTTGTGGTTTGCCGGTGACATAGTAATTTTGTTCGAGACTGCAAAAGAAGCTGGAAGAGCAATTGAACAGTGTCTTGAAAGGAAGATATAAGATTAACCTTAACAAGAGTAAAACAAGGGTGTTGGAATGTAATGTCAGAAAATCAGGTGATGCTGAATGAATAAGATTAGGTAAGGACACAGTAAAAGTAGCAGATGAGTTTTGTTATTAGGGTAGCAAAATAACTTCTGATGGCCGAAGTAGAGAAGATATAAAATGAAGAATGGCTCTGGGAAGAAAAGTGTTTCTAAAGAAGGGAAACTTGTTATCATTAAATATTAATTTAAATGTTAGGATGATTTTTCTGAAAGCATTTGTCTGGAGTGTAGCATTGTATGGGAGCGAAACGTGAACAATAAGGAGTTCAGACAAAAAGAAGATAGAAGCTTTCGAAATGTGGTGCTACAGACGAATGGTGAAAATTAGATGGGTAGATCATGTAACTAATGAGGAGGTGCTTAAACAAATTGGGGAGAAAAGGAGTTTCTGGGATATCCTGACTAAGAGAAGGGATGGATTGGTAGGACACATTCTGAGACATGAAGGAATTGTCAACTTAGCATTAGAAGGAAGTACGTGATGTAAAAATCGTAGAGGGAGACCGAGGGATGAATACAGTAAGCAGATTCAAAAGGATGTAGGCTGCCAAATGTATTCTCAGATGAAGAGACTTGCACAGGACAGGATAGTGTGGAGAGCTGTATCATACAGTGCAGTGAGGATGCATTAAAAAAAATCAATTTTCTCCTCATCCTCTGTGATTAAAAAAAATTAAGACTCTTTTTGAGACTAATAAAATAATTTCTGTAGCTTTTGATGTTGCAACAGTTTAGGTATGCTCTGAGTCAAGAACGTTTGTTCTCTTTTGTGTACTACTTTTGTATGATGACTGGACATGTAACTTCCCTTTTTGTCTCAATGTATCTTCATTAATATTTAAACCTCTTTGCTTTCTACAAATGTCTACATTGTTGTGTTAGCGTGTGTATGTGTGGGTGCGTGCGCGCGCTTGTTTGCCTTCCCTTTTATCCCCTTAAGGTAAGTCCTTCCACTCCTGGGATTGGAATGACTCCTTTTCCACTTCCTTAAAACCTGTATCCTTCACTTTCTCCCCTCCTTCCTTCCTCTTTTCCTGCAGACGCTACCAGCAGTGGCGAAAGCTTGTACGTGTGTGATTTTATTTGTGTCTGTCGATGGGCCTGTGCTTGGGGTAAGTCATTTGATTTCTATTTTTTATTTAAGTTTTTATTTATTTATACAATTAGCAGAGCAATATGACGAGAATATGAAGATGGAAAGAAATGTAAATTGGTTTAAGAAAGGTTAGGATACGCATTTTACATACATTCATTTTCATAAACAACAGCGTTGTTTTTGAGTAAAAAAAAAAAAAAAAAATGCTGACAATTGCCACAGGAGAGCGCAACCCACATTAACCGAGTTTCGCGAGTGCTGACGGTGCTGTTTCTCGAGATGGATTTTCCAGCTAAATTGACATTATCTGCCTCATTCCTTGTGCTGAAGACTTTATCGACACATGCAGAAAAAGCTGGCACCACCACACCTACTCAGTTTTAGACATCAAATAAAGTACCACATCATAAAACTGCTAAAATATCCCACACACTTTAAATTTATTGTGTTCATTCGCTGTGACCCTTTCCCAATATTTTATGAATCATTTTTCCTAAGGAAAATAGCAGCAATATAAAAATTTTGAATATAACAACAATTGAAGCAACTGAATTTTATTTTATCATGACAACCGGTTTCGATCTACATGGGTCGTCATCAAATCGTGTCCTTGGTGAGGAGCTGGCCCATATCTTGTGGAGCAACACTGCAGTGTTGAGATGGGCCACCAAGGATACGATCTCATGACGATCCATGTAGATCAAAACCAGTTATCGTAATAAAATAAAATGTTATATGTGTTCTTGACAGAGCTGGGTACCATTAATCAAACAGTTAACTTCATTAATCATTAATCCGTTACTAAAAATAGTTACTTTGTTAAGGGGAGTACTAAAGGTGGTTTGTGGTAAAACTGTTGATTTTTATGGTTTTTTGTGGGAAATTGTTGTTTAGAGTTTTCTGTATAATTTGATGTATGTTTCGTTAATTTTGGACGACTGTAAGCATTTTTAAATGATTTTAAATAACTTACTGCATAAGTAATTTCTAGGGGTTCGAAGAGCACTTGCTCAGTTATGACAAGATATGACAGAAACTATTAGCTCTAGAAGGCGGTGATTTATATTGAGTTACAGTAAACATTCTGCTGCACTCCAGATGATCTGAGGAAATGCCTCACAGGTAAAACTCTAAATGTAAATGAGTTTTTCAAGAATGTTGTATGCACCAGGATCACCTTCAACGATGGAAATACAGGCAGAATAAAGGTTCTGAAGCAACTTGGAGTTCATAAGGCTGGCCATAATACAGAAGCAATTCTACAAGAACTGGATAGACAGCAAGTTTCAAAGGCAGAAATTATGGTCAAAAATACAACAGAAGCTGCAAGATCCCTTGGAAGGAGAAAGAGACTGAACTGACTGAACCTCAAGAAGATAAAGATTACAAAGCTGGAGAGTTTTAGGCTGTCTCTTCATTCAATAGTGAGGTTTCCTTTACTAAATTTTAAAGTGCAATTTCTGAATAACTACTTCTTTTGGCCAATGTTTCCCATTATCTCAGAAAGCACTTAAGCTAAAGCTTTGAAATTTTTACCTCTTATTGACAGTGGTGTTATGTTTATGTGGATCTACAATGGTAGAGATAACCCTCTTAGATTGACAATAAAAAATATTTTCTTTAAAAAATTCATAATTTGTATTAGACCTTCATTAAAAAATTTTTATCTTGACTCCTAACAAAATTAGATCCTTGATTGTAGATCAGTAAATGTATAAGATATGACTCTGTAACCCGGCAAAGTTTTGTTTTGTTACCTTGGATAGTTCCTGAGAAAATGGAATGTAAATATGTTAAATTTAACATTGTCAGAGTAGAGCATTGGTACCAACCTTAAACGTTAAAGCATTACTCTGCAGACAGTTTAATGGAAGTTAACATTAATTGTAAACTAGTAACAGTATTGTGCAGCCACGAAAAATCACCTTCACTCATAGAATTTATATATTTATGTTGTTATATTATTGAAATCAGCAATTTAATAAAATATATTACTCTATCTGATATTTAAGAAAAATGTTTTGGATAAGCAAGTTTAAATAGGGATTGGAGTATAAATAAAGACTAGTATAACTCGGCCACTCTGCCGTGGCAGCCGGGCGTGAGCCTAAACAAATAGTGTCTAATCACATACTCTAGTGTAAAACAGCCCCCGCAAGAGTCATTTGCTTTGGGAGAAACGTCTTTTGTTCTTTGAAATGATTTGTCTTCTCGTATAAAAAGAAGAATGTTTTTGTCATTTGCTTACGCTCGGGGTCGGTTGCCACGATATAATGTGCCAGTAATATAAAATATAAAGCAGTCAACAACCCGAAGATTGGTTTGAACACCAGAGTGCTTTACTACGCACAGTCCTGTTTAGAGGTGGTATGCCATTGCCTTTCTCCGACCTTCAAACTGACTTACCCAGACAGTTATAGTGAAACCTACAGTTTAACGTGGGTTCCAAACCACAGTGCTACTCAATATATAAATCTTAATTTTTAGTAACAATTATTTAGCAATAAAATACAAGTTACAGCAGACTCAAAATATACAATTTCACTGAATGTCATTTGCCATAAGGTGCATATTTCCTTTTATAAACATTAGCATACGCCTATTAAAATTCTCATCTGACAGTGAGGCACATTTGGGTGTCAAAATATCTTTTGCAAAGGGAAAAAATATTCGACTGTGGCACTTGACGGTACAGCAGTATTATATTTAATAAAAAGATTTAAACTAAAATATTTTCCCCAAGAAATGTCGCATCTTAAATAAGTCGTCAGATTTCGTGTCCGGCCAGATCTTCACTATACTTCTGGCTTCACTTCTTAAACATCTGCGGCCTGCAGGCTTCCGTTTAGATTGAGAGACAGAAATAAAAAAAAATCTCACTCTTCATCCTCACGGTCGCCACTTCCATCACCGAGACTTAAATTGTCTCCGTCCTTCGAAGTTTCGGTGCGTTCTCGCGTTAATGCAACTTCTACGTTTTCCTCCGTGTGTCGTCTTACAGCTTCCACACGAGTGCCATCTTAAATTTTCAGCTGTATCAGTCGGAACGTCTTCGACACTCAGACCACTTCCACTGGCAAAAGGTGCACTAAACACGAAATTTACAAGTGACAACCTACTGCCCTCGGGCCCCCATTTCCACCGTTCGGGTCTCAGAGGCACCGTTCGGCACCTTCCAGGGAGCGATTCGACCCGTAGCCCGGTCGCGGCCACATACAGAAGAGACCTACACTAAAATGAGCACAATTTACGTGGCAAGATGCTTAAGAAGTGGGTACAAAAGCAAAGGCTTAACGGACTTACGGCAAATTGACGGAAGTTAAAGGGTCTGTAAATGTTTTTTAAAATAAACTTAAAAGTTAATCTGTTACTCAAAAATTTAACTTTGTTAATTAATGATTAACAGACTTGTGCCCAGCTCTGGATCTTGACTACTTCAATTATTATAATTTTCCCAATATTAATGATTACACAGGTTCATTATTACAAGCAGCACTGTCAAAGTATCACGTTAATGATCTAACCATCAGAAACGATATGTAACTTAAATACATAAAACCCTAGACGGTAAGGGTTACTAACTAGTGGATCCCAGGTACGAGTACTACTCTGTAAATGGTGTTCCTTATAAAAACGGAGAACTCAGAAATGTTTTTGCAGCGTCACATCGTCTTACCTGGAGCAGTGCAGCCCTGTTGAGTGGGCTGTCCAGCAACATGAGTAAACACTGGTGCGCGATGTCCGGCCGGCAGCTCCCAGGCTCTCTGTTGTGCTTCCTCAGTATATGTGCGTGATCGTCACAGTTTAGAAGTTCAAATGTATTTCCTGCCTGCAAAAGTAAAACAAAATAATTTATGCAAAGTACAGAAGATACTGAGTTTGTACATACAAATCACTCTATTACTTTCATCCACTTTAAATGATCTATAATCAAATAATTTGACAGCACCTGTATTTTAAAAATGATATATACATTATGGTAGTCAAATGAGAGATTTCTCAGTCTATAAACATTGGCTGGTTTTCAGCAGTGTCTTATGTGGTGTGTGTGTGTGTGTGTGTGTGTGTGTGTGTGTGTGTGTGTGTGTACTACCACAGGGATCATATCCCTGTGAGAGACCCCACTGCAAGACCTTTCCAATCCACCCACCCAGCACTTTTCTACATCTACATACATCTACATACATACTCCGCAATTCACCGTAAGGTGCGTGGCGGAGGGTACACCGTACCACTACTAGGCATTTCCTTTCCTATTCCACTCCCAAATTGAACGAGGAAAAAAAGAATGCCTATATGCCTCCGTACGAGCCCTAATTTCTCTTATCTTGTCTTTGTGATCTTTACGCGAAATGTAAGTAGGCGGCAGCAAGATCGTACTACACTCAGCTTCAAATTCCGGCCCTCTAAATTTACTTAACAGAAATTCACGAAAAGAACGTCGTCTTTCTTCCAGCGATCCCCAATTGAGTTGCCGGAGCATTTACGAGACACTCGCGCATTGGTCGAACCTACCGGTAACAAATCTAGCTGCTCGCCTCTGAACCGCCTCTATGTCTTCCTTCAAACCGATCTGCTGCAGGTCCCAAATACTTGAGCAATACTCAAGACGTGGTCGTACAAGCGTTTTATACGCGGTCTCCTTTACAGGTGAAGTACATCTTCCCAAAATTCTCCCAATAAACCGAAGTCGGCTGTCTGCCTTACTCACAACTGTCCTTACATGCTCGTTCCATTTCATATCGCTCTGCAATGTTACGCCTAGATATTTGAACGACGCGACCGCATCAAGAAGCTCACTACTGGTGCTGTATTCGAACATTATAGGATTGTTTTTTCTACTCATGCGCATCACCTTACATTTTTCTACATTGAGAGCTAGCTGCCATTCTTCGCACCAACTAGAAATTTTGTCTAAGTCAACCTGTATGCTATTACAGTCAGTTACAGACGACACCCTCCCATACACCACAGCATCATCAGCAAACAGCCGCAAATTACAACTTACTCTGTCCATCAGATCATTTATATAGATAGAAAATAATAGCGGTCCTATCACACTCCCCTGGGGCACGCCTGACGATACACTCGTCTCTGATGAGCACTCGCCGTCGAGAACAACGTACTGCGTTCTATCACTTAGGAAGTCTTCCAGCCAGTCACAAATCTGTGAACCTATTCCATAAGCTCGTATCTTCGTTAGCAGTCTGCAGTGTGGCACCGTGTCGAACGCCTTTTTGAAGTCGAGAAAAACACAATCCGCCTGTTGCCCTTCGTCCATGGCTCGCACGATGTCATGTGAGAAAAGGGCAAGCTGAGTTTCGCATGAACGATGTTTCCTAAACCCGTGCTTTTATATTCCAGAAACTGAGGCCAAAAACAAATTGGACCACCCTGTGGCACAGCAAGCAGTGGAGCACATGCTTGATTTCAATGGTTGCTTCACAACCCGGGCCACTTGGATCCTCCCACCCACCACCAGCTTTTCTGAACTGCACAGATGGGAGCCTCAACCTACAATAACTTCCCTTTTTTCCACATACAACCGTCCCCACCTCTCTATCGTAAACCTCTCCTATTTCGAGCGCTGTGTGTGTGTGTGTGTGGGGGGGGGGGGGGGGGGCACACGTGCGTTCATTTTGTTTTATTTCATTTTCCTCCACTCACCTGCCCCCTCGCTCCATCCCTAAGCTGTATCTCGTTCCTCCCACCTAGTACATACATACTCTGGCAGGCTGTGCCGTATCCGTCCCCACCTCCGTGACGCAAACTTCCTACCCCCCCCCCCTCACCTATTTCCACACTGCAGAGCGCAATTCGTAATGCGGCAGCCGGAGGTCACAGTTGTGTGACTGTGCGATTGCACGAATGTTCCGATTTCTGGAGAAGGCCGTGGCCGAGAGCTGAAACTGTTGTACGTGTGTGTCTTTTTTATGTACCTGTCGCAGCTCGTCATCACATATTGGCGGTGAGTTGTAAACTGTCCTCTTACTATATTGTTAATTCAATCCTGTACTCTCAATTTCTAGACTACGTTAGGGTGGTTTTGATCACTATGCAAATGATGCACTTCTACGGTAGTCAACTAATAGCGGAAACATACAAAACTGCAAAAACTGGGTGTGGTGACAGGCTGACCTGTAGTGCCAGAGGTCAAAATTAGGTGGGGAGACAACAAGTTGTGAGTTGGTGAAGTCAACATATGTGAAACCTTAAACTGCTTCACCACAGCCAAACTGCAGTCCCACATTCATTTTCACAGTCCTATTTGTAATTTGGAACAAGCCCCAAAGGACTCACTTCAAAAGTTCCCATCTCTGGGTGTAATCCTTCTTTCCATCACTCTCTCCTTCACTTCCAAATTCAGCAGTCCTTAGCTCTCATCCACATTGTAATTGAACAGTATGTTGCCTCTTGTAAGCACCACTCCCAACAGCTCCCCCCCACCCCCTCTCGAGAATACTTCTCAGCACCTGGCTCCATTAACGCAACCACATCCATCATACAACAAGCCAGCCATAAACTTGAACTGTATGCCACACAACATCCGAGAAAACTATCCACCCTACTGGTTCATCATCTCAGAAGTGGTGTCCCTCTTTCTATCATCCACAACTACCAGAAATGCCAAGTTTCAAAAGAATGGAATCATAATAGGGATAATAAAATTGAGGAGGAGGAAATTTTTTTTATTGACATAAAAATGTAAGTTTGAGGCATAGTGGTGACTCTTGAAAACAACTGAAGATACGAGAAATATAACGCATAATAATAATAAAATAATGCAGGTAGAATATCCGTGATCAATAATTATATCGAACATTACATTCATTTTTCCTTCACCATAAAGTAAAAGTAAGTGAGACAGTTATTTGAATGGCACTCAATAATTCATTTGCACTCGATAGTAGCATAACAGCACGAGCGTAAGTATGTCAAATCGTAGTGTAACTGCAAGTGTACCCACAGTAAAAAAGTCATCGAAGCACTCGGTGTAAGTTATAGTCTGTGCTAGGAAGATGACAGCAAGGTATTGTGCTATTTCTTAAATAATACTGGTTCAGAAAATAATGCACCAAAAAATAGTATGTGGCCAAACTATAAATCAAATATCGAAATCCGTAATTTCAGCTGGGGCTTCTGTAAGACTGTAATTTTAGCCTACAAACTGTGATAATTACGGAAAAATCGTAATACTCGGCATGTCTGAACTACCCACCACAGCACCACCCTCAAAGCCCCTCACCCCCCTTCGTAGGCAACGAACCGAGCCTGGCTTTCCTATTGAATCTTCCAATATCAGCACAAACCCCACCCAGAACCTATCACAACCATCACTACATGGAAACACCACTTATAACAATTCCAATTCAGTCCTCAACTACTCACACAAATCCCTCTCCATCTGTCCTGTCGAATGGCTTAACCTTCTGTCCCACATACAAAATCGACCACACTGCCCTGTTCAAGGATCTCCTCTTGTTCAGCCATAACCTCAACTGGAAGTATCACTTACCACCCAATCACAACCCCCAGGCAACAGAGCCACTGTTGAATCCTGTCGAACAATTCCAACCTCCACCCCAAAGGGATCCTCCTCCTCTTCCCCAAAACCATCCCTTACAGGCATTCCAGGAATTCCTCACATCCAGCATTGCTTACCAATCCTTCCTGAACAACATACCAACCGCTCCTAACATCAGCCATCTGAGAGCTGAAAGCAGACCATGCCATTGTAATTCTCCCAGCGGACAAGGGCTCCACAATTGTAGTACTTGACCAAAAGTAGAATGTGGTAGAGGAACTGCATCAACTATCGGACACCTCTGCCTACAAACCTGTTCCTCTTGACTGTTTTCCCTCAATCCAGGCTGAATTACAGAAAATCCTAAAAGCCCTAGGACCCTCACAAGGTCGCATCACTGCTTCGATAGAAGTTCTCTCTCCATCTGAACCACGCACCTCGACCTTCTACTTACTCCCTAAAATTTATAAAGAGAATCGTCTTGGCCATCTCACCGTAGTGAGCCCAAAATAATGTATCTCAGCTCTGGTAGACCGACACCTACAACCTGCAGGCTCCCATCCTACATCGAGGACATGAACCACTTTCTGGAAAGCCTCAAATCTATCCCTATGCCCCTACCATCAAACACCAGTTCCTCAACATATCCTCTCCTCCCTCCATACTCCTGGCCTAAATCTCCACTAACCTCTTCCCCTCCTCCATCCTCAACTCACTTATCCATTACTCGTTAAAACCGCTCCACTCCATATTTCAGTGGCGCTGCCACAGCAATCGTAGTTGATATTTTTGGTAAAAAACAGACTCGGTTGCATAAACTTGATGTTTTAGTTATTTAAACATGCAGCGTTTCGCCTCTCCAAATCATCAGACCTTTTAAAGGGGGGGGGGGGAGGAGGGAAGATTTACCAACTTGTTTAAAACAACTAAAAATGTGTTAAATCTTTCCTATGCAAGAAGAATTACAATAGGGAGGGTGCAGACTGAAAAAAAAAAAAAAAAACAGCAGGCCACAAAACTACATTCACGTGTCTGAATTAGGGGGATGAAAATTGACCACTAAAGGGCATAGCTTAATAAATGAAAATACTTAACTCTGAAGTTACAGAGCATCAGATTATTAAAATTCAATAAAAATAGATGTAACTGTTGCTCAATAATGGGGGCAAAGAAGTCAGTCGTAAAACTTGACTCAGCCGCGTAAAGTTACGTTTACTCACGCAGAGCCTACCCCTGCCACACCCTGGACTAGAGGGCAGAAGTAAACATAACTTCTGGATAAACTCTAGTCTCCGATAGCTCTATGACCAATGACGTCATACATCATTGAGAGAGAGAGTACAAATACATATAATAACGGCCACAACTAATAGCAATATATTAATCAAAATCAACAGGACCAACGCAGGAAATTGGGCGACCATCGCATGTTATTTTACTGCACAAGTAACAAAACACATCTACCACCTTTATTGTTTCGTTACCTAATCTAATTCCTTCGGCATCGCACGATTTTCTTAGACTGCACTCCATTAGCCTCATTTTCCTCTTGTTGATGTTTATTTTATATGCACCTTTCAACAAACTGTTCACCTGCTCTTCCAGGTCTTTTGCTGTGTCTGAGATAATTACAGTGTCATCGGCAAAAAGCAATGTTTTTATTTCTTCACCCTGAACTTTAATTCCTTTTCCAAATTTCTCCTTGCTTTCCTTTATAGACAAATTGAATACCGTTGGAGAAAGGCTACAACCCTGTCTTACTTCCTTCCCAACCTCTGCATCCCTTTCATGCCCTTCAATTTTGATAACTGCTGTCTGGTTTTTATAATGTTCTGTTCCCTACATTTTACTCCTGCTGATTTCAGAATTTGAAAGAGTGTATTCCAATCAACATTGTCAAAAGCTTTCTCCAAATCTATGAAAGCTAGAAATGTAGGTTTCCCTTTCCTTAATCTGTCTTCTAAGATGAGCCATAAAGTGAGTATTGCCTGCCGTGTTAATACATTTCTCCTGAATCCAAACTGATCTTCCCCGAGGTCAACTTCTACCAGCTTTTCTATCCTTCTGTAAATAATTCATGTTAAAATTTTGCAACCATGGCATATTAAACTGATGGTTCTGTAATTTTCACACCTGTTTGCGCCTGATTTCTTTGGAACGGGGATTACTACATTTTTCTTAAAGTCCGAGGGTATGTCTTACTCACCATATGAAATAGTTTAGTCATGGTTGGTTCTCCCAGAGACTTTAGTAGTTCTGAGGGAATCTCATCTACTCCAGGGGTCTTGGGGGTCTTGTTTCGACTTAGGTCTTTCAGGGCTCTGTCAAATTCTTCTCTCCGTATAGTATATCCTATTTCATCTACATCTATGTCCTCATCTCTTATAACAATATTGTCTGCAAGTTCATTTCCTTTGTAGAGCCCCTCTATATACTCTTTCCACCTTTAAGCTTTCCCTTCTTCGCTGAGAACTGGTTTTCCATCTCAGTTCTTTATATTCATACAGCTGCTTTTCATGTCTCCAAATATCTCTTTTATTTTCCTGTAGGTGGTATCTATTTTTCCCCTATTTATACATTCTTCTACTGACTTGCTTTTGCCTTCGAGCCATCCCTGCTTAGCTATTTTGCATTTTCTGTCAATCTCATTTCTTAGTCATCTGTACGCCATTTTGCCTGTCTCATTTACTGAATTTTTATATTTTCTCCTTTCATTGATTAAATTTAGTATTTCCTGTGATATCCAAGGTATTTTTGTAGGTCTTACCTTTCTACCTATTTTGTCCTCTGCTCCCTTCACTATTCCATCTCTCAGTGCTACCCATTCCTCTTCTACTGTTTTGTCTGTTTTATTTTCCCCGGTTTCTGTCAATTGTTGCCTAAAGTCCCCCCTGAAATTCTTAACAACTTTAAGTTCCCTCAATTTACCCAAGTCCCATCTCCTTATTTTCTTACCTTTCTGCAGTTTTTTTCAGTTTCAGCCTACAGTTCATGACCAATAAGTTATGGTCAGAGTCTATATCTGCCCCTGAGTATGTCTTACAGTTTAAAACCTGGGTCCAAAATCTATGTCTTACCATTATAAAATCTATCTGGTACCTTCTGGTTTCTCATGGTCTCTTCCACGTATACAACCTTCTTTCGTGATTCTTAAACCAGGTGTTTGTTATAACTAAATTATGTTCCATTCAAAATTCTACCAGGTGGCTTCCTCTTTCATTTCTTTTGCCCAGTCCATATTCACCTACTATTGTTCCTTCCCTTCCTTTTCCTACTACCGAATTCCAGTCTCCCACAACAATTAAGTTTTCCACTCCCTTAATTATCTGAATAATTTCCTCTACCACCTCATACATTTCATCCATCTCCTCATCATCGGCAGAGCTAGCTGGCATATAAACCTGTACTATTGTAGTCAGTGTTGGCTTTGGTCATAGTAGTTTACACATATCCCTATTATTCATTATCAGACCTACTCCTGTAATACCCCCACCTGATTTTGTATTTATAATCCTGACTAGAAATCCTGTTCCTCTTTCCACCAAACTTTACTAATCCCCACTATATCTAACATCAACCCATACAATGCTATGTTTAAATTTTAGGCTCACCTTTAGATGGGGATACCACCAGTCAGCTTTGACCCATGATGTCATCACAGTGCGGTAGTTTTGAGGTTGTGCATGTTTGTAGAAGGCGTGAGTAATTATATGGTTGCGTTAAAGATGATAGTTTGTTTACAAACAAAACAGATTAATATTTTGTGTTTAAAGAGGAATCTGTAGCTTCTCTCTGATGGTAAGCGCCGAATGTGCGAATTTTTGGGCTAAGACCTGTGATCAATGGTACATTCTGTTATCTATAATAACTACAGATTATTTGTATCTACAATACAGAAGTATTAAGATATTCCGTTTACTGGTTTTCCGACATCTGGATGACGTCATGGGTGAAAGCAATTGGATTGTATCCCAGTCTACAGTTATGCCAAATTTTCTAACTTCCCTGCCCGATTAAGGGATTTGACATTTCATGCTCCAATCCCCAGAATGCCAGTGTTGTTTTTCCTGATGATCACATCCCCCTGAGTAGCCCACACCTGGATATCCAAATGGGGGACTATTGTACCTCCGGAATATTTTACCCGAGAGGATGTCATCATCATATTTTCTTACAGTAGAGCTGCATGTCCTCAGGAAAAGTAACGGCTGTAGTTTCCCCTTACTTTCAGCCGTTCGCAGTAACTGTGTGGAAAAGCCATATTAGCTGATGTTATAAGGCCAGATTAGTCAATCATCCAGAGTGTTGCCCCTGGAACTACTGAAAAGGCTGCTGCTCCTCTTCAGCAACCACAAGTTTGTCTGGCCTCTCCACAGATACCCCTCCGCTGTGGTTGCAGCTACGGTATGGCTATTTGTATCATTGAGGCACACAAGCCACCTCAACTCGGCAATGTCTGTGGTTCATAGGGGTGGCTCTCAAGTTTAAGATTTAAATTTATGGTTCAGGCAAAATTTAAAAAAAGGTAAGTTCCACACAATCCCTACTTGCCTCACTCTCTGTGGGTACATTTGAATAGGTCCACTCAGTGAGCCTTTCTTTGCCCCCATGTGAAGAAAATCATAGATGAGGCTTAATAATTAAGTGCCACGGATACTGAGTTATTGCTATCATTAATGGCTTGGTGCAACTACAGGAATTGAAGAAGTACACCAAAAAGAATGTTTAAAACAAAAGTTACATTTAGGCTTTTTAATACACTTGAAGTAGTAAGAATGCTCAATCATGTTCCTTAGGCAAAATCTAATAATGGAAAGTCCAGGTTGAAATTAACAATATAGTTACAGGACAATGTACAACTCACTTCACAGACGTGATGACGGCTGTGTGACTGTGTGATTGCGTAAATGTTCCTATTTTATGAAGAAGGATCTGGCCGAAAGCTAAATGTTGTATGTGTGTGTCTTTTTTTATGTGCCTGTCACAGCTCATTGTCATGGCACTGCGGCGAGTTTAAAGTGTATTATTACAATATGGTCAATTATGATCCTTCTAAGACACATATTGGACAGATAAGTAGGTAACATTGGCTTTTACACTTCGGCAATAATCACATTGCTGAAGATAGGTCCTTAAAAAAAACTTTATTGTCTTACTATAAGAAAATCAACTTTCGTAGCACACATAGTTGCTAAGCTAATTTTGGATTACTTTTTGATACACCGCCATTTCGATAATTTGAGAGGTAAAAGTAACGGTACTTGAAAGAAATCTAAAAAGTCCCCAGTTTTAAGATAACATACGTTGCGGTAAAACCATAAACACGATGATACATATTTATCAAATGTTTGTAAATCTATCGGACCAAACTGCGTGGTCATCAGTCCGTAACTTACAAACTACTTAAAGTAAGGTAAACTAACCTAAGGACTTCACACCCATGCCTCAGGGAGGACTTAAACCTCCGACGGCGAGCAAACGCGCGGCCCGCAGTGAGGCGCTTTAGACCGCTCGGCTACTCCACCGCGGCACAGTTGTATCACAGGTGTCACTATATAGTATTGTAAAAAATAAGGAATCTACCACTGGATTAAATAAAAGTCTGAACATTAGTAATTGGTAATCTTAAAACGGTCTCGGAGGTCACGAACGTTTGTTGTCTATTGACAACTTGGTAAAATGGAATGAGAATACAAAATATTACTAACCTTGACAGATTCCAGTTGCGCACCTTCTAAAATTACAATCAACCTTTTCTCTTGGTTTCTAATGTGAGCTACCTCAAGATGCTTAGGCACTGGATCAAATTCGTATTCGTCCTCTTTGTTTTCAAACTTCCTTTTCTTTCCCATTGCGCTAAACACAAAAACACGTGACACTATGTACTACAGCAGTACAGAGGTTCGTTTGTAAACAAACGTGGCTCCACTCGGATTTCACAAGGTCTTTGGTTGCGTCTCGGTTCAAAGATATTTAACTATTCAAGCAAAGCATCTCAACCAAGAAGGTTACCTTGATCTCAATACGGTCTGTCTCGCGGCAGTACGCATTTGACTGTTCGGACGTTTAGCTGTCGGAAGTTTACATAATGTGACCAGTCAATTTGTTTCAAGATGTCTTCCTATTTCATTCTGCTCTTTTCTGCCGCACTGAGCCCTTCGTTTTAACTTAATTACTGCTTATTTATGTCGTTGTTGGTTACTGCTTATTTATTTCGTTGTTGGTTACTGCTTATTTATTTCGTTGTTGCTGTCTTTTGGTGAACATGAGTGATTCCCACGAAACGTTCCTAAAGTGTGAGGAATGCTATTACTAGTTCAATATGCGTTAGAACCTCTACACCAGACATACTCAACCTTTTTCCTCCTCGGGCGAAATTCTCAAAAGTTTTACTTCAAGTGGGCCACAACATTATCACAGGACAAAATAATACAAATACCTACACCCATTTGTTTTATCAACAAAATCTATGTTAATATATAATTGTTCATAGAAGAGTGCGTTGCTTTTTTAAATATAGCTAAACGTACTGTTAGTTAATATTTGCTTAGGTTTTTTTTAATACAATTTGTGCACTTGCTCTTTAGACAAAGCATAATTTCAAAGAAAGATATGTAAGAACTTACAAAGTTTGAGGGGCCATCTGATATTCTGCTGCAAACTTTTGACAGCCATTTCCCAACAGTTACGTTTTCGTTTAATATCTTTGTTCGTAATGTACTTTAATCAATGGAATATGACATTTAGCGATGTTTTTTAAGGGCAGACAGGGCGAGACATAACTGAGCTGGACAGTTAGCTTCATTAATCATTACTCGTTATTAAAAAGTTGACTTGGTTAAACGTTACGGACAATTTAACGGAAGTTAACGTTAAATCTTTAACTCGGAAATGAATTGTACAATTGTACAAAAAATAGTTCAGGACATAAGACTTTATAAACAATGAAATGCTCGGAAAAGTGCTGCATCATGTGACGTCTGCTTCTAAACCACTGTACCGATTTCAGCTAAATTTGGTACACATATTCCTTCCATGAGGTAACAGTTGACATAGGGGTAAGAACTGCTTATGACATATAGTTCAGGAGACATGACGTCATAAACAATTATATGGTCAAAGCCTGTGGCATATGCGAATAAGGACACCTTATTCTCCCTAAAATCTTCATCATATTTTTGACACTTGACCTTCTAAACAAGAGGAAGGTCACTGTCAGATAAAATTTTGGATGGTGCATGATACATGTGGACTTCGTCAGATTCTACAATTATATTGAAATCCTGATGACATTTTTAAATAATGCTGCGAGAGACCACGAACACTGACTGCCAGCATGGTGCAGGGATAGTGTTACAGACTGCGGTGCAAAAGGTCGACGGTTCAATCCCGCCCACCAGCAAAAATTATTTATTTCTTTGTAATTAACAATTCCAGAAGGTTCTACTTCTTTCTTATGTTCACTTGTAAATTCTACTTGTTTCTTATGTTAACTGTTCTTCTAATTTCTGGTAAATTCTGTGTGTGTATAAATAGCAGAGCACTCTGCCTGAGAGGCAGTTAGTGCTGCGTGTATGTTGAGTTCGTAATAAACATGCTTTCAGTATAAGTGCTGTGTTTAGTTGCCTTCAAAGTCAAGCCTGCTTCCATTTCAACGCGACATTGTTTGGTGGAGGCGCCGGGTACACTGTGCAACAGCTGCATCACCGTGGCTCCGATTAGGCAACGTAAAAGCCGTCGCTTACATGGACTGGAACCGGAATACAAGGGATACACCGAGTACATCCTTCCAAAAGTCCGTATTATCAGAAGAACGAGGGAGGCAAAACCAGCAATAAGCCAGCTGCACATCAGACACCCGTCGGTGTTCTCTGGAGATGCTGGACAGGACCCCAACAAATGGCTAAAAGGGATCGACTGAGTCGCTAAGTACAACAGGTGGGATCATACGATGTGCTTGGCCAACGTTTATTTCTACCTGGACGGAACAGCCCAGCAATGGTTCGAAAACAACAAAGACAAGTTGAATGACTGGGAGACGTTCCAGGAGGAACTTAAGAAGACGTTTGGAGACCGCCAGCGACAAATCCGCTCGGCGGAAGAACAACTGAAGAACCGGGCCCAACGACATGGTGAGCCAACACAATCGTATATACAGAATGTTTTGGCCCTGTGTAAAATAGTCAATCCGAACATGACTGAGGCGGACAAAATCACGCACCTGATGAAGGGATTGAAGAAGGTATGTACCAAGCTCTTCTGATAAAAGTCGTCACTATGACAGAAGAGTTCATCAAGTGGTGCCAGCGTATTGAAGAGATGCAACAAAGGAGGGTTGGATGCAAGAAGTATGACAGACTCCCAAATGTAGTCCCTATGGCCATTGTGGAAGACCAGCATGACTTCGCTTCTCTCATATGACAAATCGTGAGAGAAGAATTACAGCATTGCATGGCAGCCGGGACTATTAGACCGAGCGAGCATCAGATTATGGCCATGGATGTGAGCCCTGTAAGTCACGAGGGAGCCAACGCCGCTGAGGACGAGGTATTTCAAACATTAGCTCCTGTCTGCCCCGTCAATCACACCCGATGTGAAGAATGGCGTCGCCCTGCTATGACTTACGCTGCAGCCGCCAAACGGCAGCCCATGAACCAGCCGATGCGACCACAGCCAACTCCCCTGGTAACTATGATGCCCCGCAGAAGAACAGACATCTGGAGGACACAAGACAACACACCAGTGTGTTTCCACTGTTGACGTCCTGGACATGTCGTACAGTACTGCAGAAAGAGGAGGCGAGTAATCGATGATTATTTTGCCGCAAGACGTCAGCCGTCGGAGCAGTTCTATCCCAGGCAGTCACCTGCTGATGAGTTCAGTCGACCTACGGGAAGAAGCCCATCGCCGTACCCTAGACGAGGTCGCTCCCCGATGCGCCGCAGCCATTCACCGTCGCCGTACAGAGGTACCAGCCGCTCCCCTAGTCGCCGCGCCCAGGAAAACTAAGCGAGGCGACCATCTATGGAGCTGAGGCCGCCTCAGATGAAAATCCTCCATGGACGACAGTCGCTAAGATGTCGGGAAATCTCATAGACGTCATAATCGACGGCCAACCTGTCCGGGCACTTGTTGATTCAGGAGCCTCTTTTTCTGTATTATCGGATAATTACCGCCGCACACTAAAGAAGACAATATTCTGTGATACGGGGGCAATTGTGCTGAAGGTTGTGAATGGAAAGTACGTCCAGCCAGCCGGAACTTGTGTCGCAAGAATAACCATCAACAACAGGACACAGACATTTGGATTTGTCGTGTTAACAGAATGTAGTCACAATGTCATCCTCGTATGGGACTTCCTTCAGGCATCCCAAGCTATCATTGACTGTGGAAGATCTGAGCTGCAAATTGAAGAAGTTGTTCCGCCGGAAACACGTAGTACAGAATTTTCTGGGAAGTTATTCGTCGTTGACAATGTAACGATACCACCATTGACAATGAGAAGAGTTGCAGTCACAAACACAGATGACTAGTTAAGCTGTGAAGTTCTTGTTGATAGTTAAAAGTTTATCAGGCTCACAAAAGAAATTTACATACCAGCGGCTATCATAAGCGTTACCGGTGGTCAAGGAGAGATTTGGATCACAAGTTGTCACGAGCAGTCACAACTTATCCCCAAGGGAATGTGTATCGGGACAGCTGAACCAATCCAGGACGGTGAGCTCAATATCATCAATGAAGACCCATGCCCTGCTGTTAGTACAGACAACACGCTGGAGGAAACAAACGTGGAACTGCCAATAGGGCCTGGACTGACCAAGGAACAATGACAGCGGGTGTTAGGTATACTACGCCAATTTTCGGGTGCATTCACACCTCAGCAGGGTAAAAGCCAGACGAAACGGCCCACGATAAAGCACCGGATCAATACTGGGGATCATCCGCCAATTAGCCAGCGTTCGTATAGAGTGTCGCCAGCTGAAAGACGAATAATTCGGGAGGGAGTGGAGAAGATGTTGCGAGATGACATTATTCAACCTTCGGAGAGTCCTTGGTCGTCTCCGGTGGTCCTCGTAAAGAAGAAGGATGGCACGTGGCGATTCTGTGTCGACTATTGGCGGCTGAACAGAATCACAAAGAAAGATGTCTACCCATTGCCGCGTATTGACGACTGCTCGAAAGGAGCTACATACTTTTCAACTATGGACATGCAGACAGGTTACTGGCAAATCGAGGTTGACGAAGCTGACAGGGAGAAGACGGCTTTTATTACACCTGACGACCTCTATGAATTTAAAGTAATGCCATTTGGATTATGTAATGCTCCGGCCACATTCGAACGCATGATGGACAACTTGCTTCGACACCTTAAGTGGACGACGTGCCTCTGCTATTTAGATGACATTGTCGTTTTCTCGAAAACATTTGAAGAACATCTGAGTCGCCTGTCAACTGTGTTGAAGTGTGTTCAGGCTGCAGGTCTCCGCCTCAATCCGAAGAAGTGCCTCTTCATCTCCAAAGAGATAAAAATCCTGGGGCACCTAGTCAACGGAGATGGTGTCCGTCCTGATCCAGATAAAGTAAGGGCAGTCCAACTCCTCAGCACATTCGTGATGTGAGAAGTTTTCTCGGGCTGTGCTCATACTACCGACGTTTCATAAAAGGATTTTGTAACAAGGCACGTCCATTAAAGAAATTCTGCAGAGAGACGCCAAATTTCACTAAGATGAGACAAAAGAAAGAGCTTTCCGGGCACTTAAGGAGGCTCTAACTTCCGCACCAGTGCTGGCCTTGAACGACGAGAATGCCGAAACGGAACTTCACACAGACGCCAGTGGTTATGGGATTGGTGCAGTGCTTGTACAAGTTCAGGAAGGTGCTGAAAAAGTGATAGCCTATGCATCAAGAGTACTCTCAAAGTCCGAGATAAACTACTCTACAACTGAAAAAGAATGTCTCGCGGTTATCTGGGCTATCAAAAATTTCCGGCCGTATTTATTCGGCAAACCATTCACCGTTGTGACAGACCACCATTCTTTGTGTTGGCTGACTAGCTTGAAGGATCCATCAGGTCGACTAGCAAGATGGGCACTGAGACTCCGAGAGTACGATGTCACAGTGGTAATCAAGAATGGGCGCAAACACAAGGATGCCGACTGCCTTTCGAGGAATCTGTTAGTGGAACACAACAGCATTAATGAAATTTCAGCCCTCACTGAATTAGATGACGTTATAGCTGAACAGAGGGAAGATCCAGCACTATTAAAACGATAGAGGCCTTGGAGAAAGGAGAACCAATCAATGGAGAGTTCCAACTTATAAACGGAACATTGTATAGGAGCAACTGCGATCCACGGGGCCCCAAATGGCTACTTGTTGTTCCAGCTCATCTCCAGCCAGCTATTCTCAAATATTTCCACGATGCTCCAATATCCGGTCATCTGGGATTCGTGAAGACCCTAGACAGAATCAGACGCAGGTATTACTGGAAAGGTCTCTACAGATCTGTCAAGCACTATGTGAGTCACTGTAAAGAGTGCCAGCGACGGAAGCATGTGCCACAATTACCTCCAGGACATCTCGTACCGATTCCGCCGGCAGCAGCTCCATTCCACCGAGTTGGGATCGATCTTTTAGGGAGGTTCCCAAAGCCGACAACCGGTAACCGTTGGATAATAGTCTGCACTGACTACCTCATACACTACGCTGTCACCAAACCTGTGCTGACTGCAGAAGCTGCAGAGATCGCAAAATTCCTTGTAGAAGACATTGCATGGAGCACCACGTGTCATTATATCTGATCGTGGAAAAGTATTTCAGTCAAAACTAGTATCAGAGGTAAATTCGCGGTGCAACATTGTCCACAGAATGACAACTGCATACCATCCTCAGACAAATGGCCTTACGGAACATTTTAACAAGGCTTTAGCCGACATGCTGTCGATGTACGTCGATGTTGAGCAGAAGGATTGGGATACAATTCTGCCAGTCATGACATTTGCTTACAATACCGCAAGACAGGACACCACAGGCTTCACTCCGTTTTTCCTGCTCCATGGCCGTGAAGCTGAGACGACAATGGATACGCTGTTCCCGTTCCAACCGGACGACACTCAGCATGACTATGTTAAACAGCTCATCACCAGGGTCGAAGAAGCAAGACAGCTGGCTCGCATACGGACACTGGACGCCCAGGAGAAGGACCGTCAGCGGTATAACGACAAGCACCGATCTGTTGTGTACAGCCCAGGAGATCTGGTATGGATTTTTACCCCTGTACGGGAGGTTGGACTATCAGAAAAGTTATTGAAGCGATACTTTGGTCCGTATTGTGTCATACGCCGCCTGTCAGACGTCACATACGAAGTTGAGGGCTATGAGCCGTCGTCGAAACGTCAAAAACGAAGAGACATTGTTCACGTCCTGCGCATGAAGCCTTATTACGATCCTGAAGAGCAGGTAGACGACAATGGCTTCTTGTTCAAGGATTTTAAGGACAGTAATGTTCCTGATGAAGCCACGACAGGAACGTCTTTCGTCGATAATCGCGGAGAAGGGAAGGATTCTGTTGGAGTGTCATACAGAGGACCCATGACAGAGTCAAGATCTAGGACATTGCAGCTGGCCCCACAGGGATCATAACAGCGGGTCGCTGTTTCTCCAGGAGAGGGAGCAATGCCGCGAGAGACCACGAACACCAACTGCCGGCTTGGTGCAGGGGATAGCGGTACGGACTGCGGAGCAGATGGTCGCCGGTACAATCCCGCCCACCAGCAAAATTAATTTCTTTGTAATTAACAATTCCAGAAGGTTCTACATCTTTCACTTGTAAATTCTACTTGTTTCTTATGTTAAATGTTCTTCCAATTTCTGGTAAATTCTGTCTGTGTATAAATAGCAGAGCACTCTGCCTGAGAGGCAGTCAGTGCTGCGTGTATGTTGAGTTCGTAATAAACGTGCTTTCAGTATAAGTGCAGTGTTTAGTTGCCTTCGAAGTCAAGCCTGTTTCCATTTCAACGCGACAATATGATTGAACAATTCCGTTTAACATTGCAGTTTAAATATATTCAGATTACTTACAATCATTTCAATTACTTATTTTAACTAAACAGTTAATTTTTCAGATTTCAGCGAAGTTTTGAATGAAATAATTTCTGAAAAGCTCTCTCTGGAAGTTACGTTACATTTGTCAGGGTGATAATCAACAAAGAAATATTTAAAACATAAATATTGTTCACACCATGTGAATTTTATGTAAGCAATTTAAAGTAAGAAATTTTTTAAAAAATTTGCTTCATTGGAATGCATACTTAATTCCGATTTTTAAATGACGGTTTTTTGGCTGTCATCTTTGATGTATGCCAAGCCTACCGAGTCATTGGGGTGAAAATCACCAGCAGAAGGGATTTGTTGTTACCAATTCATGGTTTTTATGCACATTTGAAAATAAGTACATAAATCTAATATATAAAACTGAATGTTTGTGTGTTCATATTTTATGCGCACCTGTACTGTTCAACAAATTGTGATGAAAATCAGTCAACGTATTGCTTGCACTTTCGTGATGGTCATAGGCATCAGTAAATGACTGTAGGAGAAATAGTTCAGGAGATATGATGTAATGAACAAGAAATGCGTGGAAAAGTGCTGCATTATGCTATGTCTGCTTGTAAACCGCTGTACTGATTTCAAGCAAATTTAGTACACATATTCCTTCCACGTACTAAATTTGGTTGAAATCACTACACATATTCCTTCTATGCCAGCCCCATGAACCATAGACATTGCCGAAGTGGGGTGGCTTGTGTGCCTCAATGATACAAATAGCCATACCGTAGGTCCAACCACAGTGGAGGGGTATCTGTGGAGAGGCCAGACAAACGTGTGGTTCCTGAAGAGGGGCAGCAGCAGTAAGTTACAGTGGGATGCACTTTTATTGTTGCTGTGTCGATACACATATCGACGCCGCGCACCAGAGATGTGGCGTGTCGTCTTTCCGGGTGCGGCGCTAGAGGCGCGGTACCAGACATGCGCAATGCCGACCAATGGCAGTGGGCGTCGGCGGACCTGGGCGAGGAGCAAGAGGAGGAACTGCAGTCTGGGCCAGGGAGCGACGAGACTTCAATCAACCCACTACCGATTCCTAACTAACCCCAGATACTGCAATGGCGACAAGGTCTGCTTAACTTCGCGGTTGTTTTGCTGTTTCGCATTGTTTACATTGCCCACTTTGCCTTGTTTTTTCGCCTACCTCTGCCGACAAGCTTTTCTTATTGCTCTTGCCGTGTGTCTTCAATATTTATTCTTGTTGGCGTGTACTCTGTCGTGTCATAGTCGTCTAGCTGCATATTGTTTTATTGTTTCAATTTACCATGTCTACTCCTCCGAATGTAATCCCGCCGGTTGTCGCTCCGAGCATGGATTTCACTCAGTTATTTCAGTTTCAGGCACAACAGATGTCACAGCTCACCCAAGCTGTACAGCAACTCGCACAGTCACAACAGGTGACTGCTGAAATACAACAGTCGTTGCCTTCACGGCCACAACAGGATGTACAATCTGCTCCAGTGCCACCATTTCGACCTTTTATAGAAGAAAAGGAAACGTGGCATGAATGGTTGGTGCAGTTTACTTCGCATCTGACAGCATACAATGTACAAGGTACTGTGAAGCTTCCATTTTTTCTCGTGTGTGCTGGTGTTGTCGTTTACCGAACGGCTTCCAAGCCATTCCCCACTACGTCTCCTGAGTTTGTTTCTTATGAGGCATTAATCGAGGCTTTGTCTAAGTACTATGACGAACAAGTGCATGTGCCAGCGGCCAGGTTTAAATTTTTTAGGAATAGAAAGCAAGAAGGTCAAACGTACCGGCAGTGGCTCGCCGAGTTGCAAGTTTTAACTCGTGACTGTAAATTCAGGTGTTCATGTGGTGAATATTATAATGATTCTATGATTCAGGATCTGATTACAGAAAATGTGCCTGACAATCGTATTCGTGAACAGATTTTGAGGCACGCCGATCCTACATTGTAACAGGTTATGCAGGACGCGTGTGACGTTGCTAAGACTACGTTTGATCCGGTAGGGGTGTGTACAGTGTCAACAGCACGTCAGGGCAAGCGTCAACAGAACGGCCCCGCGGTGACACAAGGCGCCCGGCCCGCTGGTCTGTCGGCCCTGGGCGTAAACATAAGTGATCTTCCTACCCCGCTTGCGGAAATCTACATCTACATCTACAAACATACTCCGCAATTCACCATAAGGTGCGTGGCGGAGGGTACACTGTACCACTACTAGGCATTTCCTTTCCTATTCCACTCCCAAATTGAATAAGGAAGAAAAGAATGCCTATATGCCTCCATACGAGCCCTAATTTCTCTTATCTTGTCTTTGTGATCTTTACGCGAAATGTAAGTAGGCGGCAGCAAGATCGTACTACACTCAGCTTCAAATTCCGGCCCTCTAAATTTACTTAACAGAAATTCACGAAAAGAACGTCGTCTTTCTTCCAGCGATCCCCAATTGAGTTGCCGGAGCATTTCCGTGACACTCGCGCATTGGTCGAACCTACCGGTAACAAATCTAGCTGCTCGCCTCTATGTCTTCCTTTAAACCGATCTGCTGCGGGTCCCAAATACTTGAGCAATACTCAAGACGTGGTCGTACAAGCGTTTTATACGCGGTCTCCTTTACAGGTGAAGTACATCTTCCCAAAATTCTCCCAATAAACCGAAGTCGGCTGTCCACCTTACTCACAACTGTCCTTACATGCTCATTCCATTTCATATCGCTCTGCAATGTTACGCCTAGACATATGAATGATGCGACAGCATCAAGAAGCTCACTACTAATGCTGTATTCGAACATTATGGGATTGTTTTTTCTACTCATGCGCATCACCTTACATTTTTCTACATTGAGAGCTCAAAAATCAAATGTTCAAATGTTTGTTAAGCTTATGATACTTAACTATGGGGTCATCAGTCCCTAAACTTACAAACTACTTATGAACTACTTACGAACTAGGACGGCACAAATATCCATGCCCGAGGGTGGATTCGAACCCCCGACCGTAGTGGCCGTGCTGACCGTGACTGGAGCGCCTCAGTCACCTCGGCCGCCGCGACCAGCCATTAAGAGCTAGCTGCCAATCTTCGCACCAACTAGAAATTTTATCTAAGTGATCCTGTATGCTATTACAGTCCGTTACAGACAACACCCTCCCATACACAACAGCATCATCAGCAAACAGCCGCAAATTACAACTTACTCTGTCCATCAGATCATTTATATAGATAGAAAATAATAGCGGCCCTATCACACTCCCCTGGGGCACGCCTGACGATACACTCGTCTCTGATGAACACTCGCCGTCGAGAACAACGTACTGCGTTCTATTACTTAGGAAGTCTTCCAGCCAGTCACAAATCTGTGAACCTATTCCATAAGCTCGTATCTTCGTTAGCAGTTTGCAGTGTGGCACCGCGTCGAACGCCTTTTTGAAGTCGAGAAAAACACAATCCGCCTGTTGCCCTTCGTCCATGGCTCACAAGATGTCATGTGAGAAAAGGGCAAGCTGAGTTTCAAATGAACGATGTTTCCTAAACCCGTGCTGATTCATGGAAAGAAGCTTTTCCGTTTCAAGGAAATTTACTATATTCGAACTGAGAATATGCTCCAAAATTCTACATGAAACTGATGTCAACGACTGTGATTGTATGGGCCAGTTCTCTTTCCTTTCTTTTACACGGGAGTCACCTGCGCTTTTTTTCCAATCACTAGGAACTTTGCGCTGAGTTAAAGATTTGCGATAAATGCAAGCTAAGTAGGGGGGTCAATGCCACAGAATACTCTTTGTAAAACCGAACTGGTATTCCATCCGGACCAGCAGACTTTTTCGTATTTAGCTCTCTCAGCTGCCCCTCTACACCGGAAATACCTATTGCTATGTCCCCCATTTCGGAATTAGTACGTTGATCAAATGATGGTACATTTGTGTGGTCCTCCTGCGTGAAAAATTTCTTAAAGGTTAAATTTAGAACTTCGGCTTTCCGTTTGCTTTCTTCTATTACTGCCCCAGAATGATCAACGAGTGACTGGACAGTGGGCTTTGACCCGCTTATGGACTTTACATAGGACCAGAATTATTTCGGGTTCTCGGAAAGATCTTTTGCTAAGGTATGGCTGTGATAATTATTGTATGCTTCGCGCAGCGATTTTTTTTATAGACATTCGCGCATCGATTTTTTTTATAGACACACGAATCTCTACTAACTTTTGCCTGTCATCATTTGCGTGTTCTTTTTTGAATCGAGAGTGCAACAGCCTTTGCTTTCTCAGCAGCTTTCTAACATTATTATTATACCACGGTGGCTCTTTTTCATCCTTAATTGTCTTTACTGGCACATATTTCTCTATCCCCTTTATTAACAATGCACTTAAATTTAGTCCACAATTCGTCTATATCCATAGTCCCGGAATTAGACGATGCCCATTCATTTTCTAAACGCGATCGTAACATTTGCTTATCGGCTCTTCCCAACAAAAACACGCTCCTAGCCTTCTTGATTGGTTTATGAACTTTGGTCACTATCGACGCTATGACGATATCATGATCACTAATTCCTGTCTCTACACAGACATCGTTAATAAGGTCAGGTCTGTTTGTGCCTATTAGGTCTAGAATATTTCCATTGCGCGTGGGTTGCCGGTTTAACTGCTCAAGACAGTTTTCGGAGAATGTGCACAAAAGTAGCACGCAAGACTACTTGTCTGTACCGACTGAAATGTAACTTGCGAGGTCCCCTTCTATACTCTTAAGGTTAAGTCCTGTCCTCGCTGTTTCTCAAAACATACGCATGACAATCGTCCTTCTCCTCGCGTAATTTGTTTTGCATGTGGAAAGTTAGGCCATGTTCGTTCTGTCTGTCTCCAACAGAATAAAGGTTCCACAGAAAAGGCACGTACAGGGGCTTGATCATATCACATTAATGTTGTGCATTCTCCATCACCTACGAGTGATACGACTGTTGAACTTGCGTCGTCACAGCCTGTGTCTTCGCGGGTTAGGTACTGTAATGTGAATAATTTGTTTGTGGATCTTAAAATTCTTGGCCAGACTGTGACGTTTCTATTAGATACTGGTGCTTCGTTTTCCTTGCTTAATCGGGACACATACAATTTGTTTGGTCAGCCGCCATTGCAGAACTCTTGCACGTTGCTTACGGCGTATAATGGACATACCCGTGCTGGGCTCATATACTTGTGATGCTACATACTGGTCAGTTACGAAAACAGTGACATTTCAAGTGCTTCGTGCTTCCAATAGTGCAAACATTTTTGGACTTGATCTTTTTGATTTATTCGGCATCTGAATAGTGGATAAGGTTCTTGCTGTAATGTCATATGACCATCGGGACACGGTAGCTAAACTGTGTGATGAATTCAGTGACTTGTTTCGTGATGGTATAGGCATGGCAAACAACTTTATAGCAAGTGTGACATTGAAAGACGCGGCACGCCCCCGCTTCTGTAAAGCTCGTCCCGTGCCGTATGCCCTTCCGGATCAGGTGGCGCATCTCTTAAGACAGTGGTAGGCTAATGGTGTCATTGAACCGATCACGGCGAGTCAGTGGGCATCGCCCTTAGTGATCATGAAGAAGCCAAACGGTAAATTGCGTCTTTGTGCAGATTTCAAATCTGCCGTCAATCCGCAGACTGTGATTGACTCTTACCCTTTACCACGACTGGAAGAACTGATGGACCGCTTAGGTGCAGGCCGGTAGTTTTATAAAATTGATCTGCGTGACACATGTTTGCAGCTTCCTCTGGATGTGCAATCGCAACAAGTTTTCGTGATCAACTCGTACTTGGGACTTTTCAAGTTTTTGCGCCTTCCTTTCGGTAGTGCATCGTCTCCCGCCATTTTCCAGCGGTACTTGGAACAGTTGACCGCTACTGTGCCTGCGTGTTCTAATTATTTGAATGATATTGTCGAGTCTGGGCGTACTCCCGAGGAACATGTCAACAATTTGCGAAGTTTATTCGAGGTGTTGTTGCAGGCAGGATTAACGTGTAACAGGGACAAATGTGTGTTTTTTTTCAGTCGGAACTCGAGTATTTAGCTAATGTCATCAATGCACAAGGTATCCACCCGACACAATCTCATTTACAGGCAATTCGCGACCTTCCACCGCCCATTACCATTACTGAACTTCAGTCAGTGCTTGGGAAACTCACTTATTACATTCGATTTACACCTAATGCATCCCGAATCCCAGCACCCTTACATTGTCTGCGACGTAAGAATGTTCCATTCGTGTGGTCAAAAGTATGTGATGTTGCTTTTCGCAAACTTAAAGACGCCTTGTTGAGTGACAACTGTCTGGTTCCTTTTGATGTTACAAAACCGGTGATATTAGCCGTTGACGCATCATCATATGGCCTTGGGGCGGTGCTTTCTCATCAGATGGTTTCCGTGGACAGACCTATAGCCTTTGCCTCTAAGCTTTTGACCAAAGCACAACAGAACTACTCACAGATTGAAAGAGAGGCCCTTGCAATCATTTTTGGTGTTATCAGATTTCATCAGTACCTCTATGGGCGAAAATTCTATCTGGTCACAGATCACGAGGCATTACAGTCTTTGATGTGATTCTTCAGTTTCTCCCGGCGTATTTGATGATCAAAATATACACGGGTGTACTGCCAGTCTATAGTGTCCAATGGGCACTATATTTCGGCGATCATACATGTCGCCATCATCAGGTGAACTGACGGACTGAGCTCCTGGAAACGCGCCGGCACGGAGATCCGCACGCTACGGCTGCTCGAAGGGAACTGGGTTCTAGCCCGGTTGCGACCCCTCCGCGCCCCACGCCGCGGCCGCGCAGTGGAACCGATTGCGCCGGCGTCTGAGAAGACGTCGGTGTGAGGGCTCTGTTCGCCGTGGTCGTCACTTCGTTACGTTTGCTAGATTTACTCTTAATTAACCCTATCGCTGGTTCCCAAGCTTTGCTAAGATTATAGCCAGAGTCACGGTTTATGAGGTCGTCACTTGTGCGAATTTCAATGGCCTCTATAACGACGCAGTCCCAGTATCTCGACGTCTGTACCAGAATCCTAGTGTGTTCATACTCCATGGCGTGATTCAACGACAAACAATGTTCAGCGACCGCCGACTTGCTCGGATACATCAATCGTGTGTGCCTCTGGTGTTCAACGCATCGATCCTCGACGGTACGCATCGTCTGTCCAATATATGACTTCCCACACTGACACGGAATCTGGTACACGCCCGCCTTCCTCAAACCGAGATCATCTTTGGCGGTCCCCACCAGTGCACGAATTTTATTCGGCGGACAAAAAACGGTTCCAACCTGGTGTTTTTTCAAAATGCGGGCGATTTTCCATATGCGCCGGTATATGGAACGAACACAGTGCCTACATCCTCCCTCGTGTTTTCATCCGTTTCCACAGGTTGTGTTGTAGTGGTTGGGCGGAGAGCCCGCTGAATCTGCCACTCTGAGTACCCATTTTTTCTAAATACAGTTCTCAGGTGTTCCAATTCCTGGGGTAGACTCTCTGCGTCGGAGATAGTGCGCGCCCTATGTACTAGAGTTTTAAGTACCCCAGTCCTCTGTGAAGGGTGGTGACAGCTGTCTGCGTGTAAATACACGGGGTGAATTTTAAAGAATTTGAAATCAGTTTTTTTTTTTTTTTAAGTTCTGGTCAGAGAGTGAAGAGGCCAGAATTAAAAGTGAATTTTTGAAGGGACCAAATTTTATGGGAAAACCAGATACAGAAATTAATACATTTGGAGCAACCTTTTGATATAATGACACAAATTGAAGCATTAAAAAGAAGATTACCTGAACAATTATACTGGGAACTAGTACATGCACCAGATCACAATTTAGAGCAATTTTTAACTTATGTGGACAAGTTGGATAGAGCAGTGGAAAGAGAATTTAGTCAATACCTGAGGCATGCTCATGATCAGAGTAGGAGATGGCAGCAAAATTTTTATGAAAACCAACATAGGAGAAGGGATTATTTTGATGGTAGGAGAGACAATGGGAGTTTTGGTAATGAAAATCAGAATAGGTATGGTAGGAGAGAATTTGACAATAGAAACAGAAATCAAGGTGAAAACAATGGGTTTAATCAATACAGGGGGAACCGACCGGAAAACTGAAACTCGCTCCAATGAGGGTCCATAAATTAGGGGCGAGAAAAGATTTATGACAGACCAAATTTAACAATAGTAAACAAAATAGGGAGAATGATGTGATAGAATCCAAAGCGTGCAAAACACATGGAGGAAGACTAGTTTCAGATTCAAACTTCTGGAATTCAACTTTAGGCACCATAGAGAACAACAAAAATAAATCTATAGATACTTTGAATCATGATCTGTTATCTCAGAGGGTAGTAAGTGACTTTTATAAATGGGCAAACAACACAGATACATCTGAAAACATAACTTTAGGCATAGAGACATTATTTCCATGTGAGAATAATTATAGCAATCAAGGTACATGTATCAACACTAACAGTCAATATATAAATCCTGAAGCCTCATTAAATGACAATAATAATACAGAACTTAAACACAATCTAGCACATATTGAACTTGACAATGAATCCTTTGTTAATGAAAGTAATGAAGTTTCTGATCAAACTAACTCTGAATGTCAAAATGATTACAAAGTAATAGAGGTGAGTAATAAGAATTTTAATGATTCAATTCAAACTGAAGTTGACATTTTTGTAGCTATAAATAATGAAGAATTTAACAAACTGAGTAAGGAAGTATTGGATAGGAAACATGATGATCAATATTTAGTGTGTATCAAAGATAGGACTGAAAATGATTTGACTAAAGTGAACAGTAATAAAGAGATGTTTCTTACAAATTTGTGGGGTAAGTTCAGTGATGATAACAAATTCAGTAACTTTTGGAAAAGACTTGAAATAGTTTGTGACAAAGTAAATCCAGATTGGTGGAATTACAAAAAAGTAAGTAAAGGTAGGGAAAGATACAATGACCAAGGTAATCTGATTGTTGAGACTCAAACTCAGGAAGGTTCTGATGTTGTTATTGATTTTATGCAAGCTGTAAGTAAAAGTAATAACCAAGGAGATAGTCCACAAGATTTTAACTTTAACGAAATTGAAAAAGATTTATTATGTGAGGAAGATAAAAATACTAAAGAAGAAAATTGCATTGGGTGTCTTTATATAAATGTCAAAATTTTTGGATGGCAAGGTAAGTGTTTGATTGATACTGGAAGTACAATCTCGGCTATTACTGAAAAATCGAGGGATAAATTGAAAGATATGGGGGTAAACAATTTGTTGAAATGCCTGTTAGTGGATTAAAAATTAGGGGTGCAACTGGTAAACAAAGTAAATAGTCAAAAGTCAAGTATTATTAAATTTTGTAATTGAAGGAAAAGAATTTGATCATGGGTGTTTAGTGGTTCCAGATTTAAGTGAAAACTTTATTCTTGGTATGGATTGGATTCTTAAGTGGAATATGAGCTTTGACTGGGGTGGTAAAAAATTAATTATTACGGGAGTTAATGATGATTACTTACTTTTGTCAAACGTTTATATACTTAACTGTAGTGATGCATGCAACCATATTAAGAATGTAGAGCATATAGACATTGTACATCAGGAGAATGATGACTTTGAGCAAACTCTTGAATTTAAAGACTTAGTTGAACTTAAAGTTAGGGAAGCTGATAGTCTTAATAATTCACAAAAAGAAATTTTGAGTCAACTATTATGGAAATATAAAGAAGTTTTTGACAAATGTCCCGGTCAAGTAAAAGGGTATTTCTGTAAACTGAACTTAAAACCTCATAATCCATTCTTTGTCAAATCATATAATATATCTTTAGGGAAGAGGGAAGCTGAAAGTCAAGAAATTCAAAAAATGGAAAAATGGGGAATTATTGAGAGAAGTAAAAGTGAATATAATAATCCATTAGTTGTCATTATGAAAAAAAGGGGGGCTGTGTGACTTGTACTTGATTCTAGACACCTAAATAAATTTTTGTTGAGAGAAAATGATCATCCTGAAAATATGGATGAACTTTTGTATAAATTTGAAGAGATTAAATCCATGTCAAGTTTAGATCTAACATCTGGTTTTCATCAAATTCCTTAGGAATATGAATCCAGAAAATATACTGCTTTTTTTGTACTGTGGAAATTCTTACCAATATTGTGTGGTACCCTTTGGTCTTAATGTTTCTGTGGCTGAATTCATTAGAGCTCTAGATAAAGTGTTGGGACATGATTTATATACAAAATTGATAGTGTATGTTGATGACATTCTTGTAACTAGGAAAACTTGGGAAGAACATTGTAAACTTTTAGAAGAAATATTCTTCAAGTTAAAGAAAAGTGGTATGACATTGAAACTGGAAAAATGCAAATTTTGGGTTAAAGAGTTGAGGTTTTAGGGTCACATTATCAATGAAAAGGGTATTTTACCTGATCAAGACAAAATCAAAGCGATAAAGGATTTTCCTATTCCAAAAAATAAGAAACAACTGAGATCTCTCTATGGACTTGCAGGATTTTACAGGAAATATTTAAATAGTCAAGCATTAAATGCACCTTGCCTTAACAATTTGGTAAAAAAGAATACCATTTGGGACTGGAATCAGGATTGTCAAAATGCCTTCCAATACATCAAAGATCAACTATGTCAAAGTAAAATTTTATATAGACCAGACATGTCTTTACCTTTCTGTATTATGATAGACAGTAGCGAAATTGGTTTAGGAGCACATTTATTTCAGGAAGTTGTATCTAATGGAAAACTTGAACACAGATCAATTGCATTTGCCAGTAGAGTACTTCAAAAACATGAGAAGCTATACACTGTAACTGAAAAGGAACTTTTGGCTATTCATTGGGCATTTACGAAATTTAGAAACTATCTCTTAGGACATAAAGTAATTGTTTATTCTGATCACAAGGCATTAAGTTATTTACATGAGTGCAAACCTTATCACAGCAGAATTACTAGATGGGCCCCGTTTTTACAACAATTTAATTATGAAATCAGGTACATAAAAGGGGAGAAAAATGTAATTGCAGATGCACTTAGTAGATTACCAGTGGGGGGGGGGGTGATGCTGAAAATTCTGGTTTTGATAGTAGGGAATTCAAAATTATGTTTCTTAGGGGGATTAAAGAGGAATCTGAAATTTAAAAAATTTGCAATGACATTCGAAGATTTCAAAATCACGATCAAAATTGGAAACAAGTGAAAAGTTATTTAGGGAAAAAGGGTCATGAAAAGGTTGATGAATACTATAAGGTTCACAAAAGGGGTATTATTTAGGAGAATGAGACCTGATTTTGATGACTGGAAATTATGCTGGCCTGAACAATGTATTGACACACTAATTAAATATATTCATGAAAGCTTTGCACATTGTGGCATCACTAAATGTATCCAGAAAATACAAGAAAACATTTATTTCTACAATATTGGTAAGAAGGTAAAAGAAATTATATCCAGATGTGGCAGATGCCAAAGAGTAAAGGTAAGTAATCAAACTTGTAGAGGACAAATGCAAAACATCCTGCCCAACAAGAAACTGGACTTCATTGCTATTGACATTTATGGTGCTCTACCTAAAACACGAGGAGGATTTAGTTACATTCTGGTGGTCCTTGATGTCTTTTCTAAGTTTATAAAATTATACCCACTGAAAAAGGCTACTAGTAAACAAATAATTTAAAAATTTATAAACAATTATTTCAATGTTGTTGGTCAACCTCAGGCAATCTTATCTGATAATGGTACTCAGTTTACTTCAAACTCATGGAAAAGGTTTGTTAGTAACGAAAATATTAAATATATATTAATTTCCTCACATAATTATCATGATCAATGTTTTTTATGACTGTCTGTTAAATAAGACATGATAAAGTTCTCATATCTGTGTGCTATTTGCAAAATAAGTAATTATTTTGCATTATCAAATTATTTCCATTATTAAAAAATTGTAATAATTTGTTAAGAATTTACTCAAATTACAATTGTAACCAAAAGATATTTCTAGTAATCATTTTTATACTGTCTCTGTGAAACTTTGTTTTCTCATTTTTTGAAATCTAGGCACTGCTTCACACAAATGTAGAGTACACTAATTAACATGCAAAAAGCTTATACTGTATGGTTTCAGACTGTACTCATGCTATGTAAATTTGGTTCAGCACAACTTAGTCTGTGTGTTCATGCTCGTTCCATAAAACAATTTATTGTTCTTCTGTGTCTAATGTCATGGCAGTTAATTTGTGCATTTCAGTAATCATATCATCATCAGTAGTAAAATTTTATTTTGGTAGCAATTTTTGATAAAATCAGTCATTTTATATTACTATAGCATGATTTAATATTGAATTTGAGTAATATAGTATAAATTTTGTATGAAAAAAACGTTGTGCTCTTGTTTATCCTAAAAACTGATCATAATTTTGTCTTGTGTGATATAAATTTAAAATCTTTCATGATTGTGAATACTCCCCAATTCTGTTGTCACACAATGTCATGCACATCTGATGCCTGACATTATGTGAGGGGGCTATTGTAACATATTTAGCCAGATGGGTCCCGTTTGTTTAAATAACTGAAGTATTCAGTACCATAGTTGGTCGTAGTATTGTAGCCTAATATTCAATGTTTATAATGTATATGCATCTTATTATTAATAGGGTCTTCTAAAAAACTAAATTAATTAAGTATTGAAAGTCGTAACAACAATGTAAACGTATATTAACACTGCACTAATTGTTGTTTAGTTATGATCTTTTGTATTATTTCATTTTGATATGGAAATATTTTTATTACATCTGTCATACTTTTATGTATCTTTATGTAAAGCAAAATATGCATATGTTTGATGAACAAATTGTTAAATATTTAAATGTTGTAGTTCTGTGTTCTAGAAGGCTCTAGAAATACTAGAATGTATTAATATGCGCGAATTGGCGCGAACTCAGTCAGTCTGGAGTCTTATGGCAGTCTTAGTGGAGTAACATATTAGTTAGTGTGGAAGTGTGTTGTGAAATGCTTTATCAGGAATGGATGAATAAACATACTTAAAAAAAAAGAAAGTGTCACAAATGTAGTTTTCTGAAAACCCAAGAACCCGTTGGCATAACATAATTTTGTAATGTGTTAATGGCAGGCGAGCTACAAGATCTTCGAGACCATTGAACATCTGCAACAGATGATGTATAGAAAAATGTGGCTTTAATGTATGTCCAGTAAAAAAGAAATGTGCCACAGGGTGCGCGCCAACTTTGAAAAAGGGTTCTACACAACTCGCAACTTAGGGAAGGTTAAATTTTGTGTGTAATCACAACATAACTAACAGCTGTCTTCAAGTTTTCAGAGCAGACTGGGTCTGAGTATCAATGAGAAGTTAACAGTACCAAAATAAATGAAGGGATCCAAAGGAATATAAAAGGATGCCAAGAGGACCACCGGGATAGGATGTGTCACAGCCCACTCCACTAGAATAAGCTGGTTACAGAATAGCGAACCAATGACAATACATTCCCCATGATGAGTAAAATTACTAATACACAACCGCTCTCTTTAAAGATAGTGCTTAATGATCAAAGTATGTTTATATTTAGATTAATTAATATGGTATTGAATGATGTTTGTTTTCTTGCAGGATATAAATATTTTTGTGTTCATAATTACCTGATTTCAGCAAGCATGTTCAGAGTATTTATGCTTAATATTGTATTGACTGACGTTTTGTGTTCTTGCAGGATATGAATATTTTTGTGTGTATATAATTCTATTATTTCAGGAAGTATGTCCAGTATACTCATGTTTGCTTTAGTTACCATATAAGAATACATAATTTTAGTTCTTTTATGTGAACAACCTCACACTGAATTAAGGGAGAAGATTTCAAGCGAAAACTACAGGCAAATAATAACAAGTCAGAGGGACCGTGTTAGAATGGGTTTGTGTGATAAAGGTATTACGCCGCGCAGTGTCGTAGTGTAGACGGGCCCTTTAGTAGTAGCTTAGTGCATGCTCTAACGCCTTGTGCTGCACCACGCTGCTTGCTGCAAGTGCTGTGCCTTATGCTTTGCTCATGTATGTCACCAAACTGTTCTGTCAGTTGAAAATTTATTTGCTGCTGGCTGCCAATGGTATGCTTTGTTTTTTTGACTGTGTACCATGCTAAACCATTCTATCAATTGTATAAATAAGTGTCTAGTAATAAGTTATTAGCTTCTGATTTATTTTATGTTCTTTAAAAATATGGCTACCTTTATTGTAAAGCTACCAGGTATGCCCAGTATATTTGTTTATATTTTGTGTATATTTTATTTGTGTGTATAATTTGTTGCTTAATTCTTGTGTAATTCTTGCCCCATGTTCGGGAAGTACAAAATTCTGTGAAAAACCATTTGAGAAAAGTGATTAGCACGAACTGAAGTTCTCGGACAATCGTGTGCAACGATGTGATTAGATTTAAGTTAGGGAAAGGAATGTAGGGACTACGTCCTAGCATGGTCTACGGCGAGGTGCAGCACCAGTGATAGCCCCGCTACACTCCACACGAGGCGGGCCCAGCTGCCGGTGAGCGAGCATTCGGGGGACCGGAGACGTAAATGCCAGCCGCCGCCCCGCACATGCCACACCACGGGGGTCTGCTGTCGCAGATCACCACCCGGGCGAGAGGCAGTCACTGCGGCCAGCTGAGAGGTGGACAAGCTGCTAACCTTGGGCCCGACCCGAGATCACGGAGCTGCGCCATGCCGGGGGGTCATCAACGGCTTCAAAACGGTTGCGTGGGTGTCCGCTCAAACAGCGCTCTGGGTGGTGCGGTCATAGCCGTGGGGTGCAGTCCAGCACACTCCGCCTGCACCATCCCCGATAAAAAAGGACAACAGTGCTGTACCAACAGACTGACCAATCCTCAGCTAGACATCAGTGAGTAGTACCTCTGATTCCGTGTTGCATATAAACGAGACTGCAAATGGTTCTGTATACAACTTGACTCTGACTAATCCTCTAGTTGCTGCTCGACACTGAGTACCATGACTCAGTGACCAGTGCTGCCATGGAAAAAGACAGCTATCAAATAGTACAAACTAAAAAACTGTGCACGGATAGCTCCTCCCAGTCCTTCAGTACAAAGTTCCCTCCCCAACGATAACCCTAGGTCGTGTGTCGGCAAAGCGATCATTAGTTATCGCAATGCAATGTGTGTAAATATAATAGACATGCACGTCAAAGTGCTTCAATAATAACATTTGCGACAGACGCAATGACAAATTTTCTTGCATTCCTTAAACTTTGCATTTTTTTGGTGTCATGATCTGCATTGATTTGTGTTTTTAATTTGTTTTAATTGTTTTTTATGTGTTTATGATTGTTTATGAATTGTTTCCTCCACTGATTGGTCTCACCAGCCATGCCTGAGTTCCCACTGACTCATTAGGCTTAGTACTAAGATGTTTTTAATTGTTTATCTGAATATTTTATGTGCCACTCAGGCTACTACCCCTCCAAGTAACTTAGCTTGGGGATTAATTTTTACACAAATTTACCATTCAGATTGTAGCATATTATGCAAAATGCCTCACTCTAAATTTCTTATGAACAAGGGGTTGATGAAAGACGGCTCTCTGCCTCTTTTCATTTATTTCAATGTTTGCTCACCTCCCTTTGAAGTTATAGAGTTAGATTCTATTTTCAATTTAAAAACTTATTGATTTATTGACTATGTTTGATTTCTGTTAAAACGGTAAATGATGACTAGTGAGTTTTAGTTTGGTGTTCGATTCGTATGTATCGGAGTGGTGGTCTCACTCGGCATGTGGAACAAAGATCTATTCTTTGTTCAACTTTATCCAGCCCTTCAGGCGTTGAAATAATGCTACCTCTTACTGCATCTGTAATATCTTTCTTCGTCCATTAAATAGTTAAACGTGATACTTAGTTTATTTCTTTTACAATTTATTGAGTTTACCAGATTTTCTACATCTTGTGCCCACGTGGTGTTTAACTTTCGGCAGGTTGTATATCTTGCCTTTCCTTTCGCTATGCCGCTATGCCTCAACAGATATAATGATTGCTTACATTATCAGTTCACTCGTGTGTAAGGTTTGTGTGATATTCAGCGGCCCCTTCTGGGTATTGGAAGTGGAACATAGTGCACGTGCTTCTGAATATCGTAACTTGGCAGATTCGGCTTATCTGCCTGGTTGTGCATTTTGCTGTATTTCATGTCGCAATCTTCTGTGAGAGTAAATGTCGCAGCTATGCGCTCGTGAATGATTGTGTCCCATGTCCTACCAATCCTCCTGTTTCTTATATGTTTTACAGCCTCGTGTTTGCTTATCTGTCCCCTCTTGGTGTGTGAACAACATTAGTATGTAGTAAGTTACAGTGGGATGCACTTTTATTGTGTGTTTAAAATCGGTATTGCCCCCACTTCCATGTGAAGTGGCAATAAAACAGCTTAGTTAAACTTTCCCTTGTTTGTAATTTAACCTCAGATTCGTTTTATTATTATGGTTTCCCTCTGCTTCCCGGAAGAAACCTCATGTATTCTGTTGCGCAAATCTCTTATCTTGGAGTTCTTTTGCTAGGACTTTTTTTAGTTTTAAATAACTGCAGCTCTTTTATCTGGCGGTTTCCAGTCAGGATTAGTTATCTGAAATTTAACAAACGTCTATTATCTGGCAGTTCCCTGCCAGGGTCAGTTATTTGAAATTAACCAGCCGCTTTTAAATGGAAGATGCCAGATTGACTTTATAATGGTAAGGAATAGATTTAGAAACCAGGTTCTAAACTGTAAGGCATATCCAGGGGCAGATATAGACTCTGACCATAACGTATTGGTTATGAACTGCAGATTAAAAGTTAAGAGACTACAGAAAGGTAGTAAGGTTAGGAGATGGAACCTGGACAAATTGAAGGAACCAGAGGTGGTTGAGAGTTTCAGAGCTAGGATTAGGCAAGGATTGGCTGAAAGAGGGGAAAGTAATACAGTAGAAGAAGAATGGGTAGCTTTGGGAGATAGGGTAGTGAAGGCAGCAGAGGACCATATAGGCAGAAGGACAAGGTAATAATAATAATAATAATAATAATAATAATAATAATAATAATAATAATAATAATAATAATAATAATAATTTATTTGTCTGTAGATCATATTTACAATGATATTAGACAAGTAATGTTGTTAATTTTATATAACATAAGAAATAAAGAAAATTTTACAAATTTATCATTTATAAATATAACATGTGGTATTTAAGTATTAGAAATTTAGTGAAAAGACACAGTCCACTTCTCTGTTTCCAGCACTACATCAGTTCACCTTTAAATTACAAATTTTCTATTAAATATTCCTTCACCTTATACCAGCATCCAGAGATGAGATGTTCCTTTAATTTTCTTTTGAAGGCACTACGTTCCTTTATGCATCTGATGCTAAGAGGCAGTTTGTTGAAGAATCTGCATCCTGCGTTTATAGGATCCCTATCTGTCATGTTTAGCCTTTTGCTGAAAAAATGGTATTGTTCTTTAGTTCTTGTATTGTGGTTATGAATATCACTGTTTAGTAGAGCTGTACAGTTTACCATAAGGAAAACCATTGTCTCATATATATATACAGACTTGGTACAGTTAGTATCTTAAATTCTTTAAATTTGTTTTTGCATGATTCCCTTGGTGATAGTTTGGCTAGGCATCTGATGGCTTTCTTTTGAAGTTTTAAGTCTCTGTATGTGTACATCAGCTGCTCCTCCCCATAGTGGTATACCATATGATAAGTGTGGGAAGATAAGTCCATAGATAGGTCTAATAGAAATCCCTGGATGACACAGGATATACTGAACTTAATTGATGAGAGGAGAAAATATAAAAATTCAGCAAGTGAAACAGGAAAAAAGGGAGTACAAACGTCTGAAAAATGAGACTGACAGGAAGTGCAGAATCGCTAAGCAGGAGTGGCTAGAGGACAAATGCAGAACCGTAGAAGAATGCATAACCAGGGGAAAGATAGCTACCACCTACAGGAAAATAAAAAAGATATTTGGAGACAAGAAGAGCAGCTGTATGAATATCAAGAACTCAGACGGAAATCCAGTACTAAGCAAAGAGAGGAAAGCTGAACTGTGGAAGGAATATATAGAGGGGCTATACAAAGGAAAAAAACTTGAAGGCAGTATTCTAGAAATTGAAGTGCAGGAAGATGAAATAGGAGATATGATACTGCGAGAAGAATTTGACAGAGCGCTGAAGGACATTAGTAGAAACAAGGCCCCTGGAGTAGATGATATTCCGTCTGAATTGCTAATGTCGTTAGGAGAGCCAGTCGTGAAAAAATTGTATCACCTGGTATGCAAGATGTATGAGACAGGTGAAATACTCTCCGACTTCAAGAAGAATATTGTAATTCCAATTCCAGTGAAAGCAAGTGCAGACAAGTGCGAAAATTACAGAACCATCAGTTTAATAAGTCATGGGTGCAAAATACTAACACGAATTATTTACAGACGAATGGAAAAACTTGTGGAATCCGATCTCGGGAAAGATCAGTTTGGATTTAGGAGAAAGGTAGGAACACAGGAGGCAATACTCACATTACGACTTATCTTAGAAGATAGGCTAAGGAAAGGGATACCTGCGTTTTTAGCATTTGTCTATTTGGAGATAGCTTTTGACAACGTCGATTGGAATACACTCTTCCAAATTCTGAAGGTAACAGGGGTAAAATATAGGGAGCGAAGAGTTATTTTCAACCTATACAAAAACCAGACAGCGTTTATGTGAGTCGAAGGGCAAGAAAGAGACGCAGAGGTTGGAAAGGGAGTAAGACAAGGTTGTAGCCTTTCGCCAATGTTGTTCCGTCTGCACATTGAGTGAGCAGGCAGTGGAGGAATGGATGGAGAAATCTGGAGAGGGCATTAAAGTGCAAGGAGAAGAAGTAAAAACATTGCGGTTTGCCGATGACATAGTAATTCTGTCAGAGACCACAAAAGATCTGGAAGAGCAATTGAATGGAATGGACAGTGTCTTGAAAGGAAGATATAAGAAGAACATTAACAAGAGTAAAACGAATGTAATGGAATGCAATGTCAGAAAATCAGGTGATGCTGAAGGAATTAGATTAGGTAATGAGACAATAAAAGTAGTAGATGAATTTTGTTATTTGGGTAGCAAGATAACTTATGACGGCCATAGTGAAGAAGATATAAAATGCAGAATTGTTATGGGAAGAAAAGCATTTCTAAAGAAGCGAAACTTGTTAACATCCAATATTAATTTAAATGTTAGGAAATCCTTTCTGAAAGCATTTGTCTGGAGTGTAGCGTTGTATGGCAGTGAAACGAGGACGATAAGGAGTTCAGATAAAAAGGTGATAGAAGCTTCTGAAATGTGGGGCTACAGACGAATGATGAAAATTAGATGGATAGATCACGTAACTAATGAGGAGGTGCTTAACTGAATCGGGGAGAAACGGAGTTTCTGGCATATTCTGACTAAGAGAAGGGATAGATTGGTTGGACATATTCTGAGACACCAAGGAATTGTCAACTTAGCATTAGAAGGTAGTGTGTGGGGTAAATATCGTAGAGGGAGACCGATGGACGAATATAGCAAGCAGATTCCAAAGGATGTAGGTTGCCGAACGTATTCTCAGATGAAGAGACTTGCACAGGACAGGTTAGCGTGGAGAGGTGCATCAAACCAGTCTGCGAACTGAAGACCACAACAACAACTACAGCACACCGAAAAGGACGCACTTGCGAGCGCCGTCTGAACTGACACAGCCGACACCCGGGGAGGACAGAGAAGGGGAAAGCAGGGCGGCACTCGAGAGCTTCTGCCAGAGGGGCCTCCTGTGCTGTGGAGAACGTTCAGGATACTGGCATAGTCAATTTCGCTGTACACATCTCGCCCTTTCTAATCAGCCAGTCATTAGAGATCTTTATTGCAAAATTTCAAATACTGGACGACTACCTCGCCGGGCCACTCATTCGAGCTCGGTGGGCCGCACGTGGCCCGCGGACCACAGGTCGAGTACCGCTGCTCTACACTCACTATAAAGTTCATTTATCTGACACATTGGTGTGTCGAAAAGTAGAAAAGGAAATGTCCTTAATGTGGAATTGCATTATCAAGATGCATTTCCTTAAAACGACGTCAAATAAAATGTTAACCCACTATGCTCCATTCGAGCAACGTTATACCCTGTAATTCTGTGACATTTATTTTCTTGACATGAAACTGTACTGGACAACGAAATACTGACATTATTGTAGATAACTTTGGTGTCGTATTTGAATGAATAAAAGATGATAAATAAAGTAATCGAATTTGTCGTGTTTTAGTGCAGTGCAGTGAGAACCAAATACGAAAAATTGGATGATTATGTCATGCCACAGAATTTCTGTGTAAAAACGAAGTAGTCTAACGTGCGCGTGCGCGCGCGCACACACACACACACACACACACACACACACACACACACACATCAAAATTATTTACGAACGCCTGTAATTTACGAGAATAACTACAGAATATTTATTATCTAGCCTACAATACATAAGTATGAAGATATCCTGTATACCGGTTTTCCGACATATTGATGACGTTATAGGTCTAAGCTGACGGATGGTATCCCAGTCTTCAGTTATGCCCGATTGTGTATTCAGAAGATAAATTGCTATACTTCATTATATTCAATAACTACATGTACGAATTAATGCATTTTAGGCATAACTGCAGAAAGTTAATCGAGTACTTCTTAATCATTTAATGATATTGCCTTTTTTGGCCTGATGTGACAGTGCACAGATTAAAACTGAAATCGTGAATGTATTGACAGTCGTCCATAGTGCAGGTTATGTTGAATAGTGACAGCTATTTTGAGTTGGCGAAGTCAACAAATGCACAAGCGAAATTAGTCGTTGTGGTAAGCACTGTCAACGTTGTCGCCACATTTATTTTGAAATGCTAATTACACTTCATTATAAGAATTTAAAATTTCCAGATAATCACAGGGAAAAAGAAAACAATCACGTTTCCTTTGAGTATTTTGGGCATCCTCTGCACATGTAATACAAGCTAAGAAAATTGCAATGACGGTTTATTGCTTAACTTTTACCCCGTTTTGTTTATTGTAGATGACGTGGGAATTACACATCTCACGTTAAACTGAATTCTTCACTAGTCGCAAAAAATTCCGCTAGGAGCAGGACTGCAGCCACTTATTCTATCCACCTTGACTGCAGCCTTGTGTTTACATATGGGACAGTCACGTCACATAAATTTCCGGCAACTAAACGTCCGAACAGCCGTGTGCGTACTGCCGCGAGAGAGACCCATTCTCAACGACGTAACAAGAATTGGCCATTGATCACACAAGGTGAAACAGGCTTCGTCATTGATATATTTACGAAATAAAGCCATATGTACACTGAATTGTTCATGTAAAAGAAATGTCACGAAAATATGACTGTTAATTTAGTGTAAAATCCGTATAAGTAGGTCTACACAATTGACTTAAAAACTGCTGAGTACATCCAATATCTATTTTTTAAAAAAAAGACAATACAGCTAATAAATACACTGGATGTTAAACCTTGAGTCAGTGTAGGAGAGCAGCCAGGACTTCCCGACCGTCCGACAGATGTTTCTATGGTTACGCTACCGTGATACAAGGTCTTTGCGTGATACTTACACCGTCGGCTCAAGGAAGGGGATAGGTAACGCTGATGTGCCACTCTCCGAGATTTCTGACGTCACATCCTGCTTTTACCTGTCGAGGAGCGTTTTTCTCCCGTGAAACGTAACAGAAGTTCTGCGATGTTTCGGCAACGTGCCACGTTAAGTGGGACCAATAGGAAACAAGAACGTCATGTTCCGATCTTTCCCAGTTAAGTTCGGTTTATTATTCACTTCTAGCAACATGGCGACCGCGTTGCTACAGCCCTCGGCACACGAAACGAGGCAGTTAACATTAATGTGTGCGGGAACGGGAAATACGACGCTACGAGGCACAGGGACAAGCTGCTTAACGTGATCACCCGGAACTCCCGTTAAATTCTTCTATTTTTTTTATTTTTTGTTTACATTTATATTTGTGTAGTTATTTATTTCATGTTGTTATCGACGCCACATTACATTCGCCATGAAATATGAATGTCGGTAATCGTCACGACGTTGTGCCTGACGTCGTGGGTCAAAGCAGACGGGTGGTATCGGAAGATCAAGTATTCCCTACGAATGGTTCCCCTGCCATTATTTCACCGCTGAATCCGCTCCCGTACCCATAATCTTATGCGGGATTTTCTCCTCTCACTTCGACAACAGCTGGTTACACCAAAACAGGTAATTCAGTAAGATTCATTTTAAACATGTACTCCTCGACGTGTGTGCTTCGCGCTCCAAATAAAGCTGTAGCAGGCGACGACTGAGAGCTGAAAACTGTCGCTAGACCAGAGAGCTCTGAAAGCCCAAAGCACGTTAAGCGGCTCGTCCCGTGTGCCCCGTAGCGTCGTATTTCCAGTAGATGTTAACTGCCTCGTTTCGTGTGCCGACGGCTTTAACGGTGGGAGACTTATCGTTTTAAGGGAGAGAGAGAAGGTTGAGAGAGGATAGAGAGCAGGGAGAGAGAGGGCAGAGAGAGAGAAAGACACAGAGAAGGAGTGAGAGGGGAGAGAGAGAATTAATGGTCAGAGAGGGGAGAGAGAGGGAGAAGGGGGAGACAGGGGATAGAGAGAAGCAGGAGAGAGAGAGAGATGAGAGAGAGAAGGAAGAAATAGAAGGGAGAGGAAGAGGAGTGAGAGGGAGAGAGAGAGAAGGGAGAGAGAGGGAAGAGAGAGATGGGAGAAGGAGAGAAAGAGAGACAGAAATGAGAGACAGAAGGGTGAGAGAGAGGGGAGAGGGGGGAAGAGAGAGTGGCGGGGGAGAGAGAGAGAGAGTAGGGTGAGAGAGAGAAGGGAGAGAGAGAAGGGAGAGAGATGGAGAGCCGACAGAGAGAGAAAGAGAGAGAGAATGGAGAGAGTGGGAGCGAGAGAGAGAGAGATAAAAGGGAAAGAGAGGGAAGAGAGAGAGAGGCGGGAGAGGGAGAGAAATGAGAAAGGGGTAAGAAAGAGAGAAGGGATAAAGATAGAGAGAGAAACGGGACAGAGAGAAGGGAGAGAGATGGAGGGCGAGAGAGAGAGAAGGGAGAGAGAGGGTAGTGAGAGAGGTGGGAGAGAGAGAGAGAAAGAGAGATAGAAGGAAGAAAGAGAAAAAGCAGAAAAGAAAGGCCAGAGATAGAAAGAGAGAGACAGAAGGAGAGAGTGAAGCGAAAGAGATTGTGAGAGAGAGGGGTAGAGGGAGGCGGGAGAGAGTGATAAGGGAGAAAGGGGTGAGAGAGAGAGAACGGAGAGAGAGGGGATAGAGAAGGTGGAGGGAGGGGAGAGAGAGGGAGACAGACTCAGAGAGAGACGGGCGAGAGAGGGGAGAGAGATAGAAAAGGGAGAGAGAGGGGGAGAGAAAGAGAGAGAAAAGGGAGAGAGCGGGAAGATAGAGAGGCATGAGAGAGAGAGAGAAAGAGAGCGAGAAGGGAGTGAGAGAAGGGAGAGAGAGGGGGCCCGAGAGAGAGATGGGAGAGAGAGGGAAGAGAGAGAGGCATGAGAGAGAGAGAAAGAGTGCGAGAACGGAGAGAGAGAAGGGAGAGAGATGGAGGGGCGAGAAAGAGGAGGGAGAGAGAAGGAAGAGAGAGAGGTGGGAGAGAGAGAGAAAGAGAGAGAGAATGGAGAAAGTGGGGGGCGAGAGAGACAGAGAAAAGGGAGAGAGAGGGAAGAGAGAGAGGTGGGAGAGAGAAAGAGAAAGAGAGGGAGAAGGCAGAGAGGGAGAAAGAGAGAGAGAAGGAAGAGAGAGGATGGAGAGAGAAAGAGAGAGAAGGGAGAGAGAGGCACAAGGGAGATGGGAGAGAGAGAGAAAGGAGAGAGAGAAGGGCGAGAGAGAGGGGTGAGAGAGAGTGAATGGAAAAAGGGGGATAGAAGTGAGAGAGAGAGAAAGAGAGAGAGAAGGGAGAGAGGGGGGAAACAGAGAAGGGAGAGAGAGGGAAGAGACAGAGGCATGTGAGAGAGAGAGAGAAGGCAGAAGTAGGGGAGAGAGAGACAGACACAGTGAGAGACAGGAGAGAGAGGGGAGAGAGAGAGAGAAGAATGAGAGAGGGGGGCAAGAGAGAGAGAAGGGAGAGAGAGGGAAGAGATAGCGGTGGGAGAGGAAGAAAGAGAGAGCGAATGGAGAAAGATAGATAGAAGTGAGAGAGAGAGAAAGAGAGAGAAAAGGGAGAGAGAAGGGAGAGAGAAGAGAGAGAGAGAGAGAGAAGGGAGAAAGAGGGAAGAGAGAAATGTGGAAGAGACAGAAAATAGAAAGAGGAGGGAGAGAGAGAAGGGAGAGAGTGAGAAGAGAGAGAGAGAAGGAAGAGAGAGAAAGAGAAGGAGGAATAAGAGAGAGGGGAGAGAGAGAGGACAGGGAGATAGCATGAGGAGAGAGATGTGAGAGAGAGAGAGAAAATAGAGAGAGGGGATAGAGAGAGAAGGGAGAGAGAGGAGGGGGAGATAGAAAGAGAGAGAGAAGGAAGAGAGAGGGAGAGAGAGAGAGTAGGGAGAGAGAGAAGGGAGAGAGAGGGGAGAGAGATAGAGATAAGGGAGACAGAGGGAAGTGAGCGAGGTGGGAGAGAGAGAAAATAGAGAGAGGGGAGAGTGTAAGAAGGGAGAGAGAGGAGGGGGAGATAGAAAGAGAGAGAGAAGGAAGAGAGAGGGAGAGAGAGAGTAGGGGGGAGAGAGAGAAGGGAGAGAGAGGGAAGAGAGTAAGAGAGTGCGGTGTGAGAGAGAGAGAAATAGAGAGAGAGAAGGGAGAGAGAAATGAAAGTGAGAAGGGACAGGGAGGGGTGAGAGAGAGGCAGACACAGAGAGTGATAGGAGGGAGGGGGGAGAGAGACAGAAGGGTGAGAGATAGAGAGAAGGAAGAGAGAGGAACAGAGAGAGGTGAGAGAGAGAGAGAGAGAGGGGTGGGAGATATAAGGGAGAGATAAAAGGGAGAGAGAAGGGAGAGGGAAGGAAGAGAGAAGGGACAAGGAGAGGCGAGAGAGAGAGACACGGAGAGTGACGGGAGAGAGGGGGAGAGAGAGAGAAGGGTGAGAGAAGGGGGCGAGAGAGAGATAGAAGGAAGAGAGAAAGAAAGAGAGAGAGAGACGGGAAAGGGAGAGAAAGAGAGAGAGAGAGAGAAGGGAGAGAGAGAAGGGAGAGAGAGGGGAGAGAGATATAGAGAAGGGAAAGAGAGGGAAGAGAGAGATGTGTGAGAGAGAGAAAATAGAGAGAGGGGGGAGAGATAGAGAGAAGGGTGAGAGCGGGAAGAGAGTGAGGTGGGAGAGAGAGAAAATAGAGAGAGGGGAGACAGAGATGGGAGACTGAGAGAAGGGAGAGAGAAAAGAGAGAGAAAGAGAGAGGGGAGAGAGAGAGGCGGGAGAAAAAGAGAAAATAGAGAGGAGAGAGAGAAGTGAGAGAGAAGGGAGAGAAATGGGGGAGAGAAGGGAGCGGGAGGTGAGGGATAGAGACATACAAAGTGATAGACAGGAGAAAGAGGGGAGAGAGAGAGAGGGAAAGGTGAGAGAGAGGGGTGAGGGAGGGAGAGAAGGGGAGAGAGGGAAGAGAGAGAGGTGGAAGAGAGAAAATAAAGAGAGGTAGGAAAAAAAGGGAGAAGAGAGAGAGAAGGGAGAGAGAGGGGAGAGAGATAGATAGAAGGGAGAGAAAGGGAAGAGAGAGAGGTGGGAGAGAGAGAAAATAGAGTGAGGGAGAGAGAGAGAAGGGAGAGAGAAGGGGGAGAAAGAGAAGGGAGAGATAGAAGGGAGAGAGAGAAGTGAGAGAGAGAAAGAGATAGCCAGGAGACAGAGAGAAAGAGAAAAGTGAGACAGAGGGAAGACAGAGAGGTGGGAGAGAGAGGTAGATACAGACAGAGACAAGAGAGTGGGGTGGTAGAGAGAGAGAGAGGTGAGAGAGGGGGGCGATAGAGAGAGAAGGGAGAGAGAGAAAGAGCGAGAGAAGGGAGAAAGAGGGATAGAGAGAGACAAGGGAGAGAGAGAGAGAAAGGTTGAGAGAAGAGAGAGAGAGAAGGGAGAGAGAGGGAAGAGAGAGAGGTGAGAGAGAGAGAGACAGAAGGGTGAGAGAAGGGATAGGTAGGGGACAGGGAGACAGACACAGAGAGAGATGGGAGAGAGAGGGGAGAGAGAGAGAGAGAGAAGGGTGAGAGAGGGGGCGAGAGAGAGAGAAAGGAGAGAGAGGGAAGAGATAGAGGGGTGAGGGAGAGAGAGAAGAGAGAAGGGAGAGAGACGAGAGAGAGAAGGCAGAGAGAGGGGGGAGAGAGAGATAGAAACAGAGAGAGATGAGAGAGAGAGAAAGGAGAGAGAGAAGGGAGAGAGAAGGGAGTGAGATGGGAGAGAGAAGGGAAAGGGAGGGGTGAGAGAGAGAGAAGGGCGCAAGATGGTGAGCGAGGGAGAAGCGAGAGAGAGGGGAGAGAGAAGTGAGGGAGAGGGAAGTGAGAGAGGTGGGAGTGAGAACGAAAGAGAGAGAGAAGGGAGAGAGAGAGAGAAGGGTGAGAGAGGATAGAGAGAAGGGAGAGGGAGGGCAGAGAGAGAGACAGACACATAGAAAGGAGCGAGGGGGGAGAATGAATGGTAAGAGAGTGGAGAGAGAGAGAGAGAAGGGAGAGAGAGGGGAGAGAGAGAGGTGGGAGAGAGAGAGAATAGAGAGGGGTGAGAGAGAGAAGGGAGAGAGATAAGAGAAAGAGGCATGAGAGAAAGAGAAACGAATGGTGAAGGGAGAGAGAGAGAAAGAGAAAGAGAAGGGAGAGATAGATGGGAGAGAGAGGAGGGAGAGGGAGAGAGTCAGAGAAGGGAGAGAGGGGCACGAGAGTGACAGAATAGAGAGAGGGAAGAAAGAGAGTAGGAAGAGAGAAGGGAGAGAGATGGGTGGGAGAGGGGAGAGGGAGGCGAGAGAGAGAGGCAGACAAAGAGAGAGACTGGTGACAGAGGGGGGAGGGAGAGAGATGGGAGGGAGGGAGAGAGAGAAGGGAGAGAGAGGGAAGAGAGAGATTGGAGAGAGAGAGAAAGAGAGAGAGAGGAGAGACAGAAGGGTGAGAGAGGGGGGAGAGGGGTGAAGAGAGATTGGTGGGAAAGAGAGAGTAGGGTGAGAGAGAGAAGGGAGAGAGAGAAGGGAAAGAGAGGGTAGAGTGATAGTTGGGAGAGAGATAAAATAGAGAGAGGGGAGAGAGAGAAGGGAGAGAGAAGGGAGAGAGAGAGAAAGGAGAGTGAGAAGGTAGAGGGAACAGAGGGTGGAGGAGGGAGAGAGGAAGATAAGGGATAGAGAGAACGGAGAGAGAGGGGAGAGAGAGAGAAGGGAGAAAGAGGGAAGAGAGAGAGGAATTAGGGAGAGAGAGATGAGAGAGGGAAGGGAGAGAAAGGGGGGAGAGAGAGAGAAGGTAGAGAGAGGGGGGGCGAGAGAGAGAGAAAAGGGAGAGAGAGGGAAGAGATAAAGACGTCAGAGAGAGAGAAAGAGAGCGAGAAGGGAGAGAGAGAAGGGAGAGAGAGGGAAGAGAGATAGGTGGGAGAGAGAGAAAATATTGAGAGGGGAGAGAGAGAAGGGAGAGAGAGGGGAGAGAGAGAGAGAGAAAGGAGAGTGAGAAGGGAGGGGGAAGAGAGGGTGGAGGGGGGAGAGAAGATGAGAAGGGAGAGAGAAGGGACAGAGAGAAGGAAGAGAGACGGGGAGTGAGAGAGAAGGGAGATGGAGGTACATCTACATCTACATACATACTCCGCAATTCACCGTAAGGTGCGTGGCGAAGGCTACACTGTATCACTACTAGGCATTTACTTTCCTATTCCACTCCCAAATTGAACGAGGAAAGAAAAGAATGCCTATATGCCTCCGTACGAGCCCTAATTTCTCTTATCTTGTCTTTGTGATCTTTACGCGAAATGTAAGTAGGCGGCAGTAAGATCTTACTACACTCAGCTTCAAATTCCGGCCCTCTAAATTTACTTTAAGCAATTCACGAAAAGAACGTCGTCTTTCTTCCAGCGATCCCCAATTGAGTTGCCGGAGCATTTCCGTGACACTCGCGCATTGGTCGAACCTACCGGTAACAAATCTAGCTGCTCGCCTCTATGTCTTCCTTTAAACCGATCTGCTGCGGGTCCCAAATACTTTAGCAATACTCAAGACGTGGACGTACAAGCGTTTTAAACGCGGTCTCCTTTTGAGGTGAAGTACATCTTCCCAAAATTCTCCCAATAAACCGAAGTCGGCTGTCTGCCTTACTCACAACTGTCCTTACATGCTAATTCCATTTCATATTGCTCTGCAATGTTACGCCTAGATATTTGAACGACGCGACAGCATCAAGAAGCTCACTACTAATGCTGTATTCGAACATTATAGGATTGTTTTTTCTACTCATGCGCATCACCTTACATTTTTCTACATTGAGAGCTAGCTGCCATTCTTCGCACCAACTAGAAATTTTGTCTAAGTGATCCTGTATGCTATTACAGTCAGTTACAGACAACACCCTCCCATACACCACAGCATCATCAGCAAACAGCCGCAAATTACAACTTACTCTGTCCATCAGATTATTTATATAGATAGAAAATAATAGCGGCCCTATCACACTCCCCTGGGGCACGCCTGACGATACACTCGTCTCTGATGAACACTCGCCGTCGAGAACAACGTACTGCGTTCTATTACTTAGGAAGTCTTCCAGCAAGTCACAAATCTGTGAACCTATTCCATAAGCTCGTATCTTCGTTAGCAGTTTGCAGTGTGGCACCGCGTCGAACGCCTTTTTGAAGTCGAGAAAAACACAATCCGCCTGTTGCCCTTCGTCCATGGCTCGCAAGATGTCATGTGAGAAAAGGGCAAGCTGAGTTTCAAATGAACGATGTTTCCTAAACCCGTGCTGATTCATGGAAAGAAGCTTTTCCGTTTCAAGGAAATTTACTATATTCGAACTGAGAATCTGCTCCAAAATTCTACATGAAACCGATGTCAACGATATTGGCCTGTAATTGTATGGGTCAGTTCTCTTTCCTTTCTTATACTCGGGAGTCACCTGCGCCTTTTTTCCAATCACTAGGAACTTTGCGCTGAATTAAAGATTCGCTATAAATGCAAGCTAAGTAGGGGGCCAATGCTGCAGAATAGTCTTTGTAAAACCGAACTGGTATTCCATCCGGACCTGCAGACTTTTTCGTATTTAGCTCTCTCAGCTGCTTCTCTACACCGGAAATACCTATTGCTATGTCCCCCATTTCGGAATTAGTACGTTGATCAAATGATGGTATATTTGTGCGATCCTCCTGCGTGAAAGATTTCTTTAAGGTTAAATTTAGAACTTCAGCTTCCCATTTGCTTTCTTCTATTACTGCCCCAGAAAGAGAAAGAGGGGCTAGAGAGAGAGAAAGAGAGAGAGAGAAGGGAGAGAGAGGGGGGAGAGAGAGGGGGGAGAGAGGGGTGGGAGAGGGAGGAGAGGGAGGTGTGAGAGAGAGAGAATGAGAGAGAGAGAGAGAATGGCGAGAGAAGGGAGAGGGAGGGGAGTGAGAAGGGACAGGGGGGGTGAGAGAGAGGCAGACACAGAGAGTGATAGGAGAGAGGGGGAGAGAGAGAGAAGGGTGAGAGATAGAGAGAAAGAAGAGAGAGGGAACAGAGAGAGGTGTGAGAGAGAGAGAGTGAAAAGAGAGGGGTGAGACATAGATGGGAGAGAGAAGGGAGAGGGTAGGGAGAGAGAGAAGGGAGAGAGAGGAAAGAGAGATAAAGAGACGGGAGAGAGAGGGAAGAGAGAGATGTGTGTGAAAGAGAAAATAGAGAGAGGGGAGAGAGATAGAGAGAAGGGAGAGAGAGGGAAGAGAGAGAGGCGGGAGAGAGATAAAATAGAGAGAGGGGAGAGAGAGAAGGGAGAGAGAAGGGGGTAGGAGGGGATAGAGATAGAGAGAAGAGAGACAGAGGGAAGAAAGAGAGCTGGGAGAGAGAGAAAATAGAGGGGAAAGAGAGAAGGGAGAGAGAAGGGAGAGAGAGAAGGGAGACATAGAGAAGGGAGAGAGAGGAGAGACAGAGGCGGGAGAGAGAGAAAATAGAAAGAGGAAGAGAGAGAGAGAAGGGAGAGAAAGAAGAGGGAGAGAGAGAAAGGATAGAGAGAAGGGAGAGAGATAAAGAGATAGTCGGGAGACAGAGGGGAGAGAGAAAGAGAAACGTGACACAGAGGGAAGACAGAGCGGTGGGAGAGAGAGATAGACACAGAGAGAGACGAGAGAGGTGGGAGAGAGAGAGAAAGGTGAGAGATGTACGATAGAGAGAGAAGGGAGAAAGAGAGAGAAAATGGAGAGAGAGAGAGAAGGGAGAGAGAGAAGGGAGAGAGGGAAGAGATAGAGGGGTGAGGGAGAGAGTGATGAGAGAAGGGAGATAGACGAGAGAGAGAGAAGGGACAGAGAGGGGAGAGAGAGATAGACACAGAGAGAGACGAGAGAGTGAGGGGAGCGAGAGAGAGAGAGAAGGGAGAGAGAAGGGAGTGAGATGGGAGAGAGAAGGAAAGGGTGGGGAGAGAGAGAGAGAAGGGCGCGAGATGGTAAGCGAGGGAGAAGCGAGAGAGAGAGGGGAGAGAGAAGGGAGGGAGAGGAAAATGAGAGAGGTGGGAGAGAGAGAGAAAGAGAGAGAGAAGGGAGAGAGAGAAGGTTGAGAGAGGATAGAGAGCAGGGAGAGGGAGGGCAGAGAGAGAGATAGACACAGTGAAAGGAGTGAGATGGGAGAGAGAGAATTAATGGTCAGAGAGGGGAGAGAGAGGGAGAAGGGAGAGAGAGGGGATAGAGGGAGGCGGGAGAGAGAGAGAGAGAAGAGTGAGAGAAGGGAGAGATAGAAGGGAGAGGAAGAGGAGTGAGAGGGAGAGAGACAGAGAAGGGAGAGAGAGGGAAGAGAGAGATGGGAGAAGGAGAGACAGAAATGAGAGACAGAAGGGTGAGAGAGAGGGGAGAGGGGGGAAGAGAGAGAGGCAGGAGAGGGAGAGAGTAGGGCGAGAGAGAGAAGGGAGAGAGAGAAGGGAAAGAGAAGGAAGAGTGATAGGTTGGAGAGAGTGAGAAGTGAGAGAGAAGGGAGAGAGAGAAGGGAGAGAGATGGGAGAGAGAAGGGAGAGGGAGGAGAGAGAGAGAAAGGAGAGTGAGAAGGTAGAGGGAAGAGAGGGTGGAGGGGGGAGAGAGGAAGAGAAGGGAGAGAGAAGGGACAGAGAGAATGGAGAGAGAGGGGGAGAGAGAGAAGGGAGAAAGAGGGAAGAGAGAGAGGAGTGAGAGAGAGAGAGGTGAGAGAGGGAAGGGATAGAAAGGGGAGAGAGAGAGAGAGAGAGAGAAGGGAGAGAGAGGGAGGCGAGAGAGAGAGAGAAAGAGTGTGAGAAACGAGAGAGAGAAGGGAGAGTGATGGAGGGGCGAGAAAGAGGAGGGAGAGAGAAGGAAGAGAGAGAGGCAGGAGAGAAAGAGAGAGAGAATGGAGAGAGTGGGGGGTGAGAGAGAGAGAAAAGGGAGAGAGAAGGAAGAGAGAGAGGCGGGAGAGAGAGAAAATAGTGAGAGGGGAGAGAGAGAAGGGAGAGAGAAGCGAGAGAGTGAAGGGAGAGAGAGGGGAGAGAGAGAGGTGGGAGAGAGAAAGATAGGGAGAAGGGAGAGAGGGAGAGAGGGAGAGAGAAGGAAGAGAGAGGATGGAGAGAGAAAGAGAGAGAGAGAGAAGGGAGAGGGAGGCACGACAGAGATAAAATAAAGAGAGGGAAGAAAGAGAGTAGGAAGAGAGAAGGGAGCGAGAGGGGAGAGGGAGGCGAGAGAGAGAGACAGACAAAGACAGAGACAGGCGACAGAGGGGGGAGGGAGAGAGATGGGAGGGAGAGAGAGAGAGAGAAGGGAGAGAGAGGGAAGAGAGATGGGAGAGAGAGAGAGAAAGGAGAGAGAGAAGGGTGAGAGAGGGGGGCGAGAGAGAGTGAATGGCGAAAGAGAGATAGAAGTGTGAGAGAGAGAGAGAGAAAGAGATAGAGAAGGGAGAGAGAGAGAGAGAAGGGAGAGAGGGGGAGAGACAGAGAAGGAGGGAGAAGGAAGAGAGAGAGGTGTGTGTGAGAGAGAGAGAAGGGAGAGGTAGGGGAGAGAGAGACAGACACAGAGAGAGACAGGAGAGAGAGGGGAGAGAGAGAGAGAGAGAAGTTTGAGGGAGTGGGCAAGAGAGAGAGAGAAGGGAGAGAGAAGGAAGAGATAGCGGTGGGAGAGGGAGAAAGAAAGAGAGAATGGAGAAAGATAGATAGTAGTGAGAGAGAGAGAAAGAGAGAGAGAAGGGAGAGACGGAGAGAGAGAAGGGAGAAAGAGGGAAGAGAGAGCGGGGTGAGGGAGAGAGTTATAAGAGAAGGGAGAGAGACGAGAGAGAGAAGGGAGAGAGAGGGAACAGAGTGAGATAGACAGAGAGAGAGAGATGAGAGAGAGAGAGAGAGAGAAAGAAGGGAGAGAGAAGGGAGTGAGATAGGAGAGAGAAGGGAAAGGGAGGGGAGAAGAGAAAAAGGCGCGAGATGGTGAGCGAGGGAGAAGAGAGAGGGGGGAAGGGAGGAGACGGTATAGAGAGAGAAGGGAGGGAGAGGAAAGTGAGAGACGGTTGGGAGAGAGATAAATAGAGAGCAGGGAGAGAGAGAAGGGTGAGAGAGGATAGAGAGAAGGGAGACGGAGGGCAGAGAGAGGGACAGACACAGAGAAAGGAGTGAGAGGGGAGAGAGAATGAATGGTGAGAGAGGTGGGAGAGAGAGAGAAGGGAGAGAGAGGAGGGAGAGAGAGAGATAGAGAAGAGAGATGGGTAACAGAGAGAAGGGAGAGAGATAAGAGAAAAAGGCATGAGAGGAAGACAAAGAGAGGGAGAAGGGAGAGAGAGAGAGAGAGAAGGGAGAGAGAGGAGGGAAAGAGAGAGAGAAGGGAGAGAGAGGGAAGAGAGAGATGGGAGAGAGAGAAAAAAAGAGAGAGAAAGGTGACAGGTGACAGAGGGGGAGGGAGAGAGATGGGATGGAGAGAGAGAGAGAGAAGGGGGGAGAGAGGGGGAGAGAGAGAGAAGAGAGATAGGTGGGAGAGAGAGATAGTAGGGTGTGAGAGAGAAGGGAGAGAGAGAAGGGAATGACAGGGAAGAGTGATAGGTGGGAGAGAGAGAGAGAAATGAGAGGGAAGGGAGAGAGTGAAGGGAGAGAGTGAAGGGAGAGAGAGGGGAGAGAGAGAAAGGAGAGTGAGAAGGGAGGGGGAAGAGAGGGTGGGGGGAGAGAGGAAGAGAAGGGAGAGAGAGGGTGAGTGAGAGAGAAGGGAGATGGATGTAAGAGAGGGGCTAGAGAGAGAGAAAGAGAGAGAGAAGTGAGAGAGAGAGAAAGAGGGAGAGAATGGTCCGAGAGAGAAAGAGGGAGAGAATGGTCCGAGAGAGAAAGAGAGAGACAGAAGGGAGAGAGTGAAGAGAAACTGAGGGTGAGAGAGAGGGTGAGGTACAGGCGAGAGAGAGTGAGAAGGGAGAAAGGGGTGAGAGATTGAGAAGGGAGAGAGAGGGAAGAGAGAAGGGAGAGGGAGGAGAGAGAGAGAGGGAGACAGACTCAGAGAGACACAGGAGAGAGAGGGGAGAGAGAATGAGAAGGGAGTGAGAGAAGGGAGAGAGAGGGAAGAGAGAGAGGGATGAGAGAGAGAGAAAGAGTGCGACAACGGAGAGAGAGAAGGGAGAGAGATGGAGGGGTGATAGATAGAGAAGGGAGAGTGAGGGAAGAGAGAGAGAAGAGTGAGAGAGAAAGAGAGAGAGAATATAGAGAGTGGGGGGCGAGAGAGAGAAAAGGGAAAGAGAGGGAAGAGAGAGAGGTGGGAGAGAGAGAGAAGGAAGAAAGAGGTGACAGAGGGAGTAGGGAGAGAGAGAGAAAAGGGAGAGAGAGAAGGGAGAGAGACGGAGGGCGAGAGAGAGAGAGAGCAGAGAGAGAGAGGGTAGTGAGAGAGGTGGGAGAGAGAGAGAGAACAGAGAGAGAGGGGAGCGAGAGAGAGAGGGGAGCGAGAGGGACGACAGAGAGGCGGGAGAGAGAGAGAAAGAGAGAGAAAATGGAGAGAGAGAAGGGACAGAGACAGAGGGCCAGAGAGAGAGAAGGGAGAGAGAGGGGGCCGAGAGAGAGAGCAGGGAGAGAGAGGGAAGTGAGGGGGTGGGAGAGAGAGAGAACGGAGAGAGAGGGAAGAGAGAGAGAGGAATGTGAGAGAAAGAGTGCGAGAACGGAGAGAGATGGAGGGGCGATAGATAGAGAAGGGAGAGAGAGGGAAGAGAGAGCGGTGGGAGAGAGAGGGGGAGGGGAGGGCCGTTAGACCCCAACTGGGGTCGTGTTCAGCCTGCCTTTTATCTGACGCCACTTCGGCGACTTGCGTGTCAATGATGATGGAATGATGATGAGGACGACACAACACCCAGTCCCCGGGTGGAGAAAATTTCCAACCCGACCGGGAATCGAACCCGGGCCCCCTGCGTGGCAACCCATCACGCTGTCCACTAGACTACGGAGGCGGACTGGAGTCTCAGTATTAGAATATTTATATTGTACTTACGAGCAACATGTAATTATGAGGTTAAAAATGCGAAATTCGTGTTATTAAAAACGTAATTTACTTTTTTCTGATATGCTTCAATTTAATTGCTCTTTTTTCTCAGTAATTTATCATAAAAATAAATAATGGTTGTTTATTGTTTCGTGATGCCTTGGGAGATAAATGAGCTATTGTGTACGTGTTTCTCATACCTAAATAAAGGATTTAACTATGTGAAGAAACTGTGAATTTCAAGGTCTGCTTTGAAGTTGGCGCATTCAGGTTTTTTCGGTAAACGGTTTATCTCTCTGGGTTCTTTTCCTAGATACTGAGACACAGTATAATGCCACCCAAAACAAACAGTTTTATTTGAAGCTATACGTTCCGATTTTCCAGTTATTGGAGCAAATTAGAAATTTCAAAGACATTTTTCCTCACATCAGATACAAAGCAATTTCATGGTAGTAGAAATTCTTCTTGAAACACAGTCAAATATAATTTTCAGAAAAAAATTTTCACTCTGCCGCGGACTGTGCACTAATATGTAATTCCCTGGCAGATTAAAATTACGTGCTGGAACTGGGACTCGCACCTGCGACCCTTGACTTTCGCAGGCTAGCGCTCTGCCTTCTGAGCTATCGTGGCACGCTTCTCAGTCGTCCTCACACCTTTACTTCTGCCTGTTCCTCACCTCCTACTTTCCAAACTTCAAAGAAGTTCTCCAGCGAACCGTGCAGGACTAACACTCCTGGAAGAAAGGATGAGGTGCAGACATGGCTTAGCCACAACGTAAGGGATACTTCCAGAATGAGGAGTGCTAGTCCTGAAAGGTCCACTGAAGTACTTCTGTGAAGTATGCAAAGTAGGAGGCGAGGTACTGGCAGAAGTAAAGTTGTGACGACGGACTGTGAAGCGTGCCAGGATAGCTCAGACGGTAGAGCGCTTGCCCCCAAAAGGTCAAGGTTCCAGGTTGGAATCCCTTTTCTGGCACACAATTTTAATCTGCCAGGAAGTTTGAAGTGTTATTTTGTTAATCGCGAAAGTCTTCTTGAAAACTTATCTCGTTTTGCTTAGCAACTTTACAAAGCATGAAGAGGAAATCTGATTTTAGGTTTTAAGGAAATATTAAACTTGGTGCGATATATTTACTTGCTGTTTGGTTCTGGCGACCTTTTGGGATACGTTCTTTTTCCAATGCCTCGGTAATGACACAGCTACTCGGTCGGATACTCTAGCGTTCGTGCACGGAAAGTCGAGGATTCGCGCGGTGGCTGACAGCAGCAGCAGCAGGAGGCGTGAGCCGCGGCGAGCACCAGCGAGCGGGAGGCAGCGCCGCAGTGCCGGAAACGTTACCCGCGACAGTGTGTACAGAAGCATTGCGCGTCTGGGGCTGCGTAACGTTGGCAGCCCTCCGACAAACGTGGATGTCCTTCAAGTAGTGCAGGCGTTTCCTGCTGTTGCCATCACCAGGCAAAATCTTTGCCATCTAATTACCAATGCACTACTAGTTTCGGCGCACTATGGCGTCAATTTCAATTCCTATGACTATAAAAATATTACAAGATTCAACCACAATGAATTGTGAAAAGTATTATAATTTACCACAAAATAATAAAGAGTATCGGAACAGAACGTTTACCAAAATGAGAATCAAAGCATGTGGAACGGCCGTGTGATCTGGGGCGCAACGCCGCGGAGTGCACGGCCACTGCCACCAGAGGTTCGAGTCCTCCCTCGGTCATGGGTGTGTGTGTGTTGTCCTTAGAATAAATTTGTTTAAGCAGTTTGTAAGACTACGGACCAATGAACTTGGAAGTTTGGTCGCTTCAGATTACAAACTTAAAAAATAAATAAATAAATAAATAAATAAATAAATAAAAAATTAAAAAAAATTAACCATACCCTCTAGGTTCTTGTACGATCACCAATAAGTCATTTTGCACATTTAATATCATAATCCTGTGGGCATCATTGTACAAAACTATATTTCGACTATATTGTACAATTGTTTGAAGTTTCAAATGGTGAGTCGTTTCAGTCTTATAATCCAAATATTCGGAAGTTGCAAATCTGTAGAGAAACCTATGACAACTTTGCATGTCTTCCTCTGTATAGGGATTCGCATATACCCATCTGGCGAAGCTCAGAAATAGTTAGATTAAATTAAATTCAGAGCTTGACTGCCCTGTATTCAACAGTGGGCAAGTGCTGCATCCTTTATGAAATGAGTGTGCCCACAGCTGAACACGGGGCTCTCAGGCTCTACATTCTGTTTGTTTTTATGTTGTGGTAAATTTAGAAAATCTACACTGTTTAATGTGACTGAATAATTGTAATATTATTGTGATCATGGGCACTTTAAAATGAGTGCATAGTGCGCAGAAACTAATAGTGCAATGATAGTTAGATGGGAGTACATTCCAAAGTTTTTTTCTAAGAAGCGGCTGCGGCTTTGAAACATATTTTGTGTGTTTCCTATAGCAGTTAAGTGTGACAATGTCTGTAATACATATAATTGTGTGCGAGAGGGGCGTGTGTTTTAAAATGAGGCTGACAAAGCCCTTGAGCACATGTTCACCCTCAGTCGTCAACCTGCCCCCCCCCCCCCCACCCAAGGAAAAAATTCTGTATCCGCCACTGTCTCTATATATAATGGTCTTCCCAAAGCAATTCGTGTTGCGAACCATCTTCACTCTGGTGTTGTAATGAAAAATTACCAGTGGGTAGTAAAGAACATTGCTTTATTGTCCGCTTTAGTTGACCCACATTAAGGGACAGTTCTGGTTTTCCTAATTTTCTATTATAATATCACCTATATGGTTGCGTACTTTCCCGCCGTAATAACTGATAATATTCATCTCGGGTTTGCAGCAGGATACCATCGTCAACTAAACACGATATTTCGGCAGACTTGAGATGAGTGCGCTGACTACACTTACTCACCGGAATCAGCGCACGCACCTGAAGATGGCAGCCAGTTGGTCTGCCCAAATATCGTGTTTAGTTGACGATGGTATCTTGCGTCTTAACTGAATCACTACGTTGCTTCTGTATCTTCCATACTTTAAAACTGGCCCACTGAGGTTTCTTTATCTCTGTACTGCCTTTTAATGTGATAAAACGGCTTTGATTATTATTATTATATTTAGGGGATTGGGATTGACTATTATTACGCGAATAATTTTGTCTGTTGAGCCTAAGTTTCTCACCTTCCTGTTCTTTATTTAAATTATCGAGCTGTTCTAAATAATGCAATAAGTTAATTCACTGTACTGTATCGTTCAATTATATTTTCCTTTACATAATACGGCAATCTACTAATTCAAACCCGTATCAAATGTCTTCCATGCTAGGTTGTTCAGTAAGTCTTATACAGTTTAAGTATATAGGCTCAATATATTTCCTGAAGCCTCCCCATTGCCTAGAATAATAAGGTGGGTCCAGCATTTCCAAAGTTAGACGCTGTTGTTCGCCTTTCGACGAATTCATTTCTTTAAATTGATCTACAAACCGTCCCAATTAGGCTGACAAAGCCCTTGAGCACATGGTCACCCTCAGTCGTCAACCTGGTGCCCCCCCCCCCCCCCCAAGGAAAAAATTCTGTGTCCCCCACTGTCTCTATATACAAGGTGTTACAAAAAGGTACGGCCAAACTTTCAGGAAACATTCCTCACACACAAAGAAAGAGAATATGTTATGTGCGCATGCGTCCGGAAACGCTTAATTTGCATGTTAGAGCTCATTTTATAACTTCTCTTCAAATAACATTAATCATGGAATGGAAACACACAGCAACAGAACGTACCAGCGTGACTTCAAACACTTTTTTTAATGAAAGTCCAGCTCCAGTTGCATTTATTGGTGCTTCGTTTAAGCCCACACTACCGGTTTCGGTCTCTATGTTAGGCCATTTTCAAGTGTGACAGACGTTATGCCATAGAGAAAGCAACGTCAAGTAATTAAAACAGTAGAACTCAGAGAATTTAAAACTTTTGGCGCCCAAATGCGACATGAGAACACGGACACGCCCATTTTTCTCATGTCGCACATTGGGCGCCAAAAGTTTTAAATTCTCTGAGTTCTACTGTTTTAATTACTTGACGTTGCTTTCTCTATAGCATAACGTCTGTCACACTTGAAAATGGCCTAACATAGAGGCCGAAACCGGTAGTGTGGGCTTAAATAAAGCACCAATAAATGCAACTGGAGCTGGACTTTCATTAAAATTTGAACCACAGTTGCGGCAACAGCAAGCATCCAGTGATGGAGAAACTAATAATTCAAACACTTTGTTACAGGAAATGTTCAAAATGTCCTCCGTTAGCGACGATACATGCATCCACCCTCCGTCGCATAGAACCCCTGATGCACTGATGCAGCCCTGGAGAATGGCATATTGTATCACAGCCGTCCACAATACGAGCACGAAAAGTCTCTACATTTGGTACCGGGGTTGCATAGACAAGAGCTTTCAAATGCCCCCATAAATGATAGTCAAGAGGGTTGAGGTCAGGAGAGCGTGGAGGCCATGGAATTGGTCCGCCTCTACCAATCCATCGGTCACCGAATCTGTTGTTGAGAAGCGTACGAACACGTCGACTGAAATGTGCAGGAGCTCCATCGTGCATGAACCACATGTGTCGTACTTGTAAAGGCACATGTTCTAGCAGCACAGGTAGAGTTTCCCGTATGAAATCATGATAACATGCTCCAGTGAGCGTAGGTGAACGAACATGAGAAATACTAAAATAAGCTCTAACATGGAAATTAAGCATTTCCGTACACATGTACACATATTTTCTTTCTTTGTGTATGAGTAATGTTTCCTGAAAGTTTGGCCGTACCTTTTTGTAACACCCTGTATATGGAGACAGTGGGGGATACAGAATTTTTTCCTTGGGGGGGGGGGGGGGGGGGGCACCAGGTTGCGAACCATCTTCACTCTGGAGATTTAGGAGGAAAAGTGTTTTCAAAACCATCCAAGAAAATCATCGGATGAAGTTCGCCTCCAGGTTTAAAGTTCGGAAATTTATTATCTGTATTAGATCCCAGTGTTAAATTTAATTCTTCCAACCATTCGTTAGGGGGAATTAAAAGATTTGATTTTGCCTGCGATACAGAAATGGTATCGTGTTTGTTAGCATTTGAAACTTTCTTCGTAATGGTATTGTTAGCATCTAAACTTTCAATCACGATACTGCTATCGTTTTTTGAAATGTTGGCAGCCCTGTCACCAGTAATGCTTTCCTGTTTATCGATTTCGGCCAAGTGTTTGTTTATCTGCTGAATGCTTATCTCTGTATGAGATAAACGATTCGCCAACTCTGACACTCTCAGCTGTTCGGAATGTGAATACTCTCCGTTAGATTTACTGCTGTTATCTCTGACAGTTTCGAAATTACTGCATATTTCAGAAACTAATACTTTAACGTTTTCAAGTTTATTACGGTCTCTCTCAACTTGATGAATCAAAGAGTTTAATTCGGGGTCATCTACTGAAGAAATTTCTACAGCTTTAGTGGAAACTTCTTTAATATATATTCTAACATTACGTTTTCGGTCTGATTAGTAATCTTGTTCTGTATTGTTTCATGTAACTTGGCATTGTACTTCTCAATTTCTGCAGCTACAAAAACGTTAATGTTATCTAAAGGCTGTGTTAATTGAGCGATCCCATTTCGCATCTGTGCCTTTTCTTCACGGATATGCTCTTCTAATGTACTGTTCAGCCCGGATATTCGTTCTTGTGTTTCGGCTTTAGATGCTTCTATTACTTTTCGTGTTTGAATCATAGCTGCTTCTATCTGCCCCGACAGTTTATTATATGTTTCAATCTGAGAAGTGTCAATTTTTTCATACTTGATCCAAACCTTGCATGAATTTATGTAATCAAAAATGGCGTAAATTTCGAACAACTGCCAGAGGCGGAACATGTGAGGCGAGTACGTTCTATCAGAGGACCGACCAACGAACGTGAGCACTGAGTCAGCCTAATACGATACCCTCACAAACCGCAATAACAGCTAAAAATAAAAGCAAAACCGAGGGCTGAATACGCTGAAATAAGGTTTCCACTTTTAACAATAACAGCCCTCGTACTGTTGCAGATGGCTACGGCGCCTTGTTAGGACATGTTCGAATCCCCCCTCGAAAAAAATGTTTGTAGAGTCTATGGGACTTAACTACGGGGTCATCAGTCCCTAAACTTACAAACTACTTATGAACTACTTACGAACTACTTACGACCTAGGACGGCACAAATATCCATGCCCGAGGGGGGATTCGAACCCCCGACCGTAGTGGCCGTGCAGACCGTGATTGGAGCGCCTCAGTCTCCTCGGCCACCGCGGCCGGCAATCCCCCCTCGGGCATGGATGTTTGTGTAAGTTAGTTCATAAGTAGTTTGTAAGTTTAGGAACTGATGACGCCGCAGTTAACTCCCTCAAGTTTAACAAACATTCCAACATTTTGTTGCAGATGACATGCTGTAAGTCTACGCCGTACAAAACGCAAAAAGCAGTGTGGAAGTGCAAGATATCCTACTTAAATGTACGGAAATGAATGTTTATGTAGTGATACAGAAACGAAATGTATGCCCTATACTAGATATGTTTTACAGTTTTGTAAATATGTCGTTTTGAATTGTTTTAGATTAAATACGAAAAACCCACTGAGGATGGCGAGTTTTCTGACGAAACTAGTTTGGGTATAAATACAAAAATATAACAAGTGTTTTGCATCAAGGTGGACCCGCAAAGCCACATTTGTAACGCAAACACGGACCAACTGGAGAGTTTCAAATTATAATAATGGTAGCACTTTAGTTCTGACGGTCACAACAGATTAAAACGTTTCATGCAATAGTTATGAACTTTAATGCAGAGACAAGGTCATTGTGTGCAGTTTGCTAATTTTCTGCGATTATAACTAACAAATTAACTGGCATCCCATCGTGTTTAGTTCGTGACGTACCAGGAAAACAGTTCCCAGCTATCCGTGATAATTTCAGTGTCAAGAGCAAGAACCTACAACCCGTGTGCCGTTTTCTGCGCATGGACACTTAGTGAAGAAGTCGGCAGGTTGGAAGAACAACTCTTAGAACTGACGCACGCTACTCGGGCCTAGGCGCCTCACGTGTTCCGTATTCTTGTTACAACCGAGAACGGGTCAGTTAAAGGAAAATTAAGAAGAGAATAGGTAGGGAGGTTGGCTTGTGGTGAAAGTAGAGGCTCCAACAGCTAGCTCTCGTAATTGTAATATCAAGTGAAAGTTAAGCCTAGCCCTCCTAAATCTTTTCTTTTACCCGCCGTTCGCGCAGTTTCGAAAGCAGCAGATAAAGACGGCCGCACGAGATGCCGACGGCTAGGCGAGCGGAGGCTGCTACACCTCGACAATACGAGCACTTGGACCGTGGGTTCGACCACATAACTTTGGCGGCGGTGAAATAGCAACCGGAAGAGTCTGTTAATTTGGCAGTATCGTGTGAATTGTAAGGGACTTCGCGACAGCTACGTGACGTCCAATGTCCGCCATCAGCTACCAATCTTCATTCCCAGATTCATTTCCGTAATGGAGCTGGGAATGAAGCTTCGTAGCTGATCGTAGTGTTTCGACTTGGCATTCAGCTGATGTTTCCAAAAATTTGTCAATTACGTGTCCAAACAGCCTGCGTTCTGCTTGCGTGTTCCTTTTTCTTTTCTTAGCAGCCCGAGGCGAGAATAACGGTTAAACAAAGATTACGGATCTTCCTACGATTATTTAATCACGTATTATTTTCAAATAAATATCCGGTAATGTTTAACAAATCATGTACCCAGCTGAAATGAATATCTATGTTGATGGAGTTTCCTGTCGCAAAGACACACACTCCGGCCTAAGACTCCTAAAACTCGAGTACAACTGTCCGTAATTTTTTCCAGAAGATGTAGCAGTTGCCACGTTCCGGACGAGCTCACGCGTTACCTCGCGTTTCATTCAACTCGCTCACACTCGCGATCTAGTCACTGTATGAACGTGGAATTTTCATCAATGTCTGCGTTAAGAACTTCACTACATTTTCATTTTAGTTTTATTTATGGCAATAATTTATAAACAGCGTATACTGATAGTTTACGAGCATGCACTTTCTGACAACGTTACGGAATTTTCCACATGCGAGGAACTTTTTTTCTGTTGCAGTTAGGTGAACATATTAAGCGAATGAAATGTTCAAAATACATCAGATTGTCGTCCTCTCCAAACAGCAACTCTGTGAGAAATGTACAACTTGAGATAATGTCAGTTAAATATAACGCACTGATATCCGCCCGCCCGTCTAGTAGTAACACGTCTTCCGTATTAGAGCTCCTAATAATTAGGCACATGTTGTTACTGCATAACACCCATACGTGAAGTTACTGGTACTGACTTCTTTTAACCCATTAAATTAAATAGTTGCAAACTACAAAAGTGCTGTGTCTCTATGAAACATTCAATTTCAATTTTTCAGTTATATGACAAGGTTATTCTAAATATCTCAAAACAGAGTGTTTTATTATGCGACGAAATGAGAACACGTCAGTTCGTTAGCTAGTGAAGAGGTCCTTGCTATCTGTCATTTTCAAGTATTCTCGCGTAAAATCTTCATTAGATCTAGTAACGTCTGTTCTGTTACTGCTTGGCGTTAAACTGAAGGAAATGTAACTCCTATTAGGTTTTGGAAACGGAGTAGTGGCTCTGAAACACATTGAACAAGAAGCAAAGAAATAAACATTCTTAGTGACGAAGGAATATCTGCAACTCGAATAATAAATCACTAACTATACTCTTTTTCATTCTACAGTTACATATTTCCTTGACTAACGCGACAGTTAATGAAGTTTTGCGTAGTGTCATGTGGCAAAATACTCCCCTCTTTGCATGTTATCATTTGTCAAAATATCATTTTGATACCTCTAACCGTGTATGAGATACGCAATGATTCATTCTGGCCTTATCGCCATCGGAAATGAGTGCGCTAAATAAAATAAGTTTAGCATTATTAGTGAAAGGTAAAGATCTCCTCCTAAGTCGAAAATAAAATTAAATCTATTAGGAAAGTTTCATCCGCAGCAACATATGGTGCAACATGCACCAAACGGAATATCACAGCAGGCTCTATTTTTTACTGCAAACTTTTCCCAACATAGCGCAGTCTCTTATTTCGAAGCCAATATCTTATTAACTATGACTAATAACGAAATGATTAGCATTTCGTCACAATGCTGACATATAAAGATTTAAGTAGCGGAAAAATTAAATATTTCTGCCTATTAGTTTTTGCGGAATCGTTTGTGAAAGATGGCAGGGCATGCGCCTCTACGCTGTTAGTGCAGCGCGATTCCAACCATGTTGGGGGAAACATGGCGGACGATTCAGCCTGGGTATTCAGTCGCGCGCACACTGCATAGCCTGCCCCCCTCCCAAACCCTCCCCCCCCCCCCCCCCCCCGCCATCCATCTAGCTGACGTTATGCACCTCCGTAACGTCCAAAGAAACTCCAACTTTCTGCATTGACATACCTTACTACCGCTCACCTATTGTTATGATAGCAAATTAATCAACCTGAGAAGGAATCTTACACAAGTATGGCAAATACTGATATGTTGTTGTTGTGGTCTTCAGTCTGCAGACTGGTTTGATGCAGCTCTCCACCCTACTCTATCCTGAGCAAGCCTCTTCATCTCCTCATAAGAAAGGCAATCCACATCCATCTGTATCTGCGTACTATATTCCTCTCTCGGTCTCCCTCGACTATTTTCCCCCACAGAGGTCGCCCCAATGTTAAATTTACTATTTCCTGATGTCTAAGAATGTGTCCCTTCTTTTAGTCGAGGTATGCCAAAAATCCTTTCTCCCCGGTTCTGTTCAATAACCCTCCATTAGTTACACGATCTACTCACCTAATCTTCAGCATTCTTCTGTAGCACTACATTTGAAAAGCCTCTATCCTCTTCCTGTCTAAACTATTTATCGCCCAGGTTTCACTCCCGTACACTACAACACTCCATACAAATGCTTTCAGAGAGGACGTCCTTACACTTAAATTGATATTCCAGGTCAGCAAATTTCTCTTTTTCAAAAACGCTTTTCTTCCCATTACAATTCTGCATTTTATATCCTACGGCCATCATCTTATTATACTACCCAAGTAGCAAAACTGATCTACCACCTTTATTGTTTCGTTACCTAATCTAATTCCTTCAGCATCACCTGACTTTCTTAGACTATATTCCATTACTGTTGTTTTGATCTTGTTAATGTTCGTCTTATATGCTCATTTCAACACACTGTCCATTCCGTTCAGTTACTCTTCCAGGTCCTTTGCTGTCTCTGACAGAATTACTATGTCATCAGCAAAACGCAATGCTTTATTATCTTCACCCTAAACTCTAATTCCGTCTCCAAATTTATCTTTGCTTTCCTTCACAGCTTGCTCATTGTATAAATCGAATAACAATGACGAAAGGCTATCACCCTGTCTTACTACCTTCCCAACCACTGCGTCCCTTTCTTGCCCTTCAGCTCTAATAACAAGTTGTAAATAACCTTCCGTTCCTCATATTTACCCCTCCTGACTTCATATTTGAAACAGTGTATTCCAGTCAACTTTGTCAAAACCTTTTTGCAAATCTACAAAAGCTAGAAATGTATGCTTGCCTTTCCTTTATTTGTATTCTAAGAAGAGCTATAACTTTAGTATTGCCTTCCCTGTACCCAAACTGATCTTCCCCCAGATCAGCATCTATCAGCCTTTGCATCCTTCTGTAAATAATTCGTGTTAAAATTTTGCAACCATGACTTCTTAAACTGACGGTACTGTAATTTTCACACCTCTCTGAGACTGCTTCCTTTGGAATGGGGATTATTACATTTTTCTTAAAGTCGCCAGTAGCAGGGCCACGAGCGCCTCGGCGCAGGCACCATTTCGCTACCTGGGCACAGCTGCCCGACCGCCCAACTGCCAGACCTCCACCCCCAATTACTCTAATTTAATTTGCACGTCATCTTAATTGTAGCAACCCACGTTTTTACCAGTATCAGAGCAACTGCCCCCATATGTAAGCACTTGCGTGATCGCAGCCCCCGCTACCGCCCCCACGTACACCCCACGACAGCCCTAAAGTTTGCCGCCCCTGGCGACCCGATCTGGGACTCGAACCCGCACCCCCATTTTTTTACGATAGTTATTACTTATAGACGTACACCAGCATTGGTAAATAGGAGCCAGTTATTGCGTACTTGGGACAGTACAGTACCCTGGAATAACGTCGAGCACGTCCGGCTCGGACACTTGTGTGAGTGCCCCCAGGTCATCCACCACTGCTCCCTATTATTTGTTGCACATGAATGGATTAACAATTAGAACATTACATATTAAATTTGCATATCAACTTACGGGCAGCCACCACCACTCGCCCCCGCCGCCCCACCGACACTCCTAAAGATGGCCGCCCTCGGTCGACCCGGTCTAGGACTCGAACCCGCGCCCCTAGATTTTTGTTTTTTCAAAAGTTATCACTTATAGACGAACACCAACATAGGAAAAAAGGAGCCAATTATTCCGATGATAAATGTTTAAACAAAATGACGTTTTATTATTTTAAGCATTCTCTCTCCAAGCTCTTCGCATAGACTACATATACAACAGCTAACAGATGTTTTTAATAATAGCGCCCGTTAGATAATTAACGGGATGTAGCTGTAACGAAAGCCACAAACTTATGTATCCACCTTAAAAAATACTCTTTCGACGTCCACATAATTTAAAAACAATTCTAACCAGTGTCAAACATTTCGGAAATCTTTTCGTTTAGACCAAGTCTGCAACAGACGACGAATGTGTTAAAAATAGCGCGCGTTAGATAATAAACGGAATGTAACGGTAACAAACACTGCAAAATTGTATGTCAAACACTCTTTCGGTAACACAACAACAACAGCAGGAGAAACCACATATTGTTTATAAAAAAAATTCGAATTTACTGGTGGAAATAACGAAAATCGGCAAAGACTTCTACCACAATGTCTGCATAGAAACTAAAGATTTCGAACACTGCAGCGCTACACACACGGCATTTTAACGAACGTAGCGAAAGCCACTGTCAGGCAGCCACCGTTATAACAGCACCAATCTGATGGAATGCGTCTAAATATACATCTGCCAGCACCGTTAACAATCGTCCCGAACGCAGAGCGAGGAGTCACACACACACACACACACAGTGCTTAAACAAAATAACACAACGTTTTAAGCAGTTCTGAAAATTATCAAAACCTTCTACGCAACACCTCTACAGAAGCACCACTCTGACAACGATAGCGCGCATTGCATATATTTTACGCACTACGATGGAGTGTTGAGCCAGGCCGAAATTTAATACTCTCTCTCTTTAGCGATATTGCCTTGTTACGTTTTCTTAGATCAAAGTATAGATGCGCCTTTCGAGAATTGGGGTAGTTTAATTTTACCTCTTATTTCCTTGCTCCAGCAGTACAAATCTTCTTGCGTATACCCATCTAAACATAGCGTGTTACGACGCAAACGACATTTATCTGACACAGGTCAAACACCGATAATCGACCGCCCCAGAGACATTTAGGCCCTATTGTACGACGGAGAGTCGAAATAAAGAAATACATCAGCACTTTACCATTTCCGACCGTCTACACTAAAACTTTTTTTTCCCGAAAGCAATGACCTAACAATACCCTTCTTCGAAAGGACACCCGACAATACGGCAACCACAGAAGCGAGGTAGTACACAACCCAGCCGATAGCTAAGAAGTAACACACTTAACAACAAATTTTCAGTTATGTGGAGCAAGATCGACCCGCCCTTTACCCAAAATATAGACGAAACAATACAGGTGGTAGATGAGTTTTGTTACTTGGGCAATAAAATAACATGCGATGGTCGCAGTACATAGGATATAACATGCAGAATGGCAATGGGAAGAAAAGCATTTTTGAAAAAGAGAAATTTCCTAACATCGAATATTAATTTAAATGTAAGGAAGTCTTTTCTGAAGGCATTTGTGTGGAGTATTGCCTTGTATGGGAGTGAAACATGGACGATAAGCAGTGCCGACAGGAAGAGAATAGAGGCTTTTGAAATATGGTGCTACAGAAGAATGCTGAAGGGGTGGGTAGATCGCATAACTAACGAAGAGGTACTGAACAGAATTGGTGAGAAAAGGAATTTTTGGCATACCCTGACTAAAAGAAGGGATCGCTTGGTAGGACACATTCTTAGACATCGAGGAATCGTGAATTTAGCATTGGAGGGAAATGTGTGGGGTAAAAGTCTCAGAGGGAAACCAAGATACGCGTATAGTAAGCAGATTCAAGTGGATGTGGGTTGCTGTTCTTATGAGGAGATGAAAAGGCTTGCTCAGGATAGAGTATGGTGGAGAGTTGCATCAAACCAGTCTTCGGACTGAAGACCATAACAACAACAAAGCCATGGTTGCCTAGATTTAAGATATTAACTTTTAGTCCATTCAAATTAGGCTCAATGTTGACGTTTAGAGGAAAAAATTACGAATAAGCTGGATTTTTGCACAGATGAACCTTAATCCTTTGTAAACAACATACTGAAAGTACCCACAGATTGGGCTGGAGCTTCATCCGCCATATTGGAAAATGGCGGCAGAGAATTACATTTTCGCATTTTTAAGGAAAACGTTTGGATTTATGAGAAAATTGCTTCACTACGAAAATAAAGAGGAAAACAATATCTACAAAAAAGGTCCTATGTACCTTTCTCATAGGATTAACGGTTCACCTTCAAAACGATGCTTATTTGTCAATTCTGACCGTATAATAATGCGAATTCCATTTCTGACTGCAGGTGCCAGAGAAATAGCTTCAGAAAAATTATGATATGACACGTGGAGGTTTATTTAACATTTATTGACGAAGTAAACATATATTACACAATATTACATACATAAATATATACATATATTCACGGCACTCTTAGCAGTCATCGTCCCCTGACTCACTATTGCAACCGCCCTGACCATCTGGATCCTGGTCTGATGTTACACCGTTTCCTTCAGCAGTAGGTGGTTCACTATCTTCTTCTTGAAGTGAAGGTGTGAAGCATTTGTTGAGGCAAGAGACACCTCGACAGAAGTTGCATACTTTGGAGCACTGCAGGCCAGCCTCCCTACAACCACAGGTGGGCGCACATCCTTTTACACATTTGCAGCTTACCGGCTTCAGCAGGCAGTCTAGAGCAGCGACTGGAGCTAACGTGTCGACAGACTTTCTCCACCCCCACTCCTCAGGGGACTTTGCAACGGCCATCCACCACTGCTCCTGATGGTACACTCTGCAGGACTGTTGCCTAGCGGCCTCCTCCGTTGGCGGAAGTGATGAGAGGTTCACTTTGTTTCTGGTCGCTATGAAACGGTGCTGACGCAACGTGCTGAGAGACATTTCGTTGACAGAAGCCATAAAACACTGACAGCCGGCCTCAAACATGGCGCTATGAGATGCACTGGGAACCTTCAACACTGACGCAGCAAATATTAAATATTTGCATTTCTTCAGTATTTCCATGATTTTCTCTTTTCCTTTCATGAATACTGACGATGTGGTGTCAGACCCGCTGAAGCCATGAAGGAACCATATTATTTATGGTCTTGGAGGTCTTCAGTTCCTTGCAGTTCCTGTGATGAGTACAATGTTTGTGCCTTGTTTTCTTTTCCTGGTTTAAGAAAGATAATATCTTTCTGAATCGAAGTTATGTCACAATGATAACCAATAAGTCATCATACTCTCCTACAACTAAAACTTGATCAGTTGGGTTGGAACTTATTATCTTAATTGCTGTCTGAACTATTAAAGTATCGGCATCATGCTTCACGTCTCACACTGGCATTTATCGATGTACGGAGGCCTTTATCTGAACTGTACAAGTAGTCCCTTCAGAAAGTAGTCCATCACAAATCAAACATTTTTCGTGATTCTCCATTTCAAATATTGTTATTTTTCACCCACAGTAAAAGATCAGTACTGAAGCACCTAGAAAGTGCATTAAAATCGTCATGATGTCTTACCTCATCATCACTCTGCAAAATAGACATTGAGGAAAAATTAATGGTGCATCTCTCAACAACATACTACATACACGTAAATATTGAAATTTGACATACAAAAACATTTTAGTTTTTGTGGGATACCGTACGAATAGATTTGCAAAATGCAGCGAGGCGCTGTTTCTTAACGTGTGAATACAGGTCATTTATGAGAAAACCGTTAATCATATGAAGAAAGTGTATGGGACCTTTTTTGTAGACAATTTTGTCGTCTTTAATTTTGTACGTAGAAGTAATTTTCTCATAAATCCAACCGTTTTCCTTAAAAATACGAAAATGTGATTCTGTACCGCCATTTTTCAATATGGCGGACGAAGCTACAACCCGATCGATGGGGACTTTTAGTATGTTGTTTACAAAGGAATAAGAATCATCTGTGCAAAAATCCAGCTTATTCGTAATTTTTTCCTCTAAACGTCAACATTGAGTCTAATTTGACTGGACTAAAAGTTAACATGGATTTAGCAAACTTTTTGATAAGGCACACATGGATGGGATTGACACACAGTACAGAGACTTTGTGAATGTTGCCTATCCTCGTTTCCAGTCCACTCTGTAAGTGTATATTGTAGCCAAACGAAGAGGTATAACGCCTGTTATAAAATCGATAAGGTGACTATCTGAAAATTTATTATAAGGTACAGCCAAATGATTTGCTTGGATATTCTCCAGTAGTTCCTTGCCGAGTTTCTCCAGTATTCCGAGTGCTCTCACGACGCTGCTGCTAGGTAGAAGAAATGATAACTTCGCCTTGTCTCCGTGGCTGGCAATGACAAATAGTCTAGACCATTTCCAACTAATAAAACTCCGGAAAATTTTATAGAACGCCAAGAGCGGTGCTTTAGAGACTAAACAAACGATTAAACACGCCTCCGAAGTATCAATATGCAGTCCACAAATGCAGAACACCTATATATTACAATGAACCGTACGACTAAACAGATCGAAATAGGTGTTTCGTACAAGCCCAGATACATGGTATGCACCAGATTACGAATACACAAGTCCTAATTTTATGAAGATAGAATATTACGATGCCATACGAAAAAAAAAAAAAAAAAAAAAAAAAAAAAAAAAAAAAAAAAAAAAAAAAAAAAACAACGAACGATATGTCAAGGCAATACCATCACTCTTAAGGCCAATTCACACTGTCCGTCACGTCACGTCACGTCACCGTCCGTCACAACATTCCGCAATGTATTTCTAATGGCGGCATTCACACTGTCCGTCACCGGACCGTCACGTCACGTCAACGTCATGTCAAGCTTTCACGAGAAGAATATTTTGACGGAACGGCCGTCTGCTAACATTGGAAGTTAACCTATTTTCGTCACGCGAATTACTTGTTGCATTCGACGATTGCACTGTTTATATGCAAATGTGTCTTATTCATCTTTATTTTATTGTTATACTTTCTTTATCGGGGTAAATCTCAAATGTTTCATGACGTCATAATTATTTTTGTCAATTGAGTGTCCCTCTAAAATAAAGGTCGGATAAATGAAACCTAACAATGGTTTATGTTACGTAACATTGTAACAGAAAAACTGAAGCAAACTGTTTATTTGAATAAGATTGTAATTTGATTACGCATTTTTCATTCAATAACATTTTAAATGACAAAGTCAGTTCTAATGAAAGACAAAAATTCAGTTGTTTACGACGGTATTAACCATGTAAGCGGGCAAATCGTACTGGATAAAGTAAACGGGCGCTATTTATGCTCTTATAAGTATTGTTTGATGTTTTCGTAGGTTTATTTTTTCGCTTGAAAATAGATGTCGATGTTTTGAAATGTTGTTTCAGTTCTCAGTATGTTGGCCATTTAACATACACTGTAAAGTTTTCTTTGGGCGTCAATAACATTTAGCGTTGTTATTCCCTCAATTCTAGTATTAAACTATGACTTTCTACGTAACAGATCGCTACTCATAACCTCACTTTCAACATAGCGTATTGAGATGGGCGAATTGACGTGACGGACACTGACGGACAGTGCAAATACAACTTGACGTGACGGTGCCGTGACGTGACGTGACGTTGACATGACGGACAGTGTGAATTGGCCTTTAATGCTCCATCGACACACATCGTTAACTAACCTCTGCCGGCAGCGGTGGCCGAGGAGATTGAGGCGCTCCAGTCACAATCTGCACGGCCGCTACGGTCGGGGGTTCGAATCCCCCCTCGGGCATGGATATTTGTGCCGTCCTAGTTCTTAAGTAGTTCATAAGTAGTTGCTGCGGCTGGCTGACTTCTCCTTTCCGCCTGTATTTATATGGTGAGGTTGACCCCGTCGGCCTGTGTTTCACAGATGTGGCATCGCTGACCTTTGCTACACGTGACCGGTCTCCTACTTCCGATCAAGTATGTAGCAGCCACCTCTAAGCAATACAGCTGTCAGGCTGTCGACGCAGTACGGCGCCCTCACCGGCCGACTTGCGTCACCTGAAGCTTCACCGAGCCGCTGCACTTCACTCGCTGAAATCGTAAACGTGCTTGTCCCGCTCTACTCGGAGTCACACGCCTCACTTCAACACAGCGCCGCTTCGACGTTCAACTTCTGCGTTAAAGTTCACTCTATATTCTCACTATCCCCTACACTGCAACACTTCTACGAAAAAATGTTCAAATGTTTGTAAATCTATCGGACCAAACTGCGTGGTCATCAGTCCGTAGCTTACAAACTACTTAAACCTAGGTAAACTAACCTAAGGACAGCACACACACCCAAGCCCCAGGGAGGACTCGAACCTCCACGGCGAGCAACCGCGCGCTCCGCAGCGAGACGCTTTAGACCGCTCGGCTACTCCACCGCGGCACACTTCTACGGATCATTTCCTTGCAGTTGACACAAATGAGGTATTTGCCGTATGAGTTGAGTACAACTGCCTTTATAAATTGCACGATGACATACAGTTATCGATAATCTATTTTATACACACACAAACAGTTGGATGAGCGCTAAATCGCGATATAAAGTCAAAACTCAGTCCATACACTAACGTATTGCACAACACAGTTTTAAACAAACGCCTGCTTAGCTGCAGACTAAAACAGCACAGAAGTACATATCCGATAACTGACCAACTAACAGATACTCTACCAATCGAAGCACTACTCTTCTGACACATAATCTGTCTTCCAGTATTTTCTCCTAGACCCACAGACCTGTAAAACCGAAACATACTACAAGAAAAACATACAAGTCTTAACCAGAAATAGCTATTGCAGATGCAAACTACTACATATTTTAGGTAATCACAGGGACGTTGGAGTGCTCCTCAACACTCTCGATACCCCAACAGACCTTAGGACCTACACGAAACACATCGTAAGGTTGGTCTACATACACTGTAGAAGAGTAAAAGGCTCGTCCATGGAAGAAACCTAGACTGCGTCTGATTCCCACATCACGAACAAGATAATGTGCTACAGCAGCTTACAACACATCAGATCCAACTCTCTTTTCAGGACAAAGCGACCCGCAGATCGATAATTTTCACATCAAAACCATAGGATTACAACACGACCAACCTTGTTTTAGGACAAAACGAACCACACCTAGTAAGACACACAAATGTTACTCGAAATGTGCGTTTTGTATGATCATTCTATACGAAGAACCACGAGTTCCATCAATCTTCATACATAACAGCCCGGTGCCATTCGTCTTATGTTGTACAGCAAACAACAAGTAACGTTTGTATTGTATGACATCTCATCACCGAGTAGATATAATTTTACTCGTCAGAGACGGCCTAGTGGTATGCAAATGTGCAAAATCACAGATTTGCAAATTAATTTTAAATATAATCCTCATTAATGTTATTATTACGGGTCGCCACCATATGTTTTTATTAAAAACATGGAAAAAGATCTAACACCTAATTCTACAAGTATGGTGGCGAGAAAACTGATCAGAGTGCACCAAATAATAAACACAGTCCTCTACATATCTATCTAATTACCAATCCAGAATAGTGAGTTAGGAATTTGTAAAGGAAAGTAAATTTATGACTTAAATTAATACATTTATTCATTAAAGCACACAGAAATTTGGGGGATAGTTAACAATTAGTATAAAGGATTTAAATGAAATCACAGTTAAAAGTGTAGTCAAGCAATGGGTTACAAATGAAAAGAAATATTTATAAAAATGACATCAAATGCAGTAAAATCAGTTAACAATGCGGTATACGTGTGTGACCAGCAAACAGTCTGAGTTTTAACAAACAAGTTTACAAATCAATATACGAAGTCTAATAGGAATGAAACAAATGGAGCCATAAAACGCTCAAATATCTAGCTATACATGTGGCGCTGTCCTTTCATGAAAAATAGAAAGGTGGACGTAGGTGCTAAGACATTAGTTTTAATAAAGAGAAGTCAACATCGATCGTACGCACGCACATACACACTGATGGATGATTACTGCAACTATATATAACAACCCTAGCATATAGTGAGCATCACTTTACCAATAACCTTGGGTTGGCTTGATCTGTTGACGCCGGATCTCACTGGCGACTGGACGATGTTGAAGGGGTGGAGCTGAAAGAGAATAAATTATTTCGCCCATGAATCTCGCTACGATCTGTGAAGCAGTACTGACATTTAACTATAACAGACCCACTATCACGGCAGATGGCAGTTGTCAGGCAAATGCTTCCAGTGTTTGCTAGGACATACACTCACAAACTCAAGCACAAAATGCGAGTATTGAGCACAAGTGTGCATAAACCACTAGCACGTCGGTACGGCCAGTACGACGGTGGCTGTCTAATCTCAAGTCTCGACCAAACAAGAAAATAAAACACAGCTCTTTTGCAAAGACAACACTGGGTTGACACTGAACGAATGATGGATAAAGCAACACTTGTGACACAGCATTGTCTGCTGGGTGCAGAGAATAGCTGTCCACTGGCGCCACGCGAGCACAGTAAAATATATACAGACGGGAAAGCTCCGCAAGGGCCCGGTCCTACGGTCAGGAATGCGGGGAGGGAGGGTTTCCAGCAGTTGCGTAAGATGTCCCGTGATGGCGCTGCGGTCAGAAGCAGCCCTTTAAACTGGCCAGAGTAGGCGGCAGGTAGCGGCTGTCCCCACCACCACCTCCCCTCAAACGCCAGCAAGCCGCACACAGCCGTGGCCTCGTGGCAGGCGGCACGAGCTCTCCCCTCGGCCTCCCCTCCACGCTACGCCCTGACGTGCGAGAGGCACCCTAAGCCAGGGAACCGCCTGACACCTGCTAGCATCTTACGGAAGTACGAGGGGAGCGAAGGACAGTGGTTTAGGGGGGGGGGGGGGGGGCTTCTCCTCTGTGACGCGAGCCGCGTGCTGTGGACGCCCCAGGAGGGTTTCCTTCCACAGCGGCCGGCGGCTCGAGAGTGCCGAGTGGGCATCGGCGTCAGGCAGGTAGCCGGGACCGGATACATGCCACTTATGACGACACCGCCCCAACTGAGGACGAGCTGACGCATCCGCCATTTTCATTCTCGTGGCTCGTAAGTTACACACACTGCGGTGCTCTAGGATTTGCGTCGTGGCACTGTGGTCGTGTTGCCATAAACTGTTCAAATCGTTCCAGAGGTGGCTACAGAACGTTTAGTTTCCCGAGAGATTCTGAGAGAAGAAAAATGGATCATTAAATGTCGGAGCAAAAACTGGGAACTCGAACCGAGCCCACAGTTATGCATTGTATGTAAATAGTTATTATTATGACTTGAAGCAACATTTAATAGTAAAAATCGTCTGTGATATTTGAACTTGTGGTTTTGTTTAGCTTTTTTGAAAGTACTACCTCTTAACAGAGAAGCTGCCTGTAGGGAATTAGCAGCCGCAAAATATCATATTACAGCAAAGCGTCCCAGAACATACATCTATATCTACATAGATACTCTACAAATCACATTCAAGTGACTGGCAGAGGGTTCATTAACCACTTTCATAACTTTTCTCTACCGTTCCATTCTCTAATAGCGCATGAGAAGAAAGAACAAATAAATTGTTCCGTTTTCGGTCTGATTTCTCTTATTTTATTGGGATGGTCATGTCTCCCTAAGTAGGCGAGTGCTAGCAAAATATTCTCACATTCAGAACTAAAAGTCGGCGATTGAATCTTCGCAAACAAATAAAAAAATCAAATGTTCAAATGTTTGTAGAGTTTATGGGACTGAACTATGGGGTCATCAGTCCCTAAACTTACAAACTACTTATGAACTAGCTAACACTAAGGACGGCACAAATATCCATGCCCGAGGGGGAATTCGAACCCCCGACCGTAGTGGCCGTGCAGACCGCGACTGATGCGCCTCAGTCCCCTCGGCCACCGCGGCCGGCGCAAACAGATCACGCCGCAATGAATAACGTCTTTCTTTTAATGATTTCCACCGCAATTGGCGCAACATACTAAATTTAAACGAACACGAAATCCCCAGGATTTGCGATCGTACTCAGAAGCTCGAAATTTAGCGAGGTTTTCAATGCGAGATGCCTACAATATTTATCACAACGAAACTCTTTCTCGTAATTTGACTGAAAACCCAAAGAGATTTTGGTCATATGTTAAATACACTCGGGGCAAGTCACAAACAATACCTTCACTACGTGATAGTAATGGCGATCCTGCCGATGACAGCGCTACTAAAGCAGAGTTACTAAACTTAGCTTTTAGAAACTCATTCACCAAAGAAGACGAAACCAATATTCCAGATTTCGAATTACGAACAGATGCCGTAATGAGTAACATAGAAGTAGATATCTTCGGAGTAGTGCAGCAACTAAAATCACTTAACAAGAACAAGTCTTCTGGTCCGGATTGTATACCCATTAGATTTCTATCTGATTATGCTGAAGCGATAGCTCCTTACTTAACACTCATATACAACCGCTCTCTCATAGAAGGATCTGTACCAAAAGATTGGAAAGTTGCACAGGTCACACCTATATTCAAGAAAGGCAGTAGTAGTAACCCACTAAAGTACAGGCCTATTTCATTGACGTCAATTTGCAGCAGGGTTTTGGAACATATCCTGTATTCAAATATTATGAATTCTCGAACAGAACGATCTATTGACCCAAGGTCAACACGGATTTAGAAAATATCGTTCATGCGAAACACAACTAGCTCTTTATTCACACGAAGTGATGGGTGCTATCGACAAAGGTTCGCAAATCGATTCCGTATTTCTTGATTTCCAGAAAGCTTTTGACACCGTACCTCACAAACTGCTTTTAATCAAATTGCTTGGTTATGGTATATCGCCACAAATTTGCGGTTGGATAGGAGATTTCTTGTCAGAGAGGACACAGTTCGTAGTAATCGATGGTAAGGCATCGACCAAAACAGAGGTGATATCGGGCGTTCCACAGGGTAGTGTTATTGGTCCTCTGCTATTCCTCATTTACATAAACGATTTAGGGGAAAATCTAAGTAGCTCTCTTAGGTTGTTTGCAGATGACGCCGTCATTTACCGTCTAGTAAAATCATCTGAAGATCAAAACCAACTGCAGAACGATCTGAATAAGATATCAGTATGGTGTAATAATTGGCAATTGGCTCTAAATAATGAGAAGTGTGAAGTCGTCCACATGAGTACGAAAAGAAATCCGTTAAACTTTGTTTACAACATAAATCAATCAAATGTGAAGGCCGTAAACTCCACAAAATACCTAGGAATTACTATTACTTCAGACTTAAACTGGAAAGAACACGTAGATAATATCGTGGGAAAGGCGAACCAGAGACTGCGTTTTATTGGAAGAACCCTTAAAAGATGCAACAGAACTACTAAAGAAACTGCATACACTGCGCTTGTCCGTCCTTTTATGGAGTATTGCAGCCCAGTGCGGGATCCTTATCAGGCGGGTTTGACGGAGGACATCGAAAGAGTCTAAAGAAGGGCAGCTCGTTTCGTATTGTCACAATACAGGGGAGACAGCGTTACGGAAATGATACAGGATCTGGGATGGGAATCATTACAACAACGGCGCTTATCGCTGCGGCGTGGGCTACTTGCGAAACTCCAATCGCCAACATTCTCCTCCGAATGCGAAAATATATTGTTGACTCCCAATTACATAGGTAGAAAAGATCATCAGAATAAAATAAGAGAAATCAGAGCTCGAACAGAGAGATTCAGGTGTTCTTTCTTCCCGCGCGCTATTCGAGAATGGAATGGGAGATAAGTAGTATAATTGTGGTTTGATGAACCCTCTGCCAGGCACTTAAATGTGATTTGCAGAGTATCCCATGTAGATGAACATTTCCGTGACGCTTCCCCCCCCCCCCCCCCGTAACGTGATAGAACAAAACGAGCTGCCCTTCTCTGAACATTCTCGTCTTCCGTCCGTCCCACCTGGTGAGGGTCCCACAAGGGACAACAGTACTCCAGGAGAGGACGCACAAGTGTGATGTAGACAGTCTCTTTGGTGGAGCTGGTGCATCTTCGAAGCGTTCTGCCGATGGAACGTAACCTTTGGTTCGCCTTCCCCACAATATTTTCTTTGTGTTCTCTCCAGTCAAAGGTGTTCGTAATTGTAACTCCTAGGTATTTGGTAGAATCTACGACCTTAAGGTTTGACTGATTTATCGCGTAATTGAAGTTCAGCGGATTTCTTTTAGTGCTCATGTGTATTACTTCACACTTTTCTTTATTTAGTGTCAATTGCCAATTTTCGCACTATGCAGAAATTTTGTCTAAATCGCTTTGCAGTTGCTTTTGATCCTCTGTTGACTTCACTAACCGATAAACGACAGCATCATCCGCGAACAATCTAAGGGAGCTATTCAGATTGTCTCCTAAATCATTTATAAACACGAGGAAGAGTAGAGGACCTCTAACGCTTCCCTGTGGAACGCCAGATATCACTTCCGTTTTACTCGATGACTTACCGTCAATTACAACGAACTGTGTTCTTTCTGATAGGAAATCGTCAATCCAACCGCACAATTGGGGAGATATTCCATAAGCATGTCATTTCATAAGAAGCCGCTTGTGGGGTACACTGTCAAAAGATTTCCTGAAATCCAGAAATATGGAATCGATTTGAGATCCCTTGTCGATGGCACTTAACACTTCATGTGAATAAAGGGCCAGCTGTGTTTCGCAAGAGCGATACTTTCTGAATCCGTGTTGACTACTGGTTAATAGGTCGTTCTCTTCGAGGTAGTTCATAATATTCGAACAAAGTATATGTTGTGATTCTTTAGTTTCTCCCAGCGTATTTGATAATCAAAATATCCACGGGTGTACTGCCGGTCTATAGTGTCCAACCGGCACAATATTTCGGCGATCATACATGTCGACATCATCAGGTGAACTGACGGACTGAGCTCCTACAAACGCGCCGGCACGGAGATCCGCACGCTACGGCTGCTCGAAGGGAACTGGGTTCTAGCCCGGTAGCGGGCGATTTAAATACCCTCGGCCCGCGGAGCGACCCCTCCGCGGTCCGCGCCCCGCGCCGCGGCCGCGCAGTGGAACCGATTGCGCCGGCGTCTGAGATGACGTCGATGTGAGGGCTCTGTTCGCCGTCGTCGTCACTTCGTTACGTTTGCTAGATTTACTCGTAATTAACCCAATCGCTGGTTGCCAAGCTTTGCTAAGATTATAGCCAGAGTCACGGTTTATGAGGTCGTCACTTGTGCGAATTTTAATGGCCTCTCTAACGATGCAGTCCCAGTATCTCGACATCTGTACCAGAATCCTAGTGCGTTCATACTCCATCGCATGGCGTGTGCCTCTGCTGTTCAACGCATCGATCCTCGACGGTACGCATCGTCTGTCCAATATATGACTTTCCACACTGACACGGAATCTGGTACACGCCGGCCTTCCTCAAACCGAGATCATCTTTGGCGCTCTCCACCAGTGCAAGAATTTTATTCGGCGGACAAAAAACAGTTCCAACATGGTGTTTCTTAAAAATGCGGGCGATCTTCCCCGAGAGTGCGCCGGTATATGGAACGAACGCAGTGCCTACATCCTCCCTCGTGTTTTCATCCGTTTCCACAGGTTGTGTTGTAGTGGTTGGGCGGAGAGCCCGCTGAATCTGCCACTCTGGAGTACCCATTTTTGCGAAATAAATTTTTCAGGTGTTCCAATTCCTGGGGTAGACTCTCTGCGTCGGAGATAGTGCGCGCCCTATGTACTAGAGTTTTAAGTACCCCATTCCTCTGTGAAGGGTGGTGACAGCTGTCTGCGTGTAAATACAGATCAGTGTGCGTTGTCTTCCGATATACACTATGACCCAGGGTGCCATCAGCTCTTCTCTTGACCAAGACGTCAAGGAACGGCAATTTACCCTCCGTTTCAGTCTCCATAGTGAATTTGATGTTGGGATGAATTGGATGATATGGAGTTCAGATGTGTAAGGAAGTCAAGGAGTTTATCCATACCTTGTGGCCAGATGACGAAAGTGTCGTCCACGTAACGGAAAAAGCAAGTAGGTTTCCATTCAGATGATACCAGGGCTTCCTCCTCGAAATTCTCCATGTACAAATTTGCGACCACAGGGGAGAGTGGGCTACCCATGGCGACTCCCTCCGTTTGTTCATAGTATTCGCCATTGAAAAGAAAATACGTCGAGGTCAAGACATGCCTAAAAAGTTTGGTGGTCTTCTCGTCAAACTTCTGACCAATCAAATCTAGTGATTCTCGAAGGGGCACCCTCGTAAACAACGAAACGACGTCAAAACTCACCATGATATCTGACTCATCCAGTCTGAAGCTGTTAAGGCGTTTAACAAAATCCACGGAATTACGGATGTGATGAGGGCATTTACTCACATAAGGACTTAATTTTCGCCTCAAGTATTTGGCCAACAAACATGTAGGTGCTCTGATGTTACTGACAATGGGACGTAACGGCACCCCATCTTTGTGAACCTTAGGGAGTCCATAAAGTCTTGGCGGTACCGGACCTTGAGGTAGTAGTTTCTTGGCGACACCCTCCGGTAAATCCGCCGTAGCGTGCGGATCTCCGTGCCGGTGCGTTTTCAGGAGCTCAGTCCGTCAGTTCACTTGATGATGGCGACATGTATGATCGCCGAAATATTGTGCCGGTTGGACACTATAGACCGGCAGTACACCCGTGGATATTTTGATTAAAGTATATGTTCCAAAATCCTACTGCAAATCGACGTCAATGAGATAGGCCTGTAATTTTGGGGATCACTCCTATTGCTTTTCTTGAATATTTGAGTAACTTGGGCAACTTTCCAGTCTTTGGGTACGGATGTTTCGCTTAGTGATCGGTTGTAAATTATATCTAAGTACGGAGCTAATGCATCAGCATACTCTGAGAGGAATCTAGTTGGTATACAATCTGGCCCGGAAGATTTATTTTTGTTTAGTGACTTAAGTTGTTTTACTACTCCAGGAACATCTAAGTTTCGCATGCTGGCAGCTGTTCTTGGATTGAATACTGGAGTGTTGACTTCGTCTTCTTTGGTGAACGAATTTCGGAAAGCTGTGTTTAGTAATTCTGCCTTAGCAGTACTGTCATCGGTATACTGTCATCTAGTGTACTTCACATACCAGCAGAATTTCTTTGGATTTTCTGCAAGATTACGAGATAGGATTTCGTTGTGGTAACTACTATAGGCTTCTCGCATTGAAGTCCGCGCTAGGTTGCGAGTTTCAGTAAAAGATCGCCAGTCTTGTGGATTCTGTGTTTTTTTTTTTTTTTTTTTTTAAATTTTGCATGCGTTTTTCTTTGTTTCTGCAACAGTGATCTGACCTGTTTTGTGTACCACGGGGGGGCAGCCCCCTCTTTTATTAATTTATTTGGTATAAAATCTCTCGATTGCTACTGATATTATGTCTTTGAAAGTAAGCCACAACTGATCTGCACTCGCATTTTTAGTTTTGAAAGACTGGAGATTATCACTCAGGAAAGTGTGAAGCGAATTTTTATCTGCTTTATTGAATAGATATATTTTTCGTTTATTTTTGGTGCATTTGGGCATTTCGACATTCAGTCTCGCTACTACAACTCGATGTTCGCTAATCCCTGTATCTGTTTTGATGCTCTTTACTAGCTCAGGATTATTTGTTGCTAGGAGATCAAGGGTATTTTCGCAACCACTTACTATTCTAGTGGGTTCATGAACTAACTGTTCGAAGTAGTTTTCAAAAAAAGCAGTCAGAACTAGTTCGGACGATGTTTTATATTTGCCGCCGGTTTTGAATACGTAATTATGCCAACATATCGAGGGTAAATTAAAGTCGCCACCGATTATAACAGTATGCTTCGGATACCTATTCGAAATGTGATTCAAGCTTTCTTTGAATATTTCAGCAACCGCATCGTCTGAGTCAGGGGGCCGATAAAAAGATCCAATTATTAATTTATTCCGGTTGTCAGGTATAACCTCTACCCAGACCAACTCACAGGAAGTATCTGTCTCAATTTCGCTGCAGGTTAAACCGTTAGTAACAGCAATAAACACGCCACCCCCTTTTTTATTTTTTCTATCCTTTCTAAAGACCATTTGGCCCTTTGAAAAAATTTCGGCCGAGCTTATCTCAGGCGTCAGCCAGCTTTCAAAAACTATAACGATTTGTGCCTCAGTACTTTCTATCAGCGCTTGGAGCTCTGGAACTTTCCCAATACAGCTACGACAATTTACAACTGTTATACCAATGGTTTCTATATCTGCTTTCTTCCTGTGTCTGGCCTGCCCCCTTTGAGACTGAAACCCATTTTGTGTATTCCCGAGGCCCTGTAACCTAAAAAACCGCCCAGTCCACGCCACACAACCCCTGCTACCCGTGTAGCCGCTTCCTGAGTATAGTGGACTCCTGACCTATTTAGCGGAACACGAAAACCCACCACCCTTTGCCGCAAGTCGAGGAATCTGCAGCCCACATGGTTGCAGAACCGTATGAGCCTCTGATTCAGACCCTCCACTCGGCTCTGAATCAAAGGTCCGCAGTCAGTCCTGTCGACAATGCTGCAGATGGTGAGCTCTGCTTTCATCTTGCAAGCCAAGACTGACAGTTTTTACCACTTCAGATAGCCGCTCAAAACCAGAGAGGATCTCTTCCGATCCAAAGCGACACACATCATTGGTCCTGACATGAGCCACCACCTGCAGCTTGCTGCACCCTGTGCTCTTCATGGCATCCGGAAGGAGCCGTTCCACATCTGGAGTGACTCCCCCCGGTATGCACACGGAGTGCACATTGGATTTATTCCCCTCCGTAGCAGCCATTTTCATAAGGGGCTCCATCACCCGCCTAACGTTGGAGCTCCCAACTACTAGCAAACCCACCCTCTGTGAGGACCCGGATCTTGAAGGCAGGGGGGCGAGTACAGGACAAGCGACACCATCTGCGTCAGGAACATCCTCTGCCACAGACAGCGCCTCGAATCTGTTGGCAAGACTAACCGGGGAGGCCTCCACTTCGGTCCCCCGGGAAGTCTTACGCCGCCTGACACGCGCTGAGGAGACCTCCCAATCCACCACGGATTGGGGGGCTACCTCCTCACGGACAGTGAGCGGGCTGGCCACAGCCGCAGGCCGATCGGAGGGCACAACAGACGCACAGGGCGTCTGCTGCACCCCCGCGAGCGGCCCACAACAGCGGCGCCCACCCACCGCAGTCTCAAGCGATGCCAGCGAAGCCAACGCCGCCTGAAGCTGCGAGCGAAGAGTCACCAACTCTGCCTCCATCCGTTGGCAGCAGTCAGAGTTCCTAGCCATTCTAAAAACTTATGTAACTTCCAAGTAAGTACGTCTGAGGACACAGAAGTTTGATAAACAGTGAGCTTCGAAAAATATGAATCAATCAATAAACTGTTTATTAACGGCGAATCTGAAAACTATATACGCGAGGTAATAAATCAAAACAACAACTGAACTGACAACTAAACGCGATTTTTAGTAAATAAACACGCGAGCACACTAAAGATTTAAGAACTGTAAAAGAAAGCACACACGAAATGAAAATAAGTCGCTTCTACTAAGAAGCCGGTTATCTTACAATGTAGAGGAGCTGCTGCTGCTGCTGCTGTCGCGTGTGTCTTGGCCGGCGTTTACTGAGCAACTGAACATACTGTGTTTAGAGCACAATACGTCTGTCTTACACAGTATATTGAGAAATACACCTCATCAAAAAGTTCCGTACTGACATTGCACAAATTTTTGAAGATACTTGTGTTACGTTATTGCGAGAAAGTATTACACACACTAAAACGGCAAATAAAAAAAAAACTGGGCAATAAGTTTCGTTACGGCTATGGCAGCATACTGTGCTGTGCACTTCGGTTTCGCAGTGGTAGCGGGCCAGACTACAAATCCAAAGGTCGGGAGTTCGATCCCTGCCAGGTCCTAGGATTTTTATCTGTCACTTGCCACTTCTTTCACCTCTGGCAGTATTGCTCAAGTAAAAAGTACCGAGTAGCACTGTGGTTCCGAACCCACGTTAAACTTTAGGTCCCTCTATAACTGGTTGGGTCAGTTCGACGGTCGGAGGAAGGCAACGGCATACCACCTCCAAACAGGACCATGCCTAGTAAAGCACTGTGGTGTTCAAACCAATCTTCGGGTTGTTGACTTTTTTTTTAAACACTCAACTAGCGTTAAATGCTATTTGTGGTATTTCGAATGTTTAGCTTCATACCTTGTAGTATGTAATTTGAAAGAATAGTACCGTACCTGATGTTTTATCACAAAATACATCTTCAATTCAACTTCTCATTAGTAATTGCCAATATTGACGCTTATCTATAAAAGGCTGTAACATAACTGGCAAAGAATACTGGGTAAATTTTACTTACGGCTGCGACGGCGTAGTGTGCTAATGTTGGCAACGAAATGTTCGCTTTATAAGGATTGTTAAATTACTGACAAGACAAGGATAGTGTTACCTACGAAAACCTGTCAACCTTAGAGAACTTAGAGAAGGAACAGAAATGTTTATTTATTTCATGGTCAACACATTGTATACGATTAGGTTTTCAAACACCATTCAAAGGTTGTTGCCAACATCGGCACCGTGTGCCTCTACGACCGTATACTTTAGATCCTGTACTCTGACATTCTTTTTAGTTTTAGTGTTTGTAATACATTCTGAAACTTTCTCAGTAACAGATTTAGAAGTACTTTCAGCAATTTGAGTACAAAAATCTGATGTAGTGAATTTGTCACAGCAGACAACAAATACTTACTGCAAGACGGCAAACAAACCTCGCATATCGACAGTCATTAGTCAAATAGAAGCCGAGATCGCTTAAAAATTTTATATAGATGACCATTTTCGGCAGTATTAAACATAGTACGCGATTTGTATCACAAAGATATGTTTCTTGCTCTTTTTCTGTATTTGGACAGAAGCAGCAATAAGTAAAAAAAACGCGAGATTTCTGTGTCTAATCGACATATCGATGTAAACAAGAACGGAATGCGAGCTCAAAGTAGCACCATATAAGGCTCTATTCCGGGCACTTGTAAAATATTTCACTATACTTGGATGAAACAACACGGTTCGCAGGAGCTGCGTGCTGTGTTGGGCAGTGGCAGGATGCGCCGGCCAGCCTGCGCCCCTTCCCGCTCGGCCGCGGTGCAGTCGACGGTCGCGTCACGGGAGGCCGTGTGTGCCAGCCGGCCACCGCGCCGATTGTGTAGGCCGTTATGTGACTCCTTCCTGTACGTACAAATATATCATACGTAAGTTGAGTCTTTATAGATATTCACACATAAGAATATTTAAAATTTTAATATAACATTAAAATAACCCTTTTCTTATAGGGGATCGATCATAAGGGTCTAATTTCATTTAATTTATATATAAAAATATTTTAATAACAGAGAAGATTCAGACGGTAAAGGTCAAATTTTATTACATTTATTCAAAACATGTTCAAATGTTTCTAAAGCTTATGGGACTTAACTACGGGGTCATCAGTCCCTAAACTTACAAACTACTTATGAACTACTTACGAACTAGGACGGCACAAATATCCGTGCCCGAGGGGGGATTCGAACCCCCGACCTTAGTGGCCGTGCAAACCGTGACTGAAGCGCCTCAGTCTCCTCGGCCACCGCGGCCGGCTTACATTTATTCCTAGCATGTTTTAAAATATAAGAAATTTGAAAGGATTGAGTAAGACAGGGTTAGTTCGCTCATGATTTAGTCTGGCATTCCACAGGTTGTAAGTACTACCCCTACTAAACCACGCACAACACTAATAAAGTTTGTCCCCAAATAACATGCAAGTAGTGCGGAATTTTAGGATGGGTCTTTAGCTGTTTTATACTCTCGATGACCGTGGCCTTATCTTCTTATGTCGATCCGTCGCCTCGTTGTATGGCCCAAATTCGGGATCTGAAACTTGATGTAACTAATAACATATACGTTATCTAATTTTTATCATTATCCAGCGTCCTAAAATGAAATACCGTGGTCCATACCAGACAATGATTCCTCAGGCAGGGACAAATACTAACACGACGATACGAGCAGAATGGCACAGGGCGACACCTCGAGCAGACCCCGACTAACCGCCAGTCTGCGCGGACAGTGTACACACGACGACGCTCGGAGAGCCCCCCCCCCCCCCCCCCCCCTCCCCCAAAATACACTCTGGAGAAGCACGACCGGGCACAGGCACGCCGCAGGCCGACAGCCGCTCCATCGGCTCTTTGAACACTGTCAGGCGCCAACGCGGAGGACAAGTCCTCGGAACCCTGTTCCTGAGAAACGGGCGATATCTGGACGCACAGAGCAGAAGACGAAGTAAACACTCCAGTATTCAATCCAAGAACAGCTGCCAGCATGCGAAACTTAGAAGTAGATGTTCCTGGAGTAGTAAAACAACTTAAGTCACTAAACAAAAATAAATCTTCCGGGCCAGATTGTATACCAACTAGATTCCTCTCAGAGTATGCTGATGAAATAGCTCCGTACTTAGCTATAATTTACAACCGATCACTCAGCGAAAGATCCATACCCAAACACTGGAAAGTTGCCCAAATTACTCCAATATTCAAGAAAGGCAATAGGAGTGATCCCCAAAATTACAGGCCTATCTCATTGACGTCGATTTGCAGTAGGATTTTGGAACATATACTTTGTTCGAAAATTATGTACTACCTCGAAGAGAACGACCTATTAACCAATAGTCAGCACGGATTCAGAAAGTATCGCTCTTGCGAAACACAGCTTGCCCTTTATTCACATGAAGTGTTAAGTGCCATCGACAAGGGATCTCAAATCGATTCCATATTTCTGGATTTCCGGAAGGCTTTTGATACTGTACCCCACAAGCGGCTTCTAATGAAATTGCGTGCTTATGGAATATCTCCCCAATTGTGCGATTGGATTCACGATTTCCTATCAGAAAGGACACAGTTCGTTGTAATTGACGGTAAGTCATCGAGTAAAACAGAAGTGATATCTGGCGTTCCACAGGGAAGCGTTATTGGTCCCCTACTCTTCCTCGTGTTTATAAACGATTTAGGAGATAATCTGAATAGCTCCCTTAGACTGTTCGCGGATGATGCTGTCGTTTATCGGTTAGTGAAGTCAACATAGGATCAAAAGCAACTGCAAAGCGATTTAGACAAAATTTCTACTTGGTGCGAAAATTGGCAATTGACACTAAATAAATAAAAGTGTGAAGTAATACACATGACCACTAAAAGAAATCCGCTGAACTTCAATTACGCGATAAATCAGTCAAACCTTAAGGTCGTAAATTCTACCAAATACCTAGGAGTTACAATTACGAACAACTTTGACTGGAGAGAACACACAGAAAATATTGTGGGGAAGGCGAACCAAAGGTTACGTTTCATTGGCAGAACGCTTAGACGATGCACCAGCTCCACCAAAGAGACTGCCTACATCACACTTGTGCGTCCTCTCTTGGAGTACTGTTGCCCCTTGTGGGACCCTCACCAGGTGGGACTGACGGAAGATATTGAGAAGGTTCAGAGAAGGGCAGCTCGTTTTGTTTTATCACGTTACGGGGGGGAAAGCGTCACGGAAATGTTGCACGAATTGGGGTGGAAATCATTAAAAGAAAGACGTTATTCATTGCGGCGTGATCTGTTTGCGAAGTTTCAATCACCGACTTTTAGTTCTGAATGTGAAAATATTTTGCTAGCACCCATCTACTTAGGGAGACATGACCATCCCAATAAAATAAGAGAAATCAGATCGAAAACGGAACGATTTAGGTGTTCTTTCTTCCCGCGCGCTATTAGAGAATGGAACGGTAGAGAAAAGTTATGAAGGTGGTTAATGAACCCTCTGCCAGGCACTTAAATGTGATTTGCAGAGTATCGACGTAGATGTAGATGTAGATGTAGACAATCAGAGCTCAGAGAACAGAGACTAAGAAACGACAAAGGTTGACAGAAAGGACCATTTTCACAACTGCTGTCAACACCGACAGGAAGCAGTACCCACACACAGTACAGCTAAAACTCAAGTCGAGTCAAACGAAATTGAGTAACCAAAAATATCCCGGCAACAACAGTTCCACAGAAGACCACCAATAACCCATATCCAGGGAACACACAGAATTGAGTCCAAGCTATACATGACAGGCAACCTGACACTTATCCCAGATTCATGGATTTCGATTCTTCTAATTATATCCTATTTACTTTATACATAAAAATAATAATGTTAAATAATATTCAAATAATCAATTACTCTTATCTAACAAATCGCATTAGCTGGAACAAACACGCTATTCTTACGTTACTGGGATGTGGCCACATCGATAATTAAATAATGAATCTAATCTATACTCCTGAGTAAATAAATATAAAATCCTACATAAGTTTTGAGATCATCTTACTATTTTAACTTTACTGGAACTTGGCTTAGTATTTACAGCACTTAAGACTACGGCATATAAATACATAACAAATATCAAGGTACCATACATTAGTTCCGCATCCGTCAACTGATGTGGATACTCCTTGACCAGTGACTACCCAGCTGATATCCTGGCTCTGGCATTTTCTGTGCCCACTGTCCGAAACAACGAGTCGTCCGTTCCCATTATTACAGATAGGCTGGCTCACAGCTCTATTTTTGTGGCCTTTTAGACGACTTCCATATACAACAAATTCTGCGTCCCTAAGTGGGCTAATGAAATGGTCAAACGTCCCGTTACTTTTGCCGACCATTCACCTTGTTAAGGGTTCTGGAAGCCTCTTACAATATTGCCACATTACTTCCCGGTCGGAATATGGCTCGTCATGGAATCGGTTCTTCTTTCTTAGAAAGTTTAAGAGCTTGACCGGATCCTTGAAACTAGCCGAATCCATGTTTCTTCCGTTGCGAATTTCCTCTTTTATATTATCCTGGACATGCGGAGGCCAGTATGCCTTCAGAAAAACTTTCCGGACATGCTCATATGATTTGCAGTAATCTGCCACCGAACGCAAGTGTTCTCCAATATGGCCCTGGAAGTGCCCACAAATAACCTCAAGTGGCCAACTTTCAGGTAACACCTTATCAAATTGAGAAATGAAGGACATTGGGTGTAGTGCATTATTTGATCCGTTACATGATTTGAATGTATGGACACTAAGGAAAGATATCGGATAACAGCAGAGACGAATGAAGCTCGGGTTGGTAACTATTCTGATCACAGTCGCGTGAATAGTCAGTGGTGGCACCGCTTGTTGACTCAGCTGACTGGCATGCCTCTGATTCGGTATGGTGTGAATGGCGGTGATAATTTTCTCCTTCAAGGCCTCCAGGTGTGCCCACACTTGTAAGAATAATCGTATTCTGCGAGGGCGAGTTCTCCGACCTGAGGAGAATTCTGAACAGCACCTATAAATCTCCAGACGGACGCTCTGAGACCTGTTTCAGTTCGTCCGGAGTACCTTTAGTGACTCGCGTCAGTTTATTGTGTTCACCTTCAACACGCGCCTCTTCTTCCCTGATGACCGTTACAACGGATTGTTTATTTGCGATGGCCTCAGTGGCCTTTGTGGTGTTCGCCAACTTATCATGGGTAATTTTTACAAACTGTTTTCCCTGTTCTCGTAAGGTTTCTGCAACTTCTTTAGCCCTGCGATCTCAGAGCGTGACTTGATCGCAAACCTTTTGGCCATCTCCGCCACTTCCTGTGCTACTCTAGCGCCCTTCTTAGCTTCTACAGCCGTCTGTTTCGCTTCAGTTGCAGTCTGTTTCGCCTCAGCTGCAGTTTTGTGCACCTTAACTACTTCCTCATTAACCTCTCCTATATTTTCACTAACCTTTTCAAGACGCCCTAGCAATAGTTCGGTCTGTTGCTGACTGTCACGTTTCCTATTTTTCTCTAATTGCTTAAGTTTTCGTTCCCTTTTTTCCTCTGATACCTTCACTTTCAGTTTCCTACTTTCCTCTAACTGCTCCAGTTTTCGTTCCCTTTTTTCTTCTAATTCCTTCAGTTCCGAATTCCTATTTTCTGTAAAGCGTCTCGCTGCGGAGCGCGCGGTTGCTCGCCGTGGAGGTTCGAGTCCTCCCTGAGGCATGGGTGTGTGTGTTTATCCATAGGTTAGTTTACCTAGGTTTAAGTAGTTTGTAAGCTACGGACTGAAGACCACGCAGTTTGGTCCGATAGGTTTACAAACATTTGAACATTATGAATTCCTATTTTCCTCTAATTGCTTCTGCTTCCATTCATTTTCTTCCTGTTGGTATTTTAGGAAATCCATTAAATCCTGTATTTGGATATTATTAGATTCCTCCTTAGGCAAACATGTGCCCGTAACTCTGTTCTTTGGATTATCTGGGACGGTAAGACTTCGGATTACTCTCTGTAGATGAGTCGTAATTACAAGCGTTGGTGGGAATGCCCTCTTCACTATAGCTAGAATCACCTGACGAATAGTATTGACAAAATTTATCTCGAACAGCACTACTGGGTTCATGATCGACAGAATGTATCCTATTCGAGACTTGTTGAACTGAATTTTCAGAGTCCGACATACAATCATTTTCAACCGTACTTACACACAAACCTTGATAACGAAACTCCTGATATTCATTATCTTCGTGATCGACTGACTCATTTCTATCAGCAAAGGAAGGAATATCTATCCCGCTATCGTTATTGTCATAAATATAATTATTCTGGATATATTTCTCCCTGTAGCGTTTTGTGTTGGAAATTTGTTGTGTAGAGCCATCAGAATCCGACATCTGTTCATATTCGATAGTACTTTTACTTGTACTTCATCGACTGTACTCATGATGCTCATTTATTTCGTCCATAGACGATTCATCATTCTAATCGGATGAAGGAGTGTCTATTCCACTGTCACTATCGTCGTCAGCTGAATTGTTTTGGAAAGATTCTTCCGTAGCAAAACTATCTAGTTGGCAGCTTGTGCAGCTTTTCTCATTAGAATCACGTCGAAATGAGCTGTCCGAGTCCGCTACGCGCTTTCTGTTGACACTCATTACGCAAATGATTTGCTTCTCGTTTACGTAAATGACACGTTGTGTGTTTGACGGTAAGACGACTAACATCAGCAAACTGTCTGTTCACTTAAACCGTTGCCAGCATTTCTTCTGGAATCCTGTTCGGTATCAGACACAATGATTTCCCTCGAACAGATTACATAGCGCGATCTGTGCTATTAAGTAAATACAGTATTCGGGAATAGATAAATTGCACCACTTGTACAGAATCACGAAGTAGATAAAATTCGTTGACAAATCTAGTAGCTTCGCCAGGTTGCAAATTATCTGCACAGGCAGTGCCGTGTTCCGTAACAATTAATGACACCAGAACAGAACAGGGAGAAGAATTTATAATCTGCTGCTTCCTTCGGCACGCAAGCCTCGCACACTCTCCACAATCAATTGCCAGGTGCCCGTAGCGTCTACAAATGGTACAAATTGTTGCCAAAATTGGTAGCATGGAAGTCCATGACCAAGTATTTTGCACCGTGGACACCTAATCTCTCTTAAACCCCCGTCAGATTCTCTCGTGTTTCCACGGAATTTAGCTACATTAATATCACTACTCTTAACTTACGCAAATAGTTTGCTTCTCGTTTACATAAATGACACGTTGCCCTAATTATGAGCTATGTGCCTGGCACACTGCTCAACATAAACTACAATGCAATAAACTAATGGAAAAAGCGACAATTGTGACACAACATTGTCTGGTGGGTGCAAAGAATAACTGTGTCTGTTCGGTGGTTGAATCGCGTGAGAGAATGCAACTACAGGGTGTCTCACGAAAGACGCCTGCCAGGCGGCTGCCGGCCGCTACCACCGCATTATTTCGTACCTCTGTTGTTGTTGTTGTTCGGAACAGCAGTAAGACCTCACGCGAGAGTATGGAAACAGGTATGTTCAAATGTTTGTAAATCTATAGGACCAAACTGCGTGGTCATCAGTCCGTAGCTTACAAACTACTTAAACTAAGGTAAACTAACCTAAGGACGAGACACACACCCATGCCCCAGGGAGGACTCGAACCTCCAACGGCGAGCAACCGCGCGCTCTGCAACGAGGCGCCTTAGAACGCTCGGCTTTTCCACCGCGGCAAAAGAAGTATGAAGACACAGGGTCACATTGAGGAGAGGTATTGAACCCCACGCAAAAATCGGGTGGCCTTCAGGTTTTATCTCGAGTGGTCCTCCACAAACACTGAACAGATGTTTATCAGAATAATGGCTACCCAATCTTCCCTCAAGATAAACATCTGTTTTAATTACCGATTGAGGTTGCGCAAGTTGACTCTTTATTACAGAGGTTTTATATTTTCTGTACTTCGTGAAGGTACTGCGATACTAATCTCCTTTATTATATACGTTTTGATAAACGGGTGGTATTGAAAAGTTCATGAAATTTAAGATTTTAGCGCAAATGATTGTGAGTACATCCAGGTGGAGCTACGTGTCTCTGCACACATCCTTTTCGAAAAGGCGTGGCAAGTGGCTACGAGCTGCGAATGCAGTCTGTGGAAGGCCCTTTCTCATTCTCACGCTATGGCTAGTTTCTGGTTCGAGGTATCTGCTTTAAACGTGAGATATCGTATCGTATAAATGTTTGTCTTAAACATGAGAAAACCGATGCAAAAACGCTCGAAATATTGAGTGAATCTTTCGATATCACCAATTAATGGCCGTTTCAAATTCGGGCGAAGACTGCATGTGATCCTTCCACCTTTCTCGGGTCTTCCATTGCATCATTTTCTTGGAAACCATATCACCAAAAATGCGGTGGCGAATCCGAGTCAGAGATGACGAATTATGAATTTCTCCGATAACTCTACAGCTTGTGCAACGTGCATTATGGTATTGCTTCGTTACCGCGCTCTGCAGGCATGGATGTTGAAAAAGAACAGATTAGTCATTTTGTTTTGTTGACAACAGAGGCTCGGAAGTGGATGGTGTTTTTGTAACCATTTTTCCTGCGGTTTAAATAATTTTCATGCAAGTAATACTTTGGTATTGATTCCTGTAAAACCTTGTGGGTTTACTGATGTTTTAATAACGGTTTAATGACTTTATTGTGTAATATTGTGTGCCTGTGGAAGTCCCTATCCATAATGTCGTCTGCGGTTAAGATGACGAATTACGAAGTTCATAAAGAAGACAGGGTAGAATGGAGCAAGGAATCACTGAAAGGCGCAATGCGGCGTTAAGAAATGTGAAGCCTGTTAACGCCGTCGCAAGGGGGTTCACCCTCCTGAAGCTGCTTACGTCACTATGTACAAAACATGTCGATGAAGTAGTCTCCGCTCAGTGTACGGGGATGAAAAGGAGAAATGCCATGTTTGTGTCTCTCTTGATAAGTAGATAAGTATCAATAAAAGACTTTATTTTCTGAATGAAATGTTCGTTATCTTACCCTACCTGCAGGGTACCAACACTAACAAAAAAAGGTCTAGCTAAAAAATTTTCAGTCTTGGGAAATGTTTAAGGGCTTTATGTCAAAGGAAATACATTTTCCACAAATGAAGTATCTGATTTCGACGTAAGGGCCAGAAAAAAATTTATATACCTTAATATCGCTATCTTATCCAACTTTCCCCTACTCGAAATGAGGACGGACAAGCGTAGTGTATGCAGTCTCTTTAATAGTTCTGATACATCTTTTAAGTATTCTGCCAATATAACGCAGTCTCTGGTTCACCTTTCCTACGACATTACCTACATGTTCTTTCCAGTCTGAAGTAATAGTAATTCCTAGGTATTTAGTGGACTTTACGGCCTTCACTTTTGATTGATTTATCTTGTAAACATAGTTTATCGGATTTCTTTTCGTACTCATGTGGACGACTTCACACTTCTCATTATTTAGAGTCAATTGCCATTTTTTACACCATACTGATATCTTATTTAGATCGTTCTGGAGTTGGTTTTGATCTTCGGATGATTTTACTAGACGATAAATGACGGCATCATCTGCAAACAGCCTAAGAGAGCTGCTTAAATTGTCTCCCAAATCGTTTATGTAGATTTGGAACAGCAGAGGTACAATAACACTAGCCTGTGGAACGCCGGATATCACTTATGTTTTAGTCGATGCCTTACCATCGATTACTACAAACTGTATCCTCTCTGATTGGAAATCCCCTATCCAGTCATAAATTTGGGGCGATTTTCCATAACCACGCAATTTGATTAAAAGCAGTTTGTAAGGTACGGTGTCAAAAGCCGTGTAGAAATCAAGAAATACGGAATCATTTTGAGAACCCTTGTCGATAGCACTCATCACGTCGTGTGAGTAAAGAGTGTTTGACATTTCTAAATCCGTGTTGACCTTGGGCAAATAGATCATTCTGTTCGAGATAATTCATAATATTTGAATACGGAATGTGTTCCAAAACCCTGCCGCAAATTGAAGTCAATGAAATCGGCCTGTAGTTTAGTGGGTTACTCCTACTGCATTTCTTGAATATAGGTGTGACCCGTGCAACTTTCCAATCTTTTGGTACAGATTCTTCGTTGAGCGAGCGGTTATATACGGCTACGTAAGGAGCTATCGCTTCAGAAATCTAACGGGTATACAGTGCGGACCAGAAGACTTGTTTTTGTTAAGTGATTTCAGTTGTTTCACTGCTCCGATGATATCTATTTCTAATTATTTATTCTGGTCTCTGTTCATAATTCGAAATCTGGAATATTGGTTTGTGCAAATTTAATAATGGTATATCGTCTTTCAGCTTCAACTTTTGGAGGGGCAAACAGATGTTAGTGAATGTCGGAGTGTACCAAGTAAATTAGGTTTTCATTAATGATACTTGTCATTGTGATATTGATTAGGAATTTGGAAAATAAATGTGTTTGACTATCTCATATGGCACCAACCAAGTGAGGTCAATAAAAAATAATTTTAAATGATTTTTGAACATGGTGGCGGCTCAAAATTAATTATAAAAATATATCACGATATAACTTTGATACCTAGAAATGAAAGAAATAATTCAAAATATTTGCTTACTGAGTACTGTCGCAGTCGACAAAATTCGCACACATAGTAGAAATTTTTACCCACAGTAGGCATACAGCTCACAGCATGACCTGTAGCTTACACATATGACAATCATTGAATGAAATAATAGAACTACTGACTTCCCCATTTCAAAGCTTTTACAATTTACATTGTAACGCTTCAGGCTTTCCCGGCGAAAACTTGGCATGTTGAATAAATGATCTACTGCCGGAGGCCTGTGTCGCCAGGCACGATGTTTCGGTCGCGTAACTCGCTGCCTTCTTCAGATGCTCCCTGAGACTGCCTTTCTGGTCCTCACTGAACCGAAGGAGGGAGTCTTTGACCCTCGAGGTACGTCGGAGTTCGCAGCACGGTTGCGCTTTGTCTCCAAAATCATTGTGAAGTGGGTGAATCTTCTGGGGAGATTGTCTTCTGCATGTTCAGGTCGGAAGGTACATCAGGAAGATCCTAATTTAGGAGAAGATGGGCGAACGAGTGTCGGCATGGCGCTGTATCTGGTGGCCCGGTGCTCCTAGTCGTCTGTTGGTGCACTGAGTAGCCTTCTCATAGAAAGACCGCACAGTCCGTTTGATGTATTCCCTTAGGTAGGGGACCTCAGCAAGGACATGGTGGTGGTCATAGGAAAGGTCTCACGGGAGGTGCAGAGCGAGACGGAGTGCACGATTGTGAAGTGACTGCATTCTCTTGAGGTGGGTGTCTGCAGCCAGATCCCAGACAACAGAAGCGTACTCGAGGACGGTATGTAGGAATGCCTCGTATAGCGTAACACCGAGGTGGGAAGTTGGGTCGACGAGGGGGTACAGCTCGAGGAGCCTCGTCGCGTACGTCTCGGAGATGTCGGTTCCGAGTCAGCCGACGATCGATGGTGACGCCGAGGTATTTCGCCGTCGGTCGCCGGGGCATCGGACTTCCACCGACGAGTAGAGGCGACAAATTGGGCGCGATCTTTCGCCGAGCCACCAGCAGGAACTGGGTCTTCGCGGCATTGAAGGTTAATGGCCCCTGGTAGCCCAGGTGGCGAGGTTGTACACAGCATCTCGGAGTCGGCGGCGAAGGGCGTCGGCGTTCGTGCTTCTGCTGAACAGCGCCGTGTAATCGGCATACGGAGCAAGGTAGACTCTGTCGAGTGTCGGTACGTCAGCGGTGAACAGGAAGTACAGTATAGGCTATAATATAGAGCCTCGAGGTACCTCTTCACGTATTTATCGAACGGGAGACAGTCCATCCCCAGCTCGCTCGTGGAAGGTCCGGTCTTCCGGGTAGGAGCGAACGAAGTGGATGTGGGAGTGTGGCACTCCTCGTTCCAGCAGCACGAAGACGAGACCTCAGTGCCAGACGCCATCAAAGGCACGTGAAACATCCGCGAAGAAAGCCCCGAAGTATTCCCGACGCCCATCGGCGTCGGAGGCGCCCTCGACCAGCCGCAGGATACGGTCTCCGTCAACGTGACGGAAAAGGCGTCGTACGTAAATCCGCTCAAATACTTTTGAGAGGGCTGGCAACAGACTGATGGGGCGGTAGTCGGTGGGGAGTCGCTGACCCTCGCCCAGTTTAGGTACAGCCACTATCTCCACACGCTTCCATCGGAGTGGGAAGCTGCAGCTGCGGAATACGGAGTTAAAAACAGCAGCGAGGTAAGCATTAGCCTTCTGGAGAAGAGGATTTGAGACCTCGTCGTGTCCAGGGGCCTTCTAACGGTCGAGGTCCTGCAGAACTCGGAGTACTTCCTCGGCTTTTGCGACTTCGATATTGTCACCGTCGTCTGGCCGCTCCGAGTACTGGGGCGGGCGCTCGTCGATGAGGGCGTCGTCAGTGGCGTCCACTACATCTTCGATCGGTGTGAAGGCCGCCTCGAAGGCGTCAGCGAGAGCGTCGGCCTCGGCGGTCGGCTCACACACAGAGGCGCCATCGACCGGCAGCGGCGCCGGGCGCTCCGCCGGCGGTCCGCGCCCGCCCGGGCCGCTCGCCAGGCGTCGTCCCTGGCCCGGCCCCGGCCCTCTCCTGCCCGACCGCGCGACTCCGAACGGGAAGGAGTGTGTCGCTGCAGACGCAGATAGCGATCCTCGCAGATCTCCGAGCTTCGCGAGGGCGGGAGGCGGCGTGTCTCTGAACGCAGCAGCGCCGGTCTCGGATGTCGGAGTGGGACACGGACGTGCCCTGGCTTCTCTCGATTGCGAACCCTGCGCCGCGGACGAGACGACTGTCTCGCACGGGAATGGCGCAGCTCCCAGCTGCGTCGGCGCTAGTGAGGCAGCTGTGGTTGCGGCGGCGGATCGGACGCCGCCAGCGTCGCCTGTCGGGGAGACAGCAGTCGTATCCAACTGCAGCGTCTGCCGAGAGTCGACAGCCGAAAAATCTGGCGCCTCTACGAGGAAGGCACCGAGGGTGCATTCTAATAGAAAGAGAGCGTCCTCTGCCACTGGTAACTGCTCTGCAACCGACGACGGCTTTACGAAGCACACTGCGAGACCGTCCCGACAACGGACGGGCTGCAGCATATCGCCGACACTGCTGACAATCTCAATGTAGATGATCGGGCTAGAAAAAAGCGGGCCGTACCTCCTCCAATTTTTCTGCAGTGGTCGAACGATTTTAGGAGCTTGCGAGGGCTCCAAAATAGTGCGGCCCAGGGCAAAATCGGCTACAAAACCGCGGCAAGGGGCACCTACAAAGTCCTTACTAAACCCTGTGAGGATTACAGTTCTGTTATTCGGAAAGGAATAAAGGAGAGCACTATTATACTCACTACTCTGAACCGGTAAAACTACTGATGGTGGTATCTCTGTATCTTCCATTTCAAATGGACACGAATCACCTTCGAGAGGAGCTACGAGCCGTAGAGTTTGAGGCCGGGGCTGTCACACGTTTAAAGACGCCAAAAACCGACAGAGAGACTTCACTTTTCGTTGTTATCCTAGTAGACAATATAGAAAACAGGAAAGTGGTTCAACTCACAGAAGTAGCAAATGTTTCCAGGATCGTAGTCGAAAAATACCACGGTACAGGACGCCGTGTGCAACGTTTTTAGTGCCAGGGTTTTAATCGCGTCGCTAAATTCTGTTCCGCACCTCCCAGATGCGTAGAGTGCGCAGGGTCGCATCGGAGTCGCGACCGTACATCGAAGAAAGAGGAAAAGCCGAAATGCGGCATCTGCGAAAACGAGCTTATCGCTAGCTATCGTGGTTGTGCCGCGTTTATAAAGCAGCAGGCTAGAAATACTCCTGTCAGACGTTCAACCTCTGGCTCGAGTTTTAGCAATGTCGTAAATGTCCCTCAGACAAAATCTGACGTCGTACGCGATACTAGCTGGAGCTCTCGAGCCGATGCCGACAGCGCCGGCCGGCCAGCTGGCAGCTGGCAGTGGTGCTGCAGGCCCGAGCGGAAGAGAAGGCGCAGGCGGGCGCGGACCCCGACAGAGCGCGAGCAGCGAGCTGCACCGACCAATCAGAGCGCGAGCGGCGAGCTGCGCCGACCAATCAGAGTGCGAGCGGCGAGCTGCACCGACCAAACAGCGTGAGCGGCGAGCTGCGCCGACCAACCAGAGCGCAGCGCGGCTGCCCAGCCGACCGCCGGGCGCGGACCGCACACGCAACACCTGTGTGGCTATGCCCCGGCAGGTGCGAATCGATCATTTAATGAACGTTTGGCAGGTGAGATCCGCTCTCTGCTTCGACCTACGAGATAAATGGTGGCATCACTCCCGCAGATCTTCGTGACTGCTGTTACGTCGGCCATTACGGCCAATAACACACAAATAAATGCTAACAATCGTGGATAATAGTCATATTCACGGATTGACCGTTTGTACGTGGATGCAAGCAGTATAAGACCACAGGCCAGTTTCTTTACGATGAAGCAGTCGATATCTGCCTCCTACAGGAAACCGACCTTAAGCCCGGCGTATACGTTCGCGCGGACAATTATATCTGCTACAGGAACGACAAATGAGAGGCGGAGGTACACCTATATATATCAAACCCTCCATAAAACACCACTTAATATCTCTGTATATAGGCAACCCAGGGGCAGATATAGACTCTGACCATAACTTGTTAGTCATGAACTGTAGGCTGAAAATGAAAAAACTGCAGAAAAGTAGGAAAATAAGGAGATGGGACTTAGATAAATTGAGGGAACGTGAAGTTCTGGAGAAATTCAGAGGGGGATTTAGGTATCAACTGACAGAAACAGTGGGAAATAAAACAGTAAAAGAGGAATGAGTAGCATTGAGAGATGAAATAGTGAAGGCAGCAGAGGACAAAATAGGTAGAAAGGCAGGACCTACAAAAAATCCTTGGATATCACAGGAAATAATAAATTTAATTGATGAAAGGAGAAAATATAAAAATGCAGTAAATGAAACTGGCAAAATGGAGTACAGACGACTAAGAAATGAGATTGACAGGAAGTGCAGAATGGCTAAGCAGGAGTGGCTAGAGGGCAAATGCAAGTATGTAGAAGAATGTATAAGAAGGGGAAAAGTTGATACCGCCTACAGAAAAATAAAAGAGACATTTGGGGACAAGAAAAGCAACTCTACGAATATCAAGAACTCAGATGGGAAACCAGTTCTCAGCAAAGAAGGGAAAGCAGAGAGGTGGAAAGAGTACATAGAGCAACTCTACAAAGGAAATGATCTTAGAGAAGATGTTGTAGGAAGGGAAGAGGAAGTAGATCAAGATGAAATAGAAGATACTATACTGAGAGATGAATTTGACAGAGCCCTGAAAGGCCTTGGTCGGAACAAGGCCCCAGGAGTAGATGACATACTCTCAGAGCTACTAAAGTCTCTGGGAGAGCCAGCCATGACAAGACTATTTGAACTGGTGTGTAGGATGTATGAGACAGGCGAAATGCCCTCAGACTTTAAGAAAAACTTAATAATCCCCATTCCAAAGAAATCAGGCGCAGACAGGTGTGAAAATTACAGAACCATCAGTTTGATAAGTCATGGTTGCAAAATTTTAACACGAATTATCTGCAGGAGAATGGAAAGCTGGTAGAAGCTGACCTCGGGGAAGATCAGTTTGGTTTCAGGAGGAACATAAGAACCCGGGAGGCAATACTCACTTTACGTCTTATCTTAGAAGATAGATTAAGGAAAGGCAAACCTACATTTTTAGCTTTTATAGATTTGGAGAAAGCTTTTGACAATGTTGACTGGAATACACTCTTTCAAATTCTGAAGTCAGCAGGGGTAAAATACAGGGAAAGGAGAGTTATTTATAACTTGCACAAAAGCCAGACCGCAGTTATTAGACTCGAAGGGCATGAAAGGGAAGCATCAGTTGGGAAGGGAGTAAGACAGGGTTGTAGCCTTTCTCCGATGTTATTCAATTTGTACATCGACCAGGCGTTGAAGGAAAGGAAGGAAAAATTTGGAATAGGGACTAAAGTTCAGGGGGAAGAAATAAAAACATTGCGTTTTGCTGATGACATTGTAATTCTGTCACAGACAGCAAGGGACCTGGAAGAGCAGTTGAATGGAATGGACAGTGTTTTAAAGAGAGCGTATAAATGAACATTAACAAGAGCAAAACAAAAATAATGGAATGCGGTCTTAGAAAATCAGGTGATGCTGAAGGAATTAGATTAGGTAACGAAACAATGAAGGTGGTAGATGAGTTTTGTTACTTGGGTAGTAAAATAACATGCGATGGTCGCAGTACAGAGGATATAAGATGCAGAATGGCAGTGGGAAGAAAAGCATTTTTGAAAAACAGAAATTTCCTAACATCGAATATTAATTTAAGTGTAAGGAAGTCTTTTCTGGAGGCATTTGTATGGAGTGTTGGCTTGTACGGGAGTGAAACATGGACGATAAGCAGTGCAGACAGGAAGAGGATAGAGGCTTTTGAAATGTGGTGCTACAGAAGAATGCTGAAGATTAGGTGGGTAGATCGCATAACTAATGGAGAGATACTGAACAGGCTTGGTGAGAAAAGGAATTTTTGGCATACCCTGACTAAAAGAAGGGATCGCTTGGTAGGACACATTCTTAGACATTGAGGAATCGTAAATTTAGCATTGGAAGGAAGTGTGTGGGGTAAAAGTCGCAGAGGCAGACCAAGAGACGCGTATAGTAAGCAGATTCAAGTGGATGTGGGTTGCCGTTCTTATGGGGAGATGAAGAGGCTTGCTCAGGATAGAGTAGGGTGGAGAGCTGCATCCAAGACCATAACCACAACAACAGGCAACCTGAGGGTATTCTGGATGCAGCTGCTATTAACGTGCTCCTGTCCATTCGCGCTAATTTATTTACTGCAGGGAATTTGAATGCAGAGCACGGAAATGGAACTCCAGTGTTTGCGTTTGCGGTCGCCGCCTCGCCGCCTGCTGGCATAGCGCGTTGGCTCTGGGGTTCTCCTTTCCTAACGGCGGCGGCCCACCTGACGTGTAGGGGGGTGCAGGACGCCTCTCCTCAGACCACATGCACGTCATGGGTGGCGAACATGTCACACCGTGCAGAAGGCCACTAGGGAGGGGGAACTGGGTCAGTGCCAGGAAAGCCTCCGAGACTCCCTGGAAAATATCCCTGACCCGGATGACGTCAGTGTTGACGAAATACTTCGTCAGTCACCGAAATGACGACCGAAGCGATGGAGGCCGCCTCGCCAAACGTACAACCTTCATTCACGACAGATCACGGCAACTGCCACAAAACATACCGGACGCGATACCCCGTAAAAATAGAGTATTTCGCGAATGGCAACTTACACGTAATAGAGCCACCAGACGCCACCTAAATCTAGTGAGGCGTGAAATAAAAGCGACCGTAGAACACCCTCGCGGGGTCGCATCCCAGCAGGCTGGTGATGGCGCGGCCTAGCAGACCAGCAAACAAGTGACGACGGACCCTCCCTCTAAACGGTGGAGGCCGAGTTGTTTGCGAGCCGGACGCCGAGTTCATTGTTTTGGCAGACGCGTTTGCGCGCAATTATCGACCAGTGGAGGACGAGGTCGATTGTGCACACGTGCAAATTGTGCAACGGAGGCTACCGATTCTTCTCGCTCAGGTTGACCCGGGCGACGAAATCGATGAAATAGCTGAAGATGAGGTCGCAAAACAGCTTCAAAACGTCAATCCTAAAAAGGCCGGTGGCTGCGACCGAGTGGAGGCCGTGGTGGTCAGGGAGCTGCCTCCCGCCTCACGCGGACCTTCGAGCGCACTCTGAGGACTGGCGACTGCCTACTGTCTGCAAATATGCAGAGGTAGTTGCCATTCCCAAACGAGGGAGGCACACGAGACTACCACAGAATTACAGGCCGATAAGTCTCCTCCTTGTAATTTCTAAAGTCTTTGAACGGGTATTCGTAAAAAGACTCTTACGGCACGTAAACGATGAGGACGTACTACCGGACAAACAGTTCGGGTTTAGACGCGGACACGACAACTTCTGCGGGTATTGCAGCACTGGAGCGTTGGCAACAGTCTGGGGCGGTATTGCTAGACGTTCCTAAGGCTTTTCATTGTACGTGGCCTGAGGGCCTCCTGTACAAACTGTTTGTGCAGGGGTACCGACGTCGCACGTAAGGTCGATTGCAGCCTACCTCAGCAATCGTCCGTGCAGAGAACGGTATTTCGACCCACAGGCCTGTTCTGGCGGGAGTGCCGTAGGGATCGCCGTCGGCCCTCTGCTCTACTCCGTATATACAGCCGGCGCGGCGTCCCTAAGACTCTCTTTACGCTGACGACACAGCACTCTATACCCGATGTTTCGGTCTCGACACCTTTCGGAATCGTTTGCAAGCGGCCTGCAACGACCTCGAAACTTGTGGCGACTTAAATTTAATGCCACAAAGAGTCAAGCGATTCTCATCACGAGAAGAAGAGTACCGAGGGACGTACGCCAGTTACGGATCGTGGGACCCCCCCCCTGTAGGCGGTCTAGCGCTGCCGAGTATCTAGGTGTTACACTAGGCAGGCGCCTAACACGGAAGCACCGCGTAAGCGAAGTCAGGCGAAGGCGCTCGACAGCCGCGCTCGTCCCCACACCGCGTGCCTGGCACCGGCCCCACCAGTGCCGCAGTGGGGGCAAACGAAGCCGACGCTCACATTCGTCATTTGCAAAGATGGCAGAACGGGGCCATAAGACTGGCCACGCTTCTGCCCCGCCATTTCCCGAGTAGGGAATTGCACCAAGTGACAGGAGTCCCACTCCTAAAGCACCGTTTTAAGGCAACTGCGCGAAAATTTTATGAAATGGCGCGCAGTTCCACAGAAACGTTAATTGCCAGCCTAGGCAATAAAATGCACAGAAGGGCTGCAACAAAGTGTCACGACCTGCTCCAACACTGGATGTGTCAGGAGGAAACGTCACAAAGGAAGCTCCAGCTCCGCAGCAGTTAGGTTAGGATAAGTGAGGAAATGCAGCAGCAATCTCCTAGACCTAGCCTGCACGATCGCCCGCTGCTCCGACGGCCGTCCGCGCCCGGCTCGTTCACTGCCTGAAGAAGGCAGCGAGCTACGCGGCCGAAATATTGTGCCCGAGCGAAAAAAAGTTCACATGTGTGTACAGCGTATGGGTCTCAACTGCGGGATCATCAGTCCCTAAACTTACAAACTACTTACGAACCAGCGTATACTAAAGACGGCACGTGTCCGAGGGGGGATTCGAACCCCCGACGGGGAACGGCCTCGCGCATCGTACTGTAGCGCCTCGATGCGCTCGACCGCTGGGCCGTTTACTCGACATCTCAACATTTACATTCTTACGAACACAAGTCGATATGAACTTGTTGAACGATGGGCCGATTTGAATCTGGATGCAACCACGAAAACCAGAAATATCAAAGATTCTACAAATCCACAGCCTTCTATATCTAATATTTTCGGAAATGTGAAGATTTAAATGTGTAAACATCGCAAGTTGGGTAATTTTCCTTGGGGCACATATTATTTTGAAAAATGAAATAAAAGTACTTCCTAGTAGAATTTCTTAACAAATGTTGCACCATTTTTAGTAGGAGAGTTCAAATTATGTCTTAAAATTAAAAACGGAAAGTATTATTTTCTACGGCTCTGCGGCATTTCAAGTCCCCTTCAGAGCCGTCAGAACGCCCTGGCTGAAATCTGGTACATTCTGCTCTGCCCATCAGGCTTGTACTCACGTGTGAAGGGAATAGCCACTGCTGCGAAAACAGCTGTCAAAAGAGAGGCAGGAATTGTATTTTCGATTACGAATATGAATCAGCATCTTCTGTAGAATTTGTTCGTTGTTGTTGTTGTTGTGGTCTTCAGTCCGCAAACTGATTTGATGCAGCTCTCCATGCTACCCTGTCCTGCGCCAGTCTCTTCATCTGAGAATACGTTCGGCAACCTACATCCTTTTCAATCTGCTTACTATATTCGTCTCTCGGTCTCCCTCTACGATTTTTACCCTACACACTTCCTTCTAATGCTAAGTTGACAATTCCTTGATGTCTCAGAATGTGTCCAACCAATCTATCCCTTCTCTTAGTCAGGATATGCCAGAAGCTCCTTTTCTCTCCGATTCGGTTAAGCACCTCCTCATTAGTTACGTGATCTACCCATCTAACTTTCATCATTCGTCTGTAGCAACACATTTCAAAAGCCTCTATCATCTTTTTATCTGAACTCCTTATCGTCCACGATTCACTCCCATACAATGCTACACTCCAGACAAATGTTTTCAGAAAGGACTTCCTAACATTTAAATTAATATTGGATGTTAACAAGTTTCGCTTCTTTAGAAACGCTTTTCTTCCCATAGCCATTCTGCATTTTATATCTTCTTTACTTCGGCCATCAGAAGTTATCTTGTTACCCAAATAAAAAAAATATATGTACGACTTTTATTGTCTCATTACCTAATCTAATACTTTCAGCATCGCCTGATTTTCTGACATTGCATTCCATTACCCTCGTTCTACTCTTGTTAATGTTCATCTTAAATCTTACTTTCAAGACACTGTCCATTCCATTCAATTGCTCTTCCAGATCTTTTGCGGTCTCTAACAGAATTACTATGTCATCCGCAAACTGCAGTGTTTTTATTTCTTCTCCCTGCACTTTAATGCCCTCTCCATATTTTTCCTTCCATTCCTTCACTGCCTGCTCAATGTACAAATTGAACAACATTGGGGAAAGGCTACAACCCTGTCTTACTCCCTTCCCAACCTCTGCGTCCCTTTCTTGCCCTTCGACTCTAATAATCGTTGTCTGGTTTTTGTGTAGATTGAATATAACTCTTCGTTTCCTATATTTTACCCCTGACACCTTCAGAATTTGGAAGAGTGTATTCCAGTCGACATTGTCAAAAGCTTTCTCCAAATCTACAAACGCCAAAAACGTAGGTTTGCCCTTCCTTAGCCTATTTTCTAAGATAAGCCGTAATGTGAGTATTGCCTCCCGTGTTCCTACATTTCTCCTAAATCCAAACTGATCTTCCCCGAGGTCAGATCCCACAAGTTTTTCCATACGTCTGTAAATAATTCGTGTTAGTATTTTGCACCCATGACTTATTAAACTGATAGTTCTGTAATTTTCACACTTGTCTGCACTTGCTTTCTTTGGAAATGGAATTACAATATTCTTCTTGAAGTCGGAGGGTATTTCCCCTGTCTCATACATCTTGCATACCAGGTGATACAATTGTTTCACGACTGTCTCTCCTAACGACATCAGCAGTTCACACGGAATATCATCTACTCCAGGGGCCTTGTTTTGACTCATGTCCTTCAACGCTCTGTCAAATTCTTCTCGCAGTATCATATCTCCTATCTCATCTTCCTCCACTTCGTCTTCCATCTCGAGAATTCTGCCTTCAAGTTTATTTCCTTTGTATAGCCCCTCTACATATTCCTTCCACAGTTCAGCTTTCCCCTCTTTGCTTAGTACTGGTTTTCCGTCTGAGTTTTTGATAGTCATACAGCTGCTTTTCTTGTCTCCAAATATCTCTTTTATTTTCCTGTAGGCGGTATCTATCTTCCCCCTTGTTATGCATTCTTTTATGGTTCTGCATTTGGCCTCTAGCTACTCCTGCTCTTAGACGCCATCATCATATGTTCATACAGTAGAGCTGCATGTCCTCGGGAAAACTAACGGCTGTAGTTTCCCCTTGCTTTCAGCCGTTCGCAGTAGCTGTGTGGCAAAGCCACATTAGCTGATGTTTCGAGGCCAGCTCAGTCAATCATCCAGACTGTTGCCCCTGTAACTACTGAAAAGGCTGCTGCCCCTCTTCAGGAACCACACGTTTGTCTGGCCTCTGCACAGATACTCCTCCACTGTGGTTGCACCTATGGTACTGCTATCTGCGTCGTTGAGGCACGCAAGCCACCCCATCTCGGCAATGTCTGTGGTTCATGGGGGTGGATTTGTTGGATACATGTCAAAAATTGCAACAGACCGGAATTGGAACGGGTTTCGCTGATTTTCGTGTGCAATTTCCTTAGGGGAGGGGGGGGAGAAGGTTGATGAAATTGACCAAAAATATCAATTTTCGTTTTATTTTTTAGTATAGCTGATGGACAATAAGTTCCCAAAGTTTCAACACTGAAACGGCATCAGAAGTTCCTGAAAATTAAAATTCCTGCCACGCCCACGTTTTGAAGCAGCACTTCAGTACCAGCCCAGTTAACAACGTTTCTGTGTAATGAGCAATGTGCGGGATACATCTAGAAGCCTATGATACATACTCTTTGGTTTTATAGATTATCTTTGACTGTGTTCCGTATCTTATAAACAATAACAAACTAGCTGCATAGTTTATGACGAAGCAATTCTCTCTTGCCTTGTGATACTGACGGAGTTTTATACATGTGTTGATTCTTTCTTCATTCAGTTATGCCACGATAACAAAGAGTGTATAAAATGAACTGCGTTTGAATATGTTTGTGAATAGAAGATACGAGAAACAATGATAAACCACCAATGAGGCTACATCTGGAGTAAGAACATCTGCTGAAAATGTGAACTCGTCTCCTAGCAGCTCCAAGCGAAATACTAGTGAGGTGAATGGTGCATACTACAGTGATCAATCTCGGTACAGTGGATTAAAATTTATTGACCTTGAAACCAAAACCCAGAATCCAAATGAGTCTCTAAATTCAATCATACGGAAACAATGCCCTAAAAGCACATCTGCATCTGCCACAGTTAGGAAACAGTTCCTGTATTTAATGATGGGAACGTGGGAGGATGAAGGTATTAAAAAGAATGGCCTAAAGATAGCAAATTTTATTCAAGACATCTTGAGAAATATAGATTTACAGCGCGTCTCTGCAGCTGAAAAGTCAGTTGAAGACCTGCTAAAGGAAAGAAGACAGACAACAAGAAACCAGAAGAGAAGCGTTGAAGGGAAAGACGATCCAGAGGACAAATGTGGTGCCTTCTGAAGAAGCGACACAAGGAAAATAGTTAGTGAGCTTTAATTTGCGTATCCTGAAAAGTTTGTTTTTTAAAGTCTATGTACCTTTTCCTCAGATACTATGAATGGTAGGTTTATGAAATTTTGTGCACGTATTTCTGTGAATGTAATAAACGTTTTCCCAAGAGAAAACTTTGAATTTCTGATTGCTAGCTGAGATATGGGGCAAAGTGGTTGGCATTTTACACGAATTTAAAATTGTAGTTGTGGATTTATAATTTAAAAAATATGAAAATTCTCTTATTTAGCCTATTTCAAAAACATCATGACAGAAGCTTAAGACATATAAAGATGTAAAATACACAAATTTTTGTAGAATACTTTCTGAGAAAAAGGAAAACGTATCATTTAAAAAAAATAAAACTTCAAATTACATTTAAAAAAGTTGAATATATATAATCAAAGACTTTTATATATAAATGTGTTAGTTTCATGTAAAGCTTGGTACGAAATTTCATTACCACGTCTCCAAAACTGTGGATTTGGTGCATTTTTGAAATAGTGTGTGTTTTTCATCAACGTCCCCCACGTCGTTGCGGTAGACAGATGTTCCAGTCGGTACAGGTAGCCTACAGGTTGACGCGATGGCTCGAGAAAAGTGGGAGGTTCTTTTCCTTGTCCCGGCGCGGCACATATTTTCTTCTCTCATCCGACAAACCGATTAAATTGCAAATGGAAAAGAGGTTGATGGCAACGGAGGTGGACTTTTGGAGACGATCTGCAGGAATTTCTAGGCGGGAAAAAATCAGGAATGAAGTCATCAGGAAGAAAATGTACTTTAAGGATTCAATTATAAATTTTATGGAAGGAAAGCAACTTTTATGGTATGGGCACAAAAAAAGGATGTCAAAGGAAAGACTAGCACAGAGAATAATGGAATGGGTGCCACCAGGAAGAAACCACCAACCACGTGGATCCGAGGCATTCGGGCATGTATCCGGAAAAGGAATATAGAAGAAAATTTATAGGAAGATAGAGAAAAATGGAGAATGAAAATAAAACACTGTGTTATAAATAGTAATGTAATAGTATTAATGTAAAATATTGTAATTTATAATCTTGGGGTACCGAAAAATGTAAAGTAAATTACATTGTAAAACCGGACACTAATAATAAAGAAAATGGACAAACCAAACAGGCGACGCTCATTATTATTGCAGGGGGCGTGGACGCCCTCTGAGCTGGCCTGTCAGTGACGTCACTCTGGAGCTCGGGGCGGGCTCAGCCGGCGAGCGACCGCCGCAGCTGAGCAGCGCTCGACCTGTGTGTAGCAGGCTGGCTGCCGCTGCATCCTCGACGTCCGCGCCGGCCGACAACAGGCTGCGGCCCAGCCTCGTCGAGTGCTGCGGACCGAGGCACCTGCCAGGCAGCCGAACCGCTGAGCGGCGCGCACTCGAACCGTACCGGCAGCGTCTCGGTGGGCGGTTAGCTGAATGTGCTCCCTCGTGATAAAGACGTAGAAGGAAGGATTACAATAGCCAGTGTGTGCTCCACTCGTGAACGCTACCCGACATCCCTAGGATGCAACGGAAAGGACAGTTGCTGGACTAGATGTCCCACCCACCACGGAATGTGAAGGTTGTGCCCCGAGTCGCCGTCGGGCAGTGGGCGACAGACGCAGCAGAGGACAGGACACCGTGCCGCGAAAGCACGGGCTGCAGTCGCCTGCGTTCTTGCCGTACAAAGCGTCAGTTTCGGTTTGCACGAGAAATGAAAGGAACTGAAATAATGTTTTTGAATATCTTTATTCCGTTTGTAGGTGCAGGCTCAGGAATCCCGAGAACAGTGGTGATGCAACACTCTCTTCGATGTGTGTACATGTAAATGTTAGCGTCGAGCTGTGAGAACTAGTTTGACCCTGTATTAGGGAACCTGTCATAACCTCCCGCCTCACAGGAGCATCGGATACCAGTTACAGACAGAAATTATTTTTCCCTTCCAAAAAGAAGGGTAGTTTGTGTAACTCCTGTTTCTCGCCAATGCCACGGCTGCCTGTCACTGTTCGTCAGCAGCTGGAGTGTGCGCGACCGGCCACAAAACGAGTCGTCGCCCCACGCCAGACGCTGCGGTCGCGCTACCTCGCAGCTCTGCCGACTCTGGGCCACTTCAGTTCTCACACACTGAGACGCGCAAACGCTTAAGGCCGAGGCCACCCCAGAAGGCTGACCACGTCGACAGGAGGGCTGCGCTGCTACTGATAAGGCTGGCTGACCTCACAGCAGCCCTCAGTACAACCTGAAACCTCAGAGTAAACTCTGACCACAAGACCGTGCAAGGCTAAATAAGCGATATCTTCACGTCCGTACCCTACAGAGGCACCGAGCAAAGTCTTTTTCACGTCTGTACCCTACCTCCCCCCAACTCTTCCTACAATCCTCCTTGGCACGATTCTCAGCCGGCCGAGGGGACTGAGGCGCTCCAGTCACGGTCTGCACGGCCACTACGGTCGGGGATTCGAATACCCCCTCAGGCATGGATATTTGTGCCGTCCTTAGGATAAGCTAGATGATAAGTAGTTTGTAAGTTTAGGGACTGATGACACCGTAGTTAAGTCCCATAAGCTTAACAAACATTTGAACACGATTCTCACGCTATCGACGTAAGCGTCCGCCAAAATCGCTCCTAGGAAAAGCCACATTTTTTTTTTTTTTTTTTTTTGTTCAAAAAACTAAACTTGCGGCGACTTACCTCGAGAAAGCAGAGAGGACGGCCCATCATGGTGTTATCTTTTTCGAAGACAAAGCTGGCCGACCGTAAAAAAGGCGTAGGTGTCCAGCTACGCTATTTTTTTTTTTTCAAAATCAACTGCCTCTGTTGAAAATGTTTTTACAAGCACCCAGCCGGGGTTGCCACCCTCGCCGCCCCCACAGCTCTGGCAGGTAAAACGCCGAGCTCGCAAACAAACTCCCTTTCCCCGGTCACCAATATTTGAACTTCAGCAATAACGTAAGGTGCGTAATGCTTTAATTGCACGATTCTTCTTACGTTAAGTCAAATAATAAAGTTGAGAGATGGAGTACCATCTCTCATTGCCCCACAGCCATTGCAGATTTCTGCACGTGTGAAAAATTATTTCATCATTTTGATGAACCTTACCCCTACGCTTACCGTACAAATGACTGCTGGAGTTCCCTGATCTTTTCTCCAGGGCAGAGCATGCATTCCTGCATTCAGACCGCTAATAGTTTATATGAGCTACGGCCCATTGGGAGGGATGAGACAATTCCGCTTTACCGCACTGTGGACCTGATATTACGACAAAAGCCATACTAAAATGATAAGCCAAAATTGTGTATATGTTACATGAACAAGAGTGGTATTCTTTAGGTCTACATGCCTACCTGTTTATTTGTGTGTCAAATTTGTAAATGTGATCAATACAAACTCTGGTATGACTTCTAAATTGTAAAAACGTAGGAGATATGACAAATATAACATTGTAATCAACGTTTGGTAGGTGTTACATTTGTGAAATATGTTTTATTATGTATCTTCTAGCATGTGTAAATGTCTATTTCCGTGACAGTTCGTAAATGGGTGTACTGTACAAACAGTTGTGTGACATGTATTTGATAAAAACATTGTGGATATTACAATAACATGACATCAAAATCAATATCGAGTTGGTGTTACATGAGTAGGGGAAAGGGTTGTACCTTGGGACGGTTTTACCTTGGGACACTTTTTAATAAAGGTAGTGCACTCTAGTGGTAGCTCTAAGAACTACAAAGTAAAGTTGTCAGACCTATTTTCAGAGGGAATAGGAAGCCATGTTGTATTTGGATTATGTTTGAGATTTGAGGAGGAGTTTTACACGTTTTGAAAGTAAAATTAAGCCACTATCCTTAGAAGATATAAATAAAAGCTTAGCATCATTATTGATATTTCTTAATTACAGTGTTGTAAGGCACTGTATAAGTAAGCTATTGATACCTTAAGTTATAAAGATATAAATGTGTACATAGGTTAGGATACTGTTTTCTGTTATTTTGTATTTGGTTTTACCTTGGGACACTTCTCTCGTTGCACCTTGGGACATGTCCCAAGGTACAACCAAACATTTTGTCTACAGTTTTACTTAAGTTCGTTTATCTTTTTAAATGGGCAGAAGTAAGGCGGGAAATAAAATAGAAAAACCACATGCGGAATGCATGGAGGCACTGCCAATGAGGTTATTACACAGAAACTATCTATACGAGAAGCGGCTGAGCTACATGGAGTGTTCAAAAGTACTTTTCCTAGGCACATCGAAAAAAAAAATTTTTTTTTGGTCAAACTCATTTCAAATATGAAGCCAGCAGTGCAACACAAAAAGTCTTCACCACAGAGCAAGAGGAAGAACTTCTATCTCATATAGTAAAGGACGCGCAACGGAACTCTGGTGTGGCTGTGGATTTGGACTAACAAAAAAACAGGTACTACCTAATTCCAATACGATTTTTTCATTCATAAAACTGAGAAATTTAAATACATCACCATCTCCCAAGGTAAAACCACCACTGTCCCAAGGTTGTACCTTGGGACAAGTGTCACAAAAGTTTTTATTGGTAAGTAATTCTGTAAATATCGGAGCTAGCCTAAACTGCTGTTCGTTCAACATTACCTAAAATTGGTGCCTATGATGGGATAAATTTTCAAATTTCTTGTAAAAAAATTATAGTATAAAAAATTAAATTGTAAAAAATTTCCCAAGGTACAACCCTTTCCCCTAGAATATGTTGTATTTCTTAGCATCAAGCTTGTGTAAATGTTTATTTGCATGACAAGTTTGTAAATAGGAGTATAGAAGTTAATAGTGGGATTTGCACATAGACATTACGTGCTAAAAACTACATATACTATATATATAAACTGAATTTAGTTTCGTCTGTAGTCGAGTGTGTGTGATTGTTATGCTTACCATATAGTATGTTTTTGATGTAAATGTGTAATTGCTTTGAAACAATTCTAAAATCAAAAATTATACAATTTTTATAAATGTCCATTTGCTCAAGAGTCCTAGTCGAATGCATGTTTTCTAATTAGTATTAACCAGGAATACGAAATGTTTTTTTTTCTCTTTTTCACTGGGTGGTATTCGACAAACACCGAATTTATGGCGTGGTAGAGTCTATGGCGAATAAATCATTGGCGGTGACACCTCGGCATTACTTCAGTTACGATATGGGCACACGGATCAGCACGGCAGGGCAAAAACGCGAAGGCGTTGTATGCGACGCAGAGTTGATGGAGGCTGTGCGTCTCGAGGGGCGGCAGTTGTGGCACTGAAGAGGCCGCGGGGGCTGCAGCTCTGGGGTCATTTGGTCTCCCACCTGCAAATACATCTCACAAGTATCATTTGGGGATCATCCAGGAGTCTCGCCGGTACGAAAACGCTGGTTGTGGTGTGAATTTTGCGATCCTAAATTTCAGTCACGTGATCAATCTATCTCTATACCAGACGTCTCGAAGAATACATCTGGAATCGAAGGAGGCGTTGTACCTCTCGCCCATATGTGGTTTATTTGGACTTTCGCCTAGAAATATCACTCAAAAACATTATTTGGAGAACTAGTCGGAGTCACCCTAAGACGTGATCCGTTGTCTGTGATGTGCTCAGTAGCTTTATTTACCCTAAAACAGACACAGAGCTCGAGCTGTTGCATTTTAAATTTTTCGTGCCTTTGCACAATTTATCATGTTTTTGGTTGCGAATATAAGCAATCTAGGAATATTCTTCTGTTGACAGACCCTTTAGCCTTCGGTGATGTGTGTAGTTGACTCTTGCAAGTCGTCTGTTGGTGTCGTAAGATACCTTATACTGCTTCTGCAGTGTTATCGATGTGCTCTGATGCGTCTGTAGTCGAAGACATGATTACCTAAAATACTATATGGTATGTATTCTACAAGGTTAAACTAAATTGGTCTGGATGGTTAAAACTGTAGACTGTTGTTACTATGGATATATTTTGTAATGTGGGTTGGTGTATACGATATATGTAATAAGAGTTGAGTAACGAAGCGCGTGTTCTGCCTCTCCAGTGTGTGTTTCTATCGGGTTCCCAGAGGTCCGCTGTGTGGTCGTGAACGTCTGCATCGCCTTCTATCTGGGAAACAGGGTCGATGATTGTTCGATTCTGCGGTTAGTGTAGTCCTGACCCTAACTAGAGGTCTTTATATTCTATTTTAACATCTGTGTTTTATCCTCTATACCCTGATCTAACATTCAAAGGATCGAATGGTAAGATACATAAAAGCTCTTGCATGTACTTATCTGTGTATTGCCTAAATCTCTGATCTATCGACACGATTTCCTATTAAACATAAATACGTGGTTAGTTTTAGGAGAGGTACAACCTCATCATGCATTTGGATTTAAATAGTTCTCCATTTACAATATTATGGGTCTATTTACCTTAGAAAGGGATAGAAGCGGGTCTATTGTGTTTTTATCGTAGCTCTGTGCGATTTTTGTGATGCAGGATATGACAAATAACCAGCTTAGATGGAGCGCTGGCCTAAACTTTACCTTCCGTGCATATAAATTATACATACAAACGTTACTTGTTGTTTGGAGTAAGACATAACACGAATGTCCCTGGTTCTGTCGTGTAAGAAGACGGGTGTAATAAATGGTTCTTCATATAGAATGACCATGCAAAAAAGCATATTTCGAGTAACATTTGTGTGCCAGACTAGGTGTGCCTCATTTTGTCCTAAAAAGGGTTATATGTGGGTGTGCTGTGTTGTAAGCCTATGGTTTTGATGTTAAAATCATCGATCTGTGGGTCGCTTTGCCCTATAAAGGGTTAGAGTTGGATCTGATGTGTTGTAAGTTGGTGTAGCATCGTGGCGACCGAGTTAGAGGCATTCTAAGTTTCTTTCCTCTGTGGAAACAGCCTTTTACTCTTCTGCGGTGTATATAGAGCACCATTACAAGGTGTTTGCTGTAGGTCCTAAGATCTGTAGGGGGGATCAAGTGCGTTGAGGGGCAGTCCACCGTTGAAGGAGTCGTACAGCCTCGCGAATTGTTTGGATTTAAACAGGTCTCTAGCTACAGTATTACAGGTCTATTTACCTCAAAAAGGGATGGAAGTGGGTCTGTTGTGTTTTTTCTGTAGCCCTGAGTATTTTTCGCGATAGAGGATATGACATGTAAACAACCCAGATAGACCGCTGGTCTAAACTTTAATCTTCCGTGCACATAAATTACACATACAAACATTACTTTTTGTTTTGCTGGAGAACATAAGACGAATGGCACTGGGTCTGTTGTGTATGAGGATTAGTGGAACACGTGGTTCTTCATATAGAATCATCATGAAGTATATTTCGAGTAATATCTTACTACGTGTTGGCCGTTTTGGCCTACAAAAAGGGTTGGTTATGTTGTAAATCATCGATATTTGTTTCGCTATGCCCTAAAAAGGGTTACAGTTGGATCTAATGTGTTGTAGCGCTGAATCGTTTTCGTGATGTGGACATCGAGTTAGATGCATTCTAGGTTTCTTCCCGCTGTGGAAGGAGCCTTTTACTCTTCCACGATGTATATAGACTAACCTTAAGAGGCGTGTGCTGTAACTCATAAGATCTGTATGGTGATTACGTGTGCTGAGGATCGCTCCAAAGTCCATGTGATTACCTAAGATATGTAGTAGTTTGCATCTGCAACAGCTATGTCTTATTGAGACTTATAGCTTTTCGTGTTGAAAGTTTCGTTTTTACAGGTGTATGGATCTAGGAGAAAATACTAGAAGATAGGTTATGTGTCAGCAGAGCAGTGTTTCGATTGATCGAGTATTTGTTAGTTGGTCAGTTATCGGAGATGTACTTCTGCGCTAAGCAATCGTTCGTTTAAATCGATGTTGTGTTGGTGTATGGACTGTAGTTTGACTTTACATCGCAAATTAGCGCTCATCCGACTGTCTCTGTGTGGGTTTGTGTATAAACCAGGTTATTGCTAACTATATTTTCATCATGCAAGTTATAAAGGCTGTTGTAGTCAACTTCTACGGTAAATACCTCGTTTGTGTCCACTCGAGGTAATGATCCATAGAAGTGCTGCAGTATTTGTCGGTAATGCGATTATGTACTGGTGTCTCTTTACGACCCGCAGAGATGACTTTTATCGTATCGATGTTGTTCCTCAAAAAAGGTATACACATATGGTCTTTCGGGTCATAATGACCCGGTGTGGTATTTGAAGGGTATAATGAGAATAAACCGTTAAAATTATTATAATTATGAATGTAGGTTTATTTGTTACAATATTCATAAATTTTACACTATTAAATGCCAACAATATCAACAATGAAGTACGTTCTAGCCCTCAATTATCTGTTGCACAACAGTTTTACTTGCGTATAATCACAAGCACAATCACAAGGCAAAATTAGAATAGAGTTTTACTTTTCACAATTTGGGCAGAGGTATCTAACATGTGTTTTACAAACATGTTTGTTACAATTTGAACACTTCATTGGGGTCTTGTTGTCGCAACTCGACGGACAGAATTTGCATGTGGAACGTTTGCAATTTCGGTTGCCACCGATGAAGCTTGGTGTTGATGGATTTCCCGTTTGTATTTTTCCAACAATTGCCGCTGACTGTTCATTTCGTGGCTGCATTTTTCTAGCTACAATGTAAGGAGAAACTAGGAGTCTTCCCAGTTCATCAAGAAATATTCTTCTCTTGTAAAGAACATTTTTTTCCATCCTGGATTTATTTCTCTCCATAGCACGAAAGCATTGTAGGCAGAAGTATCAAATAATATTACAGAAGATGATCATTGGCCATCGGTTGGTTTTCCTCTTGCATGTATACGAGCCAATAAGCTGAACCAATGTATCAACAACTCCCTTACTTGCATTGTAGTCTAATATCATTTTTGGTTTCTTGTCTTCTCTGTTGCTTATTTCCACACTGATGTGCATTGTGCTCATCAAGACAACCTGTTTGTTCTTTCTTGGAACATAAGACATGATGGTGGTGTCCTTAGTAAAAAAGAAATTTGAAGTGTGAACATCTTCTTTGCTTGATATATTATTAGGGAGTTCAGGCTTTTTTTTTTTTTTTTTTTTTTTTTTTCACTGTGAACAACATTGTAAGATGTCTTTTGAGAAGTCCTCGTCCTAATGCATATGACGTGAGAAAGTTGTCACATGTGACATTTTGTCCTTTTAGCTCATAAGTCAGATCCATGTCTCAGGTGATTGTCCAGGTAATTTTCCTGTATAAATTTGTGTCTTCAAAACATAAGAAGTGGCACTATCACACAATATCCATATCTTTACCCCATATTTTGATGGTTTGCACGGTACATATTGTTTGTACGGACAAAGTCCTCGGAAAGCCACAAGTTGCTCATCCACAGTTACATTTGTGCCAGGATCATATAGTTTTCAAAGCATTTCAACCCACTTATCCCACAGAACTCTTATACGTGCCAACTTGTCATTTACTTTTCGATCAGACTTGTCATCGAAACGTAAGACACGTGAAATGCAACAGAACCGTTTCAGCGACATTACGGCAGGAAAAATGGCTCTTTCCGTTTCTGGATCCCACAGACTCTTTGTTGATTCACCATATGATTTGTACACACCAGCCAGTAATAACAGGCCAATATAGGCCTGAAGTGTAATTTTATCTAATGCTTCCCAGCCATCTCCATAAACTCTTTGACCCTCAATATTAGTCATTTCCACTACAATACTCTGAATATTATCATTCATCATAACAAGAAAAGATGATTTTATGTCACTTACTCTGGCGATAGCGTATCTTGTCGGACCAGGAGTCACGTTTATAATGTTTGCACTAAATGCTCTTCCAGTTTGCGGGAAAGGTTGTAAGCTCCATGTGATCTTTTTGTCTTTAGATTGAATGAATTGAACAGCATGTACATTGTCATTTGATATGTCGGCATCTGAAATGTATTCTGATTCAGATGAAGGATGAATGTTGTCATCACTGGTGTGATTTTCATCTTCAGACATTGTATCCTCACTTCCAGATGCATTTACTAAAGCTTCCAATTGCTCATCGGAAAGAACTCTTTTCGTCATAATAGCTCCACAAACGTTACTACGGTAGATATAGGAGCTGCGTCTGCACACAACAGATTAGAAAATGTAACTGTGAGCGATAATGTGGTACAATAATTTGAACGCAATCAGCGACTTCGATTGTTGAGTAGCCTTCACACATTTCAACAATAAAGAATCAGAAGTTTACTTTGTCATGAAACCCGTGTGTATACTTCACACATGACGAAATAAAACTTGACTATGATGTCTGTAAGTTCTGTGAATTTTTATTTGCCCCGGGTCATATTGACCCGAAGAACACAACTGTAACAAATTAAGTTTTAGGAAGGGGGAAAAAGCATTGATTTTAATTTGATATTTGAAGTATTTATAATGTCTCGAAAAACAAAGTCTTCAAGTTTGAAGAAATAATATTTAAATATTAAAAAGCTATGAAAGAACAAATTCCTTTTCGGGTCATAATGAGCGCTGGTGACAAATCGTTCGTTTTTCTAATCTTACTGCTGTTGATAGAAGCAGTGGCGGCGATTGGACGTAAGAAGTGGGGAGGGGGGCAGAATAAAATCTAAAACTAAAAATAGCATTTTAAGAAATTGTTTCATGTTATAGTTTGCTTTTTACACCTACAGGCCTATAATACCAAATGCGAGGAAAATCAAAAGACAATATACAATTGTAATTGCCATAAGTTGTTAAATAAGTTGTCTAGTAAAGTACAACTGTTACAAACAAAGGAACATTAGTTTAATTATAAACAAAAATAACAGACATTAGCGTAATTTAACATGATACGTCTTGTCAAAGCATAATTGCTTTAAAACAAAGCTATGTGCCTTGGTTTCCGCCTGTCATAAATTTCTACATATTCTTCTAATTTGATGTTTTTAGCCGCATCTTCTTCAATGGCTAGTATAGCTAAATGTGTTAAACGTTCTTGAAGCATAGAATTCCTCAAGTAGTTTTGATCCGTTTGAGGACATTAAAAGATCGTTCTGCCGTTGCAGTGGACACCGAGATAGTCAAAAACAGTTGCAGTAGCTTCAACAAATTAGGGAATACATACTGGTTGTGAACATTTTCAGACTTAAATTGTGAAACCAATTTTGGCACAAGATGACGATCTATTTGGTCTGAATCATGCTTCTTTCTTGAAAATACATTTCTGAGACTAAATTATCATTTTCCAAACCAAATGCGGAATTCACAGCAAAACATGCTTCTTTGATACGGTCGTTACAAATTGAGTTGTTCTTCATCGAAGCCGTCAGCAATAGTTCCATGTTGCAGAGTAGAGCCAGCTGCTTTTTTTTTTTTTTTTTTTTTTTTTTTTTTTTTTTTTTTTTTTTTTTTTTCCAAATCGTGACCTAATGTGCTCACTGAGGGTTCTAACAGAGGGTAGAAAAATGTTTTTAAAAAGTAGGCTTCAGGTGAATCATATTCAGAATTAACATCTCCTCCTTCTATTTTTTGTGGAAGTTTTCTTTTGCGTTGAACTGTTGGCCCCTCAAAGCCATGTCTTTCACAAAAATCAATTGCTTCAGTAAAAAACTTTTGGAACTCTTCTTGATTTCTCAAACAATTTATGGACATAACTACGCTGTCAGACACCTGGCCTACTTCATGAATGGATACATCATGATTCTGTATGTACTTTGAAAGAATGTTAGTTTTTTCAAAAAAAGTACTTCATAGTATTCAATACAAAATAAACTCAAACTTGGTAATACATGTGATCAATCCGTGAGCATCTCCACCAGTTTTGGAGTCAGTAGCTTCAATATTTTCCAGAGTGTGCAGTATATCTATTAAGTGTTGTTGAACTGCTCGCAAGCTTTCATATCTGCTGCTAAATCTTGTGTCACTTAGTGCTTTCAAGGACAAATCCTTATTTATTCCTTCTTTGACTGCACATGGTGCACTTTTTACTGTGGCAAATACTGCATGTCTTTTAGGCGAAGCCTCAATAAAACAGTATAGTTGTGGGACTGTGCTAAAAACGTTGCGAATAGAAGGAATGTTTTTTTTAGATGCATCGGCAAGTGCAAGATTTAAAGAATTCATGCAGCAATGTACAAACATAACATACGGGTTTTGGAGTTTTGTTCTTTCATCCTCACAGCGACACCCTTGTAAGAACCACTCACGTTTCCCGCTCCGTCATAGCACTGAGAAATTATATTTTTAAGGTCAATGCCAAGTTCACCGAAAATTGAAACAAGCAGCTCGTATAACGTTTCACCGTCAGTCAAATCAGTTTTGTAAGAACCAAGAAAGCTTTCTTTGATTTAGAGCTTTTCTGTTACATATCTTATAACAAGAGTCAATTGCTCTTGATGTGACACATCTGGAGTTTCATCAACAATCACGGAGAACTGTTTCGATGTTTTAGCATCATCAAATATGTACTGCCAGGCCAAATTTGCCATGATTTCAATCATTTAATTTTGAACATCGTGATGAACATAATTGAAAAACTTATCTCTGACTAAAAAATTTTGTTTTAATGAAGAGTTTTCTGTTGATCTCAGCTTCAATAACTCCACATAATTATTCCTGTTGTCAGTGTCCTCATTTTCTCTAAGACCCCGAAATGCTATTCCCTGCTTGGCCATGAAAAGTAGGGACTGGAAATAAATCTTCAGATAATCACGATTTTTTGTAACTTCTCCTTGATGATGTGTTGATATTTTGCTTACCACACTTTCTTTACTTTTAAAACTTTCCTGCAACGTTGAAGAACACTGAGGTGAGAAGAAGTTTGTTCGTGCTCTTTAAAGCGTTGGACTTCTTTTTTCCAGTTTTTAAACCCATTAGATATGAATGTTTCATCATAACAACCTGTGGAACCGAACAAACGACATGGGAAGCATAAAGCTTTATCAGCAGCAACACTGTATTCTAACCAATTGTAATTTGTGTACCACATACTTCTGAACTTTCTACCCTTTGTTTCTGGGTACTTATCAATAATAGGTTAAAAAGGACCAATTTTTAAAAACTGTGATGCTGCTTGTCTACCATGAATTGGATCTCTTGGTTCAAATTAAAGCTGAAAAGGACTATTAGACTGAGTAGTCTTACTTACAGGCAATACACTCTCAGCACTTGAAGGTGTAGGTATACCGGTAACTATTTCAATTGTTGATTCTGTCACTGACGAAATTCTCTGTGGTTCATCTATTGCTGACACTTCAGCCAAGTCACTATCTGCGTCCGGAGCAACAGCAATATTTAGGACTGTGTGGGACTGTAATCCTTCTTGGGATTTCTGCCTTTTGCTGAAGAAATCGAATAACGTTTTTCCTGAAGAACGCTTCATTGTTAACTAAAAGACAAAAGTGCGTACACAAACAGGACCAGAACAACGACAAACACAGAGGACAACCTTTGTGCTGGAACAGTACTATCCGCAAACTGTAACCTGGCTTGGGGGCCACCTCTCGGAAACTCTCGGCAGCAGTCGGTAGATTTCGTGGCGTAGCGAGTTGCAGATGTTCGTTGCCAACTGTGCAGCGTAGACTGCATTTGTCGTTTCCTTTGTTGCTTAGTCGTGCTGTTGCTGTCAGTGTTTAGTTGCTGCGTTTACGAGAAAAGGAAGCTTGATCCTTAGGGGTTGTTGTTGTGGTCTTCAGTCCGAAGACTGGTTTGATGCAGCTCTCCATGCTACTCTATCCTATGCAAGCCTTTTCATTTCAGAATAACTACTGCAACCTACATCCTTTTGGACCTGCTAACTGTACTGATCGCATGATCTCCCTCTTACAGTTTTTACCCCCACACTTCCTTCCAGTAATAAATGGGTGATACCTTGATGTCTCAGAATGTGTCCTATCAATTGCTGCCGGCCGCAGTGGTCGAGGGGACTGAGGCACTTCAGTCACGGTCTGTACAGCCACTACGGCCGGGGGTTCGAATCCCCCCTCGGGCATGGATATTTGTGCCATCCTTAGTTGTAGCTAGTTCGTAAGTAGTTTTTAAGTTTAGGGACTGCTGACCCCGTAGTTAAGTCCCATAGACTCTACAAACATTTCAACATTTGAATTTTATCAATTGCTCCCTCCTTTTAGTCAAGTTATGCTACAATGTTCTTTTATTCCCAATTCTATTCAGAAACTTTTATCTAAATTTCAGCATTGTACTGTAACACCACATTTCATAAGCTTCTATTCAGTTCTTGTCTTCACTATTCATCGTTCACGTTTCGCTTCCATACAAGGCTACACTCCAGACAAATACCTTTAAAAAGATTTTCTAACGCTTAAATCTATATTTGATGTGAACAAATTTCTCTTCTTCAGAAATGCATTTCTTGCCATTCCATGCCTACATTTTCTATCCTCCCTGTTTCGGCCATCGTACAGTCGGCATATGCCTTTTTTTTTTTTTTTTTTTTTTTTTTTCAGCGGGATAGTTCCAACTCTGGAATCATTTGACGACGATGAGGTAGTGGAATTTCAGTTAAGGGTTATGCAAATTGTTTCTGAAATTGTTGTTGTTGTGGTCTTCAGTCCGGAGACTGCTTTGATGCAGCTCTATACCTACATCTGTCTGAATCTGCTTACTGTATCCATCTCTTGGTCTTCCCCTGCGATTTTTCCCCCACACACTTCCCTCCAACGCTAAATTCACAATTCCTTGATGTCTAAGAATGTGTCCTACCAATCTACCCCTTCTTTTAGTCAAGGTATGCCAGAAATTCCTTTTATCCCCAATTCTGTTCAGTACCTCCTCATTAGTTACGCGATCCACCCACCTAATCTTCAGCATTCTTCTGTAGCACCATATTTCAAAAGTCTCAATCCTCTTCTTGTCCGCACTGTTTATCGTCCATGTCTCACTCCCATACAAGGCAACACTCCATACAAATGCCTTCAGAAAGGACTTCCATAGGTTTAAATCAATATTCGATGTTAACAAATTTCTCTTTTTCAAGAACGCTTTTCTACCCATTGCCATTCTGCATTTTATATCCTCTGTACTGCGACCATCATTTGTTATTTTACTGCCCAAGTAAGAGAACTCATCTACCTCCTTTATTGCTTCGTTTCCCAATCTAATTCCTTCAGCATCACCTGATTTTCTTACACTGCACTCCATTACCCCAGTTTTACTCTTGTTAATGATCATCTTATATGCACCTTTCAGCAGACTGTCCATTCCGTTCAATTGTTCTTCCAGGTCGTTTGCTGTATCTGACAGAATTACTATGTCGTCGGCAAAACACAATGTTTTTAATTCTTCACCCTGAACTTTAATTCCCTCTCCAAATTTCTCCTTGCTTTCCTTTATAGCTTGCTCAGTGTACACATTGAACAACAATGGAGAAAGACTACAACCCTGTCTTACTCCCTTTCCAACTACTGCATCCCTTTCATGCCCTTCAATTCTGACAACCGCTGTCTGGTTTTTGTACAAGTTGTAAATAACCTTACGTTCCCTATATTTTACTCCTGCTTGCTTCAGAACTTGAAAGAGTTTGTTCCAATCAACATTGTCAAAAGCCTTCTCCAAATCTATAAAAGCTAGAAATGTAGGTTTGCCTTTTCTTAATCTATCTTCTAGGATAAGCCGTAAAGTGAGTATTGCCTCCCGTGTTCCTACATTTCTCCTGAACCCAAACTGATCTTCCCCGAGGTCGGCTTCTACCAGCTTTTCCATCCTTCTGTATATAATTCGCGTTAATGTTTTGCAGCCATGACTTATTAAACTGATGGTTCTGTAGTTTTCACACATGTCTGCACCTGCTTTCTTAGGAATGGGGATTATAACATTTTTCTTAAAGTCTGAGGGTACTTCACCTGTCTCATACATCTTACACACCAGGTGAAACAATTTTGTCATGGCTGGTTCTCCCAGAGACTTCAGTAGCTCTGAGGGAATATCATCTACTCCAGGGGCCTTGTTTCGACTTAGGTCTTTCAGGGCTCTGTCAAATTCTTCTCTCAGTACAGTATCTCCTATTTCATCTTCATCTACATCCTCTTCCCTTCCTACAATATTGTCTCGAAGTTCATTTCCTTTGTAGAGCCCCTCTATATATTATTTCCACCTTTCAGCTTTCCCTTCTTTGCTGAGAACTGGTTTTCCATCAGTGTCCTTGATATTCATAGAGCTGTTTTTCTTATCTCCAAATGTTTCTTTTATTTTCCTGTAGGCTGTATTTTTCCCCCCTATTTATACATTCTTCTACATCCTTGCATTTGCCTTCTAGCCACTCCTGCTTAGCCATTTTGCACTTCCTGACAATCTCATTTCTTAGTCGTCTGTACTCCATTTTGCCTGTTTCATTTACTGCATTTTTATATTTTCTCCTTTCATCGATTAAATTTAGTATCTCCTGTGATATCCAAGGATTTTTTTGTAGGTCTTTCCTTCCTACCTATTTTGTCCTCTGCTGCCTTCACTGTTTCATCTCTCAATTTTACCCATTCTTCCTCTATTGTTTTATTTCCCCCCGTTTCTGTCAATTGTTGCCTAAAGCTCCCTCTGAAATTTTTAAGAACTTCAGGTTCCTTCAATTTATCCAGGTCTCATCTCCTTATTTTCCTACCTTTTTGTAGTTTCTTTAGTTTCAGCCTACAGTTCATAACCAACAAGTTATGGTCAGAGTCTATATCTGCCCCTGGGTATGTCTTACACTGTAGAACCTGATTCCGAAATCTATGTCTTACCATTTTAAAATCTATCTGGCATCTTCCGGTGTCTCCTGGTCTCTTCCACGTATACAACCTTCTTTTGTGATTCTTGAATCAGGTGTTTGTTATAACTAAATTATGTTCTGTGCAAAATTCTACCAGGCGGCTTCCTCTTTCATTCCTTTTGCCCAGACCATATTCACCTACTATCTTCCATTTACTTCCTTGTCCTACTACCGAATTCCAGTCTCTCATAACAATTAAGTTTTCCTCTCCCTTAATTGTCTGAATAATTTCCTTTAGCTCCTCATATATTTCTTCGATTTCCTCATCATCGGCAGAGCTAGTTGGCATATAAACCTGTACTGTACTACTGTTGTCGGTGTTGGCTTCGTATCTATCTTGACAATGATAATGCGATCACTGTGCTGGTCATAGTAGTTTACCCGCATTCCTATTTTCTTATTCATTATCAATGCTACTCCTGTGATACCCCCAATTGATTTTGTATTTATAATCCTGTACTCACCTGACCAGAAATCCTGTTCATCCTGCCACCGAACTTCACTAATCCCCACTATATCTAACTTCAACCTATCCATTTCCCTTTTTAAATTTTCTAATTTTCCTACTCGATTAAGGGATCTAACATTCCACGCTCCGACCCGTAGAATGCCAGTATTGTCTTTCCTGATGATCACATCCTCCTGAGTAGTCCCCGCCCGGAGATCCGAATGGGGGACTATTTTACCTCCGGAATATTTTACCCGAGAGGATGCCATCATCATATGTTCATACAGTAGAGCTGCATGTCCTCGGGAAAGGTAACGGCTGTAGTTTCCCCTTGCTTTCAGCCGTTCGCAGTAGCTGTGTGGCAAAGCCACATTAGCTGATGTTACAAGGCCAGCTCAGTCAATCATCCAGACTGTTGCCCCTGTAACTACTGAAGAGGCTGCTGCCCCTCTTCAGGAACCACACGTTTGTCTGGCCTCTCCACAGATACCCCTCCGCTGTGGTTGCACCTACGGTACGGCTATCTGTATCGTTGAGGCACGCAAGCCACCCCACCTCGGCAATGTCTGTGGTTCATGGGAGTGGTTTCTGAAATTAAGAAATGTAAAATGTCATGGGATAAAATTAATACTGCCGCTCACCCTAGTACATCACGTGCATATGCGTCATGTTTAACCCTTTATCACTAACAAGCATTTAACAAATGTAAAAGAAAAACAATATCTCACCCGTTACCAACACAAAGCTTTACGAACAAGCAGTGGAGCAATTTTCAGAGACATGTTCCAGATTCTCCACGCCATCACAAATCTCTGAAAATTCATGTATTGGGTCGTTCGTTTTTTAACCTATGTTTTACTTTTTTTAATATGATTTGAAAAATGTACATTCTTTAGAATAACAAATCTTTTTAAAATTTTTAATTATTTCTTTTTCCACTCATCGGATTGTAATTGCTAACATCTGTATAGGCTGGAAACATTCCCAGAAGGTTGTGTTGCTGTGTTGAATGGCACTCTTCATTCGTGCACGTAGTCATCAAAAGTCCATAAACTCATCAGAAAATTATTAAAAACTTACCTCCCCTTAATTCCTCAAAAAGGACAGAGAATGCATCTACTTCGTCTATTCTCGTATTGAGTGGATGAACCCAATGCAAACTACTTCTTCTCTTCAAACGTCTGTACAAGACAAGCCACGCTGATAACTGATGGTGCCCCATTTGCAGTCTGGGAAGGCAACTGCAGACGGGAGGCTGTCACGGCATGCCGTGTAGCTGTTGGGTGGCTGTGAAGAGGCGTGGCTCTCGTGTCGGCCCGGCAAGAATGCCGGCTCGTCGGCTGCCGGGTTGATGTGAAGCTCACCAGAAGCCAAGTTACAGTTTGCGTATAGTACTGGCACACAGACAGATATTTGCGATTAGGCAGTGCACATGTCACTGGGTTTGGCTACGATCGTCAACTGTCGTCAGAAGTCGTGTGCGAAGGCGGAGCCTCCTTCTCTACTACGTCGCGCCGAGCATGTGTTCCACCATAATTCCCACTTATAGCTCTGTTACAATTGTACAAATCAGTTTTAAAAGTATACAAGTGTTAGTACGTTAAAAAAGTGAATAATTTAATCATATTTTTCCCAGAAAGTGGGGGGGGGGCAGCTGCCCCCCTGCCACCCCCCCCCTAATCGCCGCCACTGGATAGAAGTAAGGTAATATTCTTTCTTCGTGAAATTAGCTCTTCTGTATTCGAAATCAAATCTGCCGGCCCGCCTTTTTCTTTTCTTTTTTCTTCTTCTTTAGGACAAACTCAACATTCATGCCCAAGAGAGGATTCAAAACCTAACCTCGGAGGGAGCTGCATTGGGAACTGTGGCATGGTGCCTCGACTGCCCCTGTTGAACAAGGGGAGGGAGGAGGACTGATTCCTTGCTCGCTACTGTAGTCCAGTCAAATGGTAGTTTGAAGTCGAAAAATTTGGTGTAATTGTTTTTAGTGGTTTATTTTATGTTTTTTGGGGTGCTGAACACGAATCTGAAGTTTTCCAACAAAAATTCCCTCGGCAAATATGAGAAATCACCAAAAAATCACATTTTTTGCTGTTATCAACTTATAATTCATAAAGCAAGCTATTTACATGAAAAGTGGCCGAGTAGTAAAATAAAGAGGAGAAAAATACCTACAATTTATGTCTGTAACATTTTTCTGTAAGTCGTACGGTTTCCACAAAAAACAGTGGTAAAATATCAGCAAAATCAGTCATTTTTTGAAAACAGCAAAAAAGAACATTAATATATAGTTTTTATTTCTTGAAATTAAAGATTATCGTAAATCCTTATAAAAGAGACTACCTATTCTGATGATGACATTATCAAATTCGGGATCTCCATGTTGGCAAGCTACAATAAATCTTGCCTTTAGGTATAGAGGCTGGTCGGAGGTGTTCACATCTGATTTTTGATTAAATTGATTTGCTCTGTTCTATGGATGCGACTAAAGCTGTATATATTGTATTGTGATCAGATGGTGGATCGTTTATAAATGGTAGACAAGTAACATAGGTTGTATGAAAGGGAAGACTACTTGTGATTTGCTCCATGAAGCCACTCCATCCTGGAATTCCAGGCACATCTTTCCACTTGCCATAAAGCCAAAGTAGATCTGATAAAGAGGGTAATATTGAATCAGGCGATACAAATAGCTGTTTGAGATCCACAATGTTGATATTCTTTAACCCAAGAGAACGTGTCTTCTCAAAATGTTTTAAGGAAGCAGCTCCCATCTCACCAATTAGTGGAGCTGGTATTGGTTTCTTTACTTGGACAATTCTTTGATCTGGAGCAATGGCATTTCTAGGAGTAATCAAATGTATTCCTCCCATTGCATGGAAGGTATTATATCCATCCAATGTACGTGTGTTAAAATCAGCGTTGTCATGAACAAACTGATGGAAAGCTGTCGGATCTACTTGTAGTGGTGGCCTCATGATTGCTGACACTTCAAGACGAACAGCTTCGGAATAAGAGGCGCAAAATCCCCAGGATGAACAACATCAATCAGTTTTCGTGATCCATACTTCTTATAAAAGAAAGCTGATGGCCCAATTTGTAACGGTAAAAGGAAAGAAGTTGGCCTGACAGCACTAATAACACTGTGTGAAATGGCAACTTTTTTTCCCCCTAGTCAGTGCTTGTTCGCTTCTTCTTGAGTATCAGTCTTTCCAAGAAAACTTTGAGAACCTCCGGGACAAAGCTTTCATTTTCGTCCATGAAAGGGTCTGGAGGAGGATAGTCGTCCATAGTATACGGTATTGATCGTATCTCTTCGAGAATTACATCAGCTGCTGTCTCAACTAATCGAAGACGTTCTTCCCATTCTGACGAACGTCTTTCCATGTACCGCGCTTCAGTCAAAATCTTATGACCTGAATTTTTGAAACATACGACTGTATTCTGTTTGATCTTTGATACGATAATATCTTCCCCATATCTATCCAATAAATGTTGTATTACTGTTCTTCTTTCAGGAATTAAGTTGCCCTATATCTGAGTTATTAGCTGATCTAATGAAAACTGACATTCCTCGTCATTCCTTTCCATAAAATTGAAAATGTAATTCATAGCCCTCTGAATCTCTTCAGCATAAGGGCCAACGGTTTTCTTTTTATCAGTGTTGGACCTACTAATGTAAAGATTTTTCAAACATTTATCATGGTACTTACAGTCAGCAGCCACCATGTATGTTATCGGCTGGATCCTGTTAATAACTGCTCCACGTAGTTGAGCCTGTTTCACAACTGTGTCTTTCATCTCAATTTTCGTCACCAGATGCATCAAATTACGTATATGAGGAGGCAGTCTTTGTTGTGACCTTTTGTAATCTTCAGGAATATCTGTTCCACACACAAAACAATGTGTTTTCCAATGGAAATAGTCAGAGGATGATCTTAATTTTCCTGAAGTTGTGCTTGGTTCAGCAGCTTTCTTCAAGTAGGCAGCTATCATTCTTTCATCTCTGTAAATTTTCTGGCATGAAACATGTACGATGACAGATGTTTTACCCGCTAAAACAGCCACCTTCCTATCATTTCTTTTTTTACTAGCATCACGTAAAGTTTCTATTCCTATTTCCTTGACCACTATCACTGAACCCTCACCTAAATCTTTTTCACAAATAAAACACTTATCACTTGACATTGTGCCCGAGTTTTCCGCTATATCTCAACAAAAACATTCAAACATAGCCTTACGTCATTGAGAAAAAGGGAAATGACACGATGACGGCAGCGAACGTACACAAACTGGAGAATTGAGGACCGTTGGGTGTTTCGGCAGGAAGACCCCCCTTCGCCTGTCATAAATGTAAGGGCAGCAGCCGCAGAGGCGGGCCGCAGCCACAGGCAGACGGGCGGCGTGGGCGCGCAGCCGAGTGCACGACAACAAAAGACAAAAGGAAGAGCTGCTGCCATGGTGCGCAAGGTAAACGCGTTGAAAGGCAAGGAACTGCTGATGAAATAATCCACCCGAAAAAAATACTATTTTTTACTGTTTTACATAATTTACTGATTTCACCGCTTTTTCAACGCTGTTTTACGTGGAAACCATACTACGTACAAAAAAATGTTACAGACATAAATTGTGGGTAATTTTCTCCCTTCATTTTATTCCAGGGCCACTTTTTGTATAAATAGCTAGCTTTTTGAGTTATTTGCCGATGGAATTTTTGTTGGAAAAGTTCAGATTCGTATTCAGCATCCCAAAAAGCATAAAATAAGCCACTAAAAACAATGACACCAAATTTTTCTAACGTGGGGGGGGGGGGGGGGGCGGCGAAGCAGCCTGTATTCCTGTATTCTCGAGTGGAGCGCTGCCAGTCAGTAAAGCGCCGAGCGTTTACTCACAACTAATTTAGCAGAAATTGGAAAATTGAATGCAATTTTCGATACTTCGGTTACATCTTAAGCCTGAAGAAATTTTGCTAAGCCCTTCATTGGCAATTTTCGAGAGTTTTATTCTTACCGCATTATGGGGGGTGGGGGGAATGGTTGAACATTACTACAGTCACACATGTCCAACACCTACAATGGGTAGAAGTATTCCGAGTGGGTAAATACTCTGCGAGTAATTACAAGGGATAAAGAGTTTGGTAGTAAGCCTGGCATAATTTGGGTTTCGACGTATTTTGGAAAATTTTTGCTATCCGTTTCTGATTGACTGTCGGACGTTTTGGTTTTTGTGCCCTGAAACTCTTGTCTCCGCCTTTTGAACAACAATTACAGTCTGACCCGCACTTTGGTTTGTCAAACTACTGTCACATTTATTTACTGTATAATGCGTGTGGATCCATGTTTCATCTAAATAAACTACTGGTCGCTTTGATTCTGATGAAAAACTGAGAAAAAATGGTCTTTTGGCAATAATGCCCTCTCGTCCGCACAAAACAAAACAATTCTGACAGTTTCTAAAACGAAAATTCATAGACAGAACATTGTTTCTAAGGGTTTCTTTGCTAGCTTTGAAGCTCATGTCTGTTTGACAAAAGTTGTGTAGTTTTCGTAAAGTTCGTATTTTCTTCTATTGTTCGTAATGCCATAGAAATTGCTGCCTCATAATACATTATAGATTTTAAAGAAGGAAAACAACTTTTATGGTATTGGCACACAAAAAGGATGTCAAAGGAAAGACTGGCACAGCGAATATTGGAATGGGAGCCGCCAGGAAGAAAGAAGAGAGGGAGACCAGCAACTACATGGAGCCGAGGAATTCAGGCGTCAGGAATAGAAGAAAATTTATGGGCAGACAGGGAAGAAGAAGAATTGAAAATGAAAATAAAATAATGTGTAATAAGTAATAATTTAATAATATTAATGTAAAATATTGTAATGTATAATCTTGGGGTAGCAGAAAATGTAAACTAAATTACATTGTAAAACCGGACATTAATACATAACCTATCATGGGTCACATATGTGTTGTGAACTTCTTGCTTCTGCTTCTTCTTCTTCTTCTTGGGCGCCAGTTTAACCATAGCCGCACTGTACCTCATCACGTGACCTAGTTCCTGGCACTGCCGCATCACCATTTCGCCTTTCCAGGCAATGGATATGTTGCGTTCTCTACAACGGGAACTACAGAATTCGTTTCGGTAGTTGACCGAGGGAGTCAAGATCAGTGGCGGCTGGTGGGCTGTTTATTAGGAGGGGCGGCATGTCTCTTCAATTGTACATGACATTTTGTCCCTTCAGAACATTTCTTGAACGGGGGGAATATAGCATTAATTTTATTAGCTAGTTACGTAATTTAACCCTTCATCTAACACGACTTTTTCCTCCTATACCAAAATACGAACAAATTTACGCACAAATATGTCGTTTTTAATATTTTCTTCAGGCAATGAAAACCTTTTAACTCCATTATATTAGATTTCACAACAGACCCAAAACTGTACCTTAAAATAATATAAAGTAAGAAGTAAATTCGTTGTGTGTGTAACTATATAAGTAAGTGTTCAGAGAACACAAATGCTTCGTCAGCGACAAACGTATGTTACTGAAATTAGAAGACTGTCACCAACAAATGTAGTAATACCATTGGTATGCTTATATATTGGTGTGTTTATATAAAGCAGGATTAAATTTCCTAGTGAAACTACTTTTGCTTTTGCACGCATTTTGTGTCTGTACACTGTTCAAATCAGGTCTCGCGTGGTCCTAAACTTTTTAATTCCAACTTTCCTTCAAAAGTCAATTTTTCACTACCAAATGTTAAAATGTAGTTAACGCTATTTATATTATTCATTCTAAATAGGGAACTAGAAAAACAGGCAACAACACGCACCTTCACAACAACGACACTAGTATCACATGCAGGGCACCTGTTAGAAACTGCCTGACCGGTGGCGGTGCGCCTTTGTATATTTCGCGCCCTTGGCGCGGACGCCGTCCTAAGCGGCCCGGTTCAGCACACTAACCCCACCCAACCCCCAGTACCCCCACTCACCCAAAGCGGCCGTAGCCAGCCTTTACAAGGCGCGGACGGATCGCGTAGAGTCCGACAGTCAGTCCATTCTGAAAACATTCGGTGAGTCTGGCTGGCAGACTACCTAGACTAAAAACATTAGTCATTCACTTACACGGGCTGCTGCTACACGAAAATTATTCAATTCGATTTGTGATTAACGATTGGTACGTATTCAGTGTTGGATATTTTTGGGAGGGCGCCGCCCCAGAGTCCTCAAGGAGTAGCCGCCAGTGGTCAAGATTGGTCAGAAGCACTTGCATTGCATTTCGTAAGAACAGAAGAATTGGTGCGTCCGAATTTCTTGCAACTTGGGACGTAATAGGTGAGTGCTTTTCATATAGCGCTAACGTACAACTCGAGGCCGACGAGAGAGACAGGCGGCGGCGCGCACGCCACATCACGTGATCAGGTGCGTCGCCAGCTGACTGGCTGGCCGCTACAGGCAGTGGGCGTGTCCCGGCGACCGGGGGGGGGGGGGGAGGCGTCAGTTTAGCAGCTCGCACGGGGCGGCACTAGCGCTCGCGCCGGCCCTGGAGGTGTTCGCTGTAAATCATCAGATCTGTAGGGTGAATAAGGGTGCTGAGGATCACCAAAATGTCGAAGTGATTACCTAAAATATGTACTAGTTTCCATCTGCAACGGCTATTTGTTGTTAAGACTCATCGCTTTTCGTGTAGATAGGCCTATGGATGTAGGAGAAAATACCGGAAGATAGGTCACGTGTCAGCAGAGCGGTGTTTCGATTGATCGAGTATTTGTTAGTAGGTCAGTTATCGGAGATGTACAGCAAGCGTTCGTTTAAATCGATGTTGTGTATGGACTGGGTTTGACTTTACAGCGCAAATTAGCGCTCATCCGACTGTCTGTCTATACAATAGGTTATCATTAACTATATTTTCATCGTGCAACTTATGGCGGTTGTTGTCAACTTTTACGGTAAATAACTCGTTTGTGCCAACTGCAAGGAAATGACCCATAGAAGTGTTGCAGTATTTGTCAGTAAAGCGGTTGTGCGTGTATGCCTCTTTATGGCCTGTAGAGATGACCTTCATTGTGTTGATGTTGCATTAAGAGCGCTGGTATAGCTGAGACAAGTCGTTCGTTTTTTTATATCCTTACGGCTGTTGCTAGAAGTCATGCAATATTTTTTTTTTAACAAACTGGGTATGTGCAAGTACTTAGTATCCACCCGTGACTTTCGCGTGGATAGGGGCTGTATAGGGCAGTTGGTATCGATTGCCGACAAATAAATTTATTTGTCGAATCGATCTATTTTGTAAAAGACGTTGGCGGGATACTTTTATCTCTTCGTTTGGCATTACCAGACTGGAGGTTGCAATATACACTTAAGGACTAGATTGGAAACGGTGATATTTACAAAGTGTGGCCCTGTACTGTGTGTCACTCCTATCCATTCCTTAGGGAGTAGATTACGATCGACGTATGCGGGCGTTCAGGTGCGGTATAAGGGTTTGCAAATATTACGTTGCACGTACTCAGTTGTACTGTAACAAACAAGTGTAGACACACCATGTTCTTTTAACGATCAGGTGTTGTGATGTTTAGGTTAGCATTCTAGGCATCTTCGTTTGCGGTAGAGAGCTACTTGTAATTAAAAAAAAATCCGAGTTAGGGTTAGTGGAATGATAAAAGAGATCACAAGAAAGGAACTTGGAGTAGGAATTTCTGTGGGCAAAGGGCAGGTCGAACTTTATCTACAGAACTGAAAATCTGTGTTGCATTGGGCAGATAAAGTAGTACCTCGGTTGCTGTATTGGCTAGCATCATTTCAAGGAGGGCTGTTGTTACGTCACTGCTTTCGAGATTTTTTTTAAAAAAAAAAAAAAAGTTTTCGTGTAGACAGTCGGAAATCGGTAGATTATATCACCTATTTTTTTTTTTTTTATTGTGACTGTCCGTTGTACAAAAGAGTTTAAATGTCTTCTGGTGTGATCGATTATCGATATTTGACCTGTTGTAAAGAATCGTTTGCATTGTAACAGGACCGAGCGATTCCTTATTGTTGTTGTTGTTTTGGGGTTTAGAGGGGACTAAACTACACTGTTATCAGTCACCTGTTCCTACCGAAGACAAGACATCCAAGTAGGAAAAAGATAAAATAGAGCTCAACACCCAGAAGAGAGGCATAAGGGACACACAGTGCCAATGAACTTGATACTCTCAACACCACTGAATATGACAGGAATAGGAGAGACCAAGTGTTGAACTAGGCTAAAATAGAGCATGGAACAGTGGCTGGCTGATCACAAACAAATACAATATGAGCTAGTCACTCTGCACAGACTAAAATCCTAGTGGTAAAAAAAGGGGGGGGGGTAGAAATAAGTAAAACATCAGATTAGAAGGTGAGGGGTGGGGACCTGAGACCAGGCACGAGCCCACCACTAAATAGAACGATAAAATCCAGCTGCACGTATAAAACCTAAAACTCGGGTCAGCCATTGAGGCATTGTCAGCTAAAATCAAGGCAGGCGCAGTGTGTAGATTAAAAGACTGCCGTAAGGCGGCTAAAAGCGGACAGTCTGACAGGATGTGGACCACTGTCAGCAAATTTCCACAACGGCTATTCGTTGGGTCCTCTTGACGCAAAAGGTATCCGTGCGTCAACCACGTATGGCCAATACGTAAGCGACACAGGACAACAGAGTCCCTACAGGAAGGCCTGAAAGACGGCTTCGAGACGGCTGTAGAGGACTTGATCGCACGGAGCTTGTTGGGAGTGCTCAGTGTGGCCCATTGTGTGTTCCAAGCCTCAAACACCTTGTGGCGCAAATCCATTCGGATCTCACGTTCTGAGATACCAGTATCCAGGGGAGGAGCGTTGGTGGCCAGCTTGCCAGTTGATCGACACGCTCGTTCCCCGGGATGCTAATGTGGCCGGGGTCCAAATGAAGTACACCGAGCAGCCAGACTTGTCGAGTGAAGCGATGGCGTTTTGAATGGATTGCACCAACGGATGAGAAGAGATATACTTGTCAAGGGCTTGCAGGCCACTAAGGGAGTCGCTGCACACCACATACGATTTCTGGGGGCATGTTTTTAGGTGATCAAGAGCACGAGATATGGCGATCAGTTCAGCTGTAAAAATACTACAGACAGTTGGCAGTGACCGTTGTTCTGTGTGGTCGCCATGAACAAAAGCGTAACTGGCTCTGCCATTTACCAGGGTGCCATCAGTGTAGAGTACTTCTGCATCGCGGTGAGTAGCAAGGAATGCCAGAAACTTGCAACGGAGTGTCATTGGTGAAACTAACGCCTTTGGACCGCAGGACAATTGCAGGTGGAGCTTCAAACGGTGGATGGACCAAGGAGGAATACCGGATGAGCAGGAAAAAGCGTCAGGGAGAGATAGGGAATGAAGTGAGGAAAGGTGTGTACGAACACGCATCGCGATTGGAAGACCTTATCTAGGTCGAGGTGGTGGAGAAGGAGGGGTAACAGTCGGAAACAAAAGCCTGCGATTCGGATGGGGTGGAGTGGCATGGACTCGAGCAACATAGCTAGCCAGAAGCAGCTGCCAGCGAAAGTGTAATAGAGGAATCCCTGCTTCGGCAAGAAGACTTGGCACAGGGGTGGTGCAGAAGGCCCCAGTCGCCAGCCAGATACCACTATGGTGGATGGGGTCAAGGATCCTCAAGGTGGATGGTGCTGCTGAGTCATATATCAGGCTCCTGTAATCAAGCTGTGATTGCATCAAGGACTTGTACAGCTGCAGGAGGGCGGAACGAGCAGCGCCCCAAGCAGTATGGCTCAAGCAGTGGAAAATATAGAGATGTCGCCAGCATTTTTGTTGCAGCTGCCGCAGATGTGGCCCCCAAGTAAGCTTGTTGTCGAAGACCATCCCGAGAAATCGATGCGTCTCTTCGACGAGTAGCAATTCACTACCAAGATAGAGCTTGGGATCCATGTGAACTGGACGGCAGCGACAGTAGTGCATCATGCAGGTTTTCTGCGCTGAAAACTGAAAACCATGCGTAGAGGCCCATGATTCGGCTTTTCGGATGGCTCCATGTAACCACCGCTCAGCGACGCTAATACTAGCAGAGCTAAAATAAAGACAAAGTCATCAGCAAACAAGTTGGAACAGACAGACGATGCCACAGCATTGGCAAGCTCGTTTATGGCGACTAAAAATAGAGGCACACTGAAGACGGAGCCCTGTGGGACACCGTTCTCTTGAATGTGTGATGAACTAAGGGTGGCACCCACCCTAACCATAAAAGAGCGGTGGGAGAGAAAATTCCTGATAAAGACCGAAAGTGGGCCCCGTAAGCCCCAGTCGTACAATGTAGCCAATATGTGGTGGCGCTAGGTTGTGTCGTACGCTTTCCAGAGATCAAAAGATACAGCTACAAGGTGTTCACGTCGGGTAAAAGCTGTACATATAGCCGACTCCAATGACACAAGATTGTCAATTGTGAGCGGCCCTGACGGAAACCCCCTCGTTTTGCAACCAAGAGTCCCCGATCTTCAAGGATCCACATAAGCCGCCGACTCACCATACGTTCAACAAGCTTGCATAGAACGTTCATGAGGCTGATCGGACGGTAGCTGTCAGCCACCTGTTGGTCAGCACCAGGTTTTATCACTGGGATGATGGTGCTTTCACGCCATGCTGAGGGAAAAAAACCTTCTGCCAAGAGACGGTTAAACAAGGCGAGCAGTTGGTTCTGAGCATCGACAGTAAGATGTCGAAGAAACTGGCTATGGATACGATCTGGTCCTGGGCAAGTATCAGGGCATGCAGCAAGGGCACAATGAAACTCCCACTCGCTTAAGGGTGCATAGTACGGCTCCTGGCGGCGCATGTGAAATGACGGTGGCTTCCATTCACCTCGGTCTTTTATGGAGCGGAAGGTTGAACTGTAAGCTTCAGTCGAACTGATACCTGCATAAAACTGTGCCATGTATTTGGCGACAGCAAGCGGGTTTGTGCAAACAGTACCCTGTAAGCGAAGACAGGGGATTCCTGCTATTGGGCAGTACACAAAAAGATGTCGAACCTGGGTCCACACCCGAGAAGGTGTGGCACGAGATCCAATAGAGGCGATGTACCTCTCCCAACAATCTCGCTTACTTTGCTGGATAAGCCGTCGAGCTTGGGCCCAGAGCCGTTTAAAGGTAATTAGGTGATCTACGGTGGGATGACGTCGGTGGCGCTGGAGTGCCTTACGACGATCCCGAATGGCTTCAGCAATGTCTTGTGACCAGCGAGGCACAGATTTGCGCCGAGGGTAGCCTGTGGTAGTTGGAACAGTGGCCTCAGTGGCAGAAACTATGGCAGCAGTGACCCGTTGGGCTGCCACATCCACATCGGCTGGCAGGTGGACAGGAATGACAACAGCGGAGGTCTAACGCTGCCAACCGGCCCTGTGGAGGGACCCTCGTGGCAGGCATTCTGCCAGTCGGAGCGACAAAATGATAGCAAAATGGTCACTCCTGCAAAGGTCATCACGGGTCCTCCAAGTGAGGTGTGGAAGAAGGGTTGGGCTACAGAGCAATAGATATATGGCTGAAAAAGTGCCATGTGCATCACTGAAGTGTGTAGGGGTTCCAGTATTGAGTAGGCAGATGTGCTGTTGTGCAAGAAGAGTGTCTACATCCCTACCACGTTGAGTCGTCTCTGTTCCGCCCCAAGAAGGGTGATGGGAATTAAAGTCTCCCAAAAGAAGAAATGGTGGGGGGAGCTGTGCGATCAGGGCACAAAGATCAGATGGCGAAACATCCCTGTCTGGAGGAAGGTATAAGGAACAGACAGTGAAGTTTCACATGGCCCGAAGGCGAACAGCAACGGCCTCGAGAGATGTGTGGAGGGAAACAGCGGCACTGGGGACAGTGGCAAGGACATAGATACATACACCTCCAGAGACTCTGTCGTATATGGTGCGATTATTGTTGTAGCCCCAATAGCCACGAAGGGCTGGGGTCCTACGAGCAGGAAACCAGGTTTCCTGCAGGGCTACACGAAACGCTGGGAAGCGGCACAACAATTGCTGTAACTCTGGCAAATGGCGGAAAAAGCCGCCACAGTTCCACTGGAGGATCAGAGAGCCTCCTGGTCGCTGGGGCATGCTGAATTTGGCGGCGCAGTAGGGGTCGCAGTATCTTCTGCCGTCGCCGATTTCTGAGGCAGAGCCTCAACGTCCACAGTTTCCGAAGACTCGGCAGTTGCCAAATATTTGGGGGACACGAGGATCTCTGTCTCATCCTCAGAAGAAGAGGTGGAGGGAGGTGGTGGCTCAGGTGGTTTCTTATCTTTTTTCTTCCGTGTTTCGCGCTTCTCTTTAGGTTTCTCGTGCTGGGAGGGTCGTGCCAGCTCAGTCCCCAGGACAGGAGTGGCGTTAAGCCCTACGACCAGCTGGTGGTACTTCCCTTTTTTTTTTTTTTTTTTTTTCGTGGTTTTAGGGGGCACAACTTCTATGGTCATTAGCGCCCAGCCAAGAACATAGATTCGCTATGATCTCAAAAAAATGGTGACTGTCAGAACATCAACAAGAGGCTAAAAACGAAAGATAAAAGACAATTAAAAGGGTTAAATATCCTTGGATAAGTTGGCCAAGTTGATAAAACGCAAAAATCTAGCAGCTGCTCGTGTGTCATCAGCTAAAATTTCCTCCAGAGTAGAGGGAAAATGAAGGGCTACTCGGAGATGATTAAAATTAACACAAGTCAGTAAAACATGTCGCACTGTTAGCAGTTCACCGCAGGAGCATAGCGGTGCAGGTTCGGCGGATAGCAAGTGACGGTGGCTGAAACGGCAATGACCGATCCGCAACCGAGCCAGGACGACCTCCTCCCGCCGAGAGGGGCGTGAGGATGTCCTCCAAGCGGTCGGGATCGGTTTGACAGTTCGCAATTTATTGTTGTACAGTGAAAGCCACACACTGTGCCATTGCGACACGATACTCCGGCGAAGAGCCCGTTGAACATCGTCCGATGGGACGCAAAAGGTAGCCATGCGAGGCAAAAGAGCTGCTGCCTTGGCTGCTGTGTCGGCGGCCTCATTCCCGGGGACACCCACATGGCCAGGGACCCACAGGAAAGAAACGTGACAGCTGTCATCCGCCAGCAACTGGAGGGAGCGTTGGATCCGATACACGAGAGGATGGTTCGAGAAAGGGTCCTTAAGACTCTGCAGGGCACTAAGGGAGTCAGAACATATGGCATAGAAAGGTTGGCGGTGGCGGCAGGTATACAAAACGGCCTGGTGGAGGGCGAAAAGCTCAGCCGTGAAGTTAGAGCACCGGTCAGGGAGCTTGTATTGGAAACGGTTGTCCCCGACGACGAAGGCAGATCCGACACCGGCAGTGCTCTTGGAACCATCAGTGTAAATAAATACGGCATTATCGAACCGCGAACGGAGTTCGACAAGCCTCGAGCGGAATACCAAATCCAGAGTGCTCTCCTTGGGGAGCGAACTAAGTTCGAGGTGGGTGTGAACCTGGGCCTGATGCCACGGTGGCAATGGGCTTTCGCTCAACCGAAGGGTGGAAGGAAGGGTAAAATCGAGCCGCTGTAGCAGGCGGCGAAACCGAACTCCCGGTGGAAGCAAGGCAATCGCAGACAACTGATATTGGCGATCGAGTGAGTCGTCAAAAAATAATCTGTAAGATGGATGGTTGGGCATCGACCGTAGGCGGCATGCGTACCGACACAAGAGTATGTCACGTCGAGTGGTCAAGGGTAATACAGCAGCCTCGGCATACAGACTTTCAACAGGGCTGGTATAAAATGCACCGATCGCAAAACGTAAACCCCGATGGTGGATAGAGTTGAGACGGCGGAGAATCGACGGCCGTGCAGAAGAGTATACAAGGCTTCTGTAGTCGAGCTTCGACTGAGCAATGGCCTGGTAAAGGTGAAGCAGGACGGTACGATCCGCTCCCCATGACGTGCCACTGAGGACACGAAGAACGTTAAGGGATCGGGCACAACGGGCAGCCAGGTAGGACACGTGTGTGGACCAGCGAAGTTTCCAATCCAACATAAGTCCCAAGAATTTCGTAGTCTCCACGAAAGGGAGAGCAACAGGGCCGAGACGTAGAGAAGGTGGAAGAAATTCCTTGTATCTCCAGAAGTTGATGCACACCGTTTTCTCAGCGGAGAATCGGAAGCCGTTTGCGATGCTCCAGGAATATAGACGGTCAAGACAGCGTTGGAGAGAACGCTCCAAAAGACACGTCCGCTGGGCGCTACAATAAATTGCGAAATCGTCAACAAAAAGAGATCCGGAGACGTCGGCTGAAAGGCAATCTACGATCGGATTGATTGCAATGGCAAAGAGCGCCACACTCAAGACGGAGCCCTGTGGTACCCCATTCTCCTGGCAAAAGGTATCGGACAAAACAGAGCCCACCCGTACCCGGAACTTGCGATCCGCCAAAACGCTTGAATGAAAAGAGGAAGGCGGCCCCGAAGGCCCCATGTGTGCAATGTGCGGAGAATGCCCGCTCTCCAACAGGTATCGTATGCCGTCTCCAAGTCGAAGAACACTGCTACTGTTTGACGCTTCTTTAGAAAGTTGTTCATTATGAAGGTCGACAACGTAACGAGGTGGTCAGCAGCAGAGCGGTGTCGACGAAAACCGCATTGGATATTAGTCAGGAGGCGGCGAGATTCGAGGAGCCAGACCAACCGAGCGTTAACCATGCGTTCCATCACCTTACAGACGCAGCTCGTCAGAGAAATGGGGCGATAACTGGAAGGAAGGCGTTTGTCCTTCCCTGGTTTGGGGATGGGGACAACAATGGCTTCACGCCAACTTGTGGGAACATGACCTTCAGTCCATATGCGATTGTAGATACTAAGAAGAAAGCACTTGCCCGCAGGAGAGAGGTTCTTCAGCATCTCAATATGAATGGAATCGGGCCCGGGAGCAGAAGACCGGGACAGGGCGAGAGCACGATCTAGCTCCTGCATGGTGAAGGCGACGTTATAATTTTCACGATTAAAAGAGCGGAAAGAAGGCGGTCGTGCCTCCTCTACCTGTTTGCGAGGGAGAAAGGCAGGGTGGTAATGGGCAGAGCTCGAAACCTCCGCAAAGAAACGACCCAATGCGTTTGAAACATCAGTGGGGTCCACGAGGACTGCGTTCTCCACGGTCAGGCCAGGAATCGGGGAGTGGACAAACGGCGTAGGCCACCCCAGACAACCGTGGAGGGAGTAAAACGGTTAAAAGAACTAGTAAAAGCAGTCCAGCAAGCTTTCTTGCTGTCGTTTATGATACGACGGCACTGCGCTCTCATACGTTTGTAATTGACGCAATTCTCCAAAGTTGGGTGGCGGCGGAAGGTGCGTAAAGCACGGCGACGGGCTCGAAGCGCGTCGCGGCAGGCTGCAGTCCACCAAGGGACCTGGACACGACGTGAAGAAGAGGATGTACGAGGTATGGAACGTTCAGCAGCAGTGAGAATAACCTCTGTGAGGATTCGACCTGACTGTCACAGTTGGGAAAATTCTGACTGTGAAAAACAGCCATGGAAGGTGGTACTTCCCGCCATCCACTGGCATCCACTGATTCAGCAGGAGAAACCTTAGAGGGAAGGGATCCGAGCGACCCCTTCCTGGCACGAGGAGCCAGAGCAGGCTGTTGTGACTCAGGCTCTGGGGCAGGGACCGATGTCCCTGTCGGTTGGTGGGTTACCGCTCCCAAAGCAGGGTCTTTGGGGGCGATGGAAGTTGAGGTTCCCCCTTCGGTCAAGGGGGCAGAGGTGGATGTTTGGGCCTGGGAGCCCACTAGGACCGTCTGTACGGTGGTGTGACTTTAGACGAAGATGCAGCTGCAGCAAAGGATGACTTCATGCTGATGGGTTGCAGTTTTTCATACTTTCTCTTTGCCTCCGAATAAGACAGCCTATCCAAGGTTTTATATCCCATGATCTTTCTTTCCTTATGCAGAACAGAGCAAGTGGGGAGCAAGGTGAGTGGTTTTGTCCACAGTTCACACAGAAGGGAGGAGGTGCACAAGGGACGTTAGGGTGTTCCTCACATCCACACTCTCGCAGGTGGAGTTGGCACTACACGTGGAGGACATGTGCCCAAACCTCCAGCACTAAAAACAGAGCATAGGGGGAGGAACGTAGGGCTTGACATCGGAACGGTATATCGTCACCATCGTCACCTTGACTTTCTCAGGCAAGGAATCGCCCTCGAAGGCCGACATGAATGCACCGGTAGCGACTCTATTGTCCTTCGGACCTCTATGGACTCGCCGTATAAAGTGGACTCCTTTCCACTCCAAGTTCTTACGAAGCTCGTCATCAGTCGGCAACAGATCTTTATGGAATATAGTACCCTGTATCGTGTTGAAGCTATTATGAGGAGTGATCGTCACAGGCAAGCAATGTTCGTGACTGTGCTGGAGATGACGTCGTAATAAGGACAGAGCCAGATCGCATCTTTGACATGCCCTCCACCTCGCCGAATTTATCAACGTTTTAGACAAAAAACAGAGGTTTCGTGTTGGTGAACGATTCACCGTCTGTCCGTGAACATACTAAATATCGGAGGTCATATGCCTCACCTCCATTTATCGTCCTACGTTCCTCCCATGGCGTCGCCAAGGAAGGTAACGATTGATGGTCATATTTCTCGGCATTAAATTCCACCTTACCACGCTTTGAGACACCGGTTATACGTCCGGCAACGCTATTATTGGCTCGTTTCATTCTGGTCCCACGAGCAGGTAGGGAACTAAAGGTCCACCCAGGCAGAGCCCCACTTGCCTGGTAAGCTTTATACAACTGAGGTGCGGCAGGTTCCTCAGAGGTTGCTCGCTAGCGACTGTCCAACCTCAACAGCCATGCATCTCCTTGGCACGTAGCACACCTTGAGATTGAGGTTTTTTTTTTATAGAGGTTTTTACCGTCCTCGCGACCCGGGCGATTAAGCCAAGATTCCCGGGCTCTGAAACGTACAACGTTCCACCGTCGTTGGCGCGACACAGCCCACGGCTAAGGACCCCGGGCTCGCCAAGCCCGTACTCAGCAAATTAATTCTGAGCACCTGAGGGGGAGCGATTCCTTAGATGGGTATATGCAAGAGCTAGAATTAAAGCTACCCGAATTCTCGGTATTGTCGGAAGGCATAAAAAACCATAAAAGTGGTGGATTACAGGAATACCTATTAAATTTCGGAACTTCATAATTTTAAGTGTGACTGGTATGATTTATAGCAGAGAGAGAGGTTTGTCGTTAGATGGGACTTGTATGTGAAACACGTTTGCTTTCGGAAGGTGCGGCTGACGCAGACTGCTGTTGTCATACATACATACGGCTGAGCCCAGCTCCATCGTAGCACGTTTAAATAAATGCAATGTGCGCTATCCTTGTCAAAGTGGTGCATCTGCAGAGGTCCTGCGTAGAAGATTTTGATCATTTGGAGATGTAACTTAGGTGTTTTTCAGAGAGAATCATTAAAACGGAATGGTATTTTATTTAAACATTTAGCATATGTTAGTTTTATGTGGACTGCTGAGAGAGCACTGTGTGTGTGTGTGTGTGTGTGTGTGTGTGTGTGTGTGTTTGTGTTACTCCTCGCTCTGCGTTCTGAACGATTGTTAACGGTGCTGGCAGATGTATATTTAGCCGCATTCCTATCATCTTGGTGCTGTTATAACGGTGACTGCCTAACACAGTGGCTTTCGCTATGTCCGTTAAAATGCCTTGTGTGTAAGCTGCAGTGTTGGATATCTTTAGTTTCTATGCAGACGTCATGCTAGATGTCATCGCCGATTTTCGTTATTTCCACCAGTAAATTGGAGGTTTTTTATAAACAATTTGTCGTCTTCTTCTGCTGCTGCTGCTGTTGTGTTACCAAATGAGTGTTTGACTTACAAGTTTGTAGTGTTTGTTACCGTTACATACCGTTTATTATCTAGCACACGCATTTTTAACACATTCGTCGTCTGTTGGAGACATAGTCTAAACGGAAAGATACAATTATTTTGCTTATGAGCAACACAGTGATCGCATTATCGTAGTCAACATAGATACGAAGCCAACACCGACCACAGTAGTACAGGCTTATATGCCAACTAGCTCTGCAGTGATGAGGAGATCGAAGAAATATATGAGGAGCTAAAGGAAATTATTCAGACAGTTAAGGGAGAGGTAAACTTAATTGTTATGGGAGACTGGAATTCGGTAGTAGGACAAGGAAGGGAAGGGAAGATAGTAGGTGAATATGGTCTGGGCAAAAGGAATGAGGAGGAAGCCGCCTGGTAGAATTTTGCATGGAACATAATTCAGTTATAACAAACAACTGGTTTAAGAATCACAAACGAAGGTTGTATACATGGAAGAGACCAGAAGACACCGGGAGATACCAGATAGATTTTATAATAGTAAGATATAAATTTCGGAACCAGGTTTTAAACTGTAAGACATACCCAGGGGCAGATATAGACTCTGACCATAACTTGTTGGTTATGAACTGTAGACTGAAATTGAAGAAACTAAAAAAAGGTAGGAAAATGAGATGGGACCTGGATAAATTCAAGGAACCTGAAGTTCTTAAGAATTTCAGAGGGAGCTTTAAGCAACAATTGACAGAAACGGGGGAAAATAAAACAGTAGAGGAGGAATGGGTAGCATTGAGAGATGAAATAGTGAAGGCAGCAGAGGACAAATAGGTAGGAAGGCAAGACGTACAAAAAATCCTTGGATATCACAGGAGATACCAGATTTGATCGATGAAAGGAGAAAATATAAAAATGCAGTAAATGAAACAGGCAAAACGGAGTATAGACGACTAATAAATGAGATTGACAGGAAGTGCAAAATGGCTAAACAGGAATGGCGAATGGCTAGAACACAAATGCAAGGACGTAGAAGAATGTATAAATAGGGGAAACATAGATACAGCCTACAGGAAAATAAAACAAACATTTGGAGATAAGAAAAACAGCTCTATGTGTCTCAAGGACACTGATGGAAAACCAGTTCTCAGCAAAGAAGGAAAAGCTGAAAGTGGAAAGAGTCTATAAAGAGGCTCTATGAAGGAAATGAACTTAGCGGCAATATTGTATATACGGAAAAGAAGTAGATGAGGATGAAGTAGGAGATAATATACTGAGAGATGAATTTGACAGAGCACTGAGGGACCTAAGTCGAAACAAAACCCCTGGAGTAGATGATATTCCCTCAGAGCTACTGAAGTCTCTGGGAGAACCAGCCATGACAAAATTGTTTCACCTGGTGTGTAAGATGTATGAGGCAGGTGAAGTACCCTCAGACTTTAAGAAAAATGTTATAATCCCCATTCCAAAGAAAGCAGGTGCAGACAGGTGTGAAAACTACAGAATCATCAGTTTAATAATTCATGGTTGCAAACACGAATTATTTACGGAAGGATGGAAAAGCTGGTAGAAGCCGACCTTGGGGAAGATCAGTTTGGGTTCAGGAGAAATGTAGGAACATGGGAGGCAATACTCACTTTACAGCTTATCCTAGAAGATAAAGGAAAGGCAAACCTACATTTCTAGATTTTGTAGATTTGGAGAAGGCTTTTGACAATGTTGATTGGAATAAACTCTTTCAAGTTCTGAAACAATCAGAAGTAAAATATAGGGAGCGTAAGGTTATTTACATCTTGTACAAAAACCAGACGGCGGTTGTCAGAGTTGAAGGGCATTAAATTCGACCTTACTACACTTTGAGACACCGGTTATACGTCCGGCAACGCTATTATTGACTCCCTTCATTCTGGTCCCACGAGCAGCTAGGAAACTAAAGGTTTACCCAGGCAGAACCCCGCTTGCCTGGGTAAGCGTTATACAACTGAGGTGCGGTAGGTTCCTCAGAGGTTGCTCACTAGCGACTGTTCGACCTCAACAGCCATGGACCTCGTCGGCACGTAGCACACCTTTAGATTGAGGGGTTATTTATAGAGGTTTGTACCATTCTCGCAACTCGGGCGATTAAGCAAGATCCCCAGGCTCTGAAAAGTACAACGTTCCACCATCACGCTGAACGACGGTCGTTAAAGCACGCACAGTGCTTACGGTGTAGCAGACTGTTGGCGCGACAGAGTCCACGGCTCACGATACCAGGTTCACCGAGCCCGTACTCAGCAAATTAATGCTGAGCCCCTGAGGTGTTCAAATGTTTGTTAAGCTTAAAGGACTTAACTGTTAGGTCATGAGTCCATAAACGAAAAAATACTTATGAACTACCTTACACTAAAGACGACACAAACATCCATACCCGAGGCGGGATTCAAACCCCCGATGGGGAGTGGCCTCACATCAGAGCATAGCACCTCAATGCGCACGGCCACTCCGCCATGGCCACAGTTCCTATATATTCAACAGTTCCTATATATTAACAATGAAATAGAAAGAAGACACCAATAAAAATTGTTCCTCTAACACTTTAAACGTTAATACGGGCTACACTCATTTCATGGCAGTCCTTTCTGCTAATACTGCGCCAATCTAGTGGTACACAGTTCCATCTTAAGGCATTAACATAGCCGACTTTAACCTTTTGCCACTAAGCATATTCATACATAATTCTCCCTTTCACGGATTCTATCTCCATGCTGCACAATAACAGTTCATCAGTAACATTACTTAGGCTGTCTTCTTCTCAGACGTATACATTGCCAACGAACTTGCTCCTCTTTACTTTCCGTTGATAAGTGCAGAAGCTAAACAGGGCGCTTGAAGTAGTCAGGTAGGCTCTTTCGTAATTGTTCCAGTAACTTAACGACCAAGCAATGGAAATCAGGCGGCAATACCCAGTACATACTCGTCTGTTTCAGGTTCAGCCTCTCGCCGCTAAGTGTTTTATGACCTTGCACCAATCTGTGCCCTGTTTCTTTCTTTAAAAACGACCCATGTCCGACGCAACTGACACATACATTTGACCGCCCGTTTGCAGTGCCCTGTTTTTTATTCTATATATTGTTCACAATTCTGGTACTCAATACCATCACAGAACTCAATTGCTAGCATAACTTGCTCCCTTTAACTTGTACTTTGTTAGTTTCTGGTTCGAGAATTTCCCTTTTCCCTTTACCAGTACCCTTCCGAAGATTTGTTTCTGTTAATTAGTGTAGTGTTGGAGAGTGAGCACGATGGCGTGCCAGCTTGTCCTCGAACGACTGACGGAGCTCTTTCAGATCTTGCCCCACTGCGAGGCGACAGACTGTCTTACGGCCGATACTCCGACCTGCGCCATCTTCGGCAGGTGTTTATGGGCGGAGGGGATCATGCCGCGCAAGTTTGCGCCCAGAGCCTCAGCAGGCACCTTACTAGTGTGCTCCACCACAAGAGGGACACTCCCAACTAGTCTCTGCTCTCATTTACGACTTCCCCCACGCAGGATTACAACCCTTACGGCCGGCTTCCTTCCCTCTTCCTGACAGTGCCTCACTCTGCACTGGACTGAACAATGCCCTACTTGCTCCTAATGTGAATGTCCGACTTCTCAAATTCTGGGACCTGACACACAACAATGAAAACTAATTACCTTTGCAAAATTCCCTATTAATCTTTCTTCCTACACTACACACACAAAAATATATATTATCCCTAAAAACAAAAAAGGTAAAGGATGAGAAACCTAAGAATGTAGTTGCTATACTATACTGAACTCTCAGGGTTTCCTCTCATTGCCATCTTTAATTAAACAAACAAACCTTTGAAACACTATTCACTGGGGCCAACTAAGGGCTAAGGACTAAGGGCTTAATGTTAGCTATGTTCTGAATTCCCTTTTCTGCACCAGTTTCAGGGTCGACTACAATGTAAATACGGTCGCTTAGTGCCTTCTTCACTTTATATGGTCTGTCGAAGAGCAGGTAGAACTTAGAAATTTTCTTCTTTCCTAAATCTAATTACAGATGGTTGCGAACAAGGACCGGATCTCCCTCGCTAATTGAAAGGGTTTTTGCCATTCGGTCACGACATTCTGTACGAAGTGCTTCCTTCCTCCTGATTCTGTGTAACGGAGTTGCTAGTTTCGTGTCTAATTCTGTCAAAGGGGAAGGTGGTAGTTTTGCTGCACAGTTACTGGCCCTTCTGACATTAATTCCTATAGGGCATAACTGGTGGTATCGTGTCTCAGCTTGTTCAGTATGCCTTCGAATTGGGACAGGTAGTGAATCCATAGCATACGTTTATGCGAACAGTGGATTCTGGCTAGCTTTCCCACCTAGCGAAAACTTCTCTCTACTAGGTTTGCATCGGCGTGGTAGATGCTCGTTTGGTGGACAGTTACGCCCCATTGACACATCTCAGCGATCCAGGTACGGGAAGTAAACTGGGTACCATTGTCAGACAGCACTCCCTGTGGGGTGCCCAATTCGTCTGCATATCGCTGAAAGCATCTGACCAGTACAATTGCAGAAGTCGTCCTTAGCGAATGTAACATAATGTACTTGGTGAACACGTCTGGAATAGCAAATATGAATCTTGCACTCCCTCTTCCTACGGGAAGGCTGCCCATAATGTCAACTGACACTCGTTCGCCTGGGGCCGAAATGGTAACACATTCTATTAAACCTCTTCCTAGCAGGTTTTGCCTTTTGACAGAGGATGCCCTTAGCCAATTGCTTTACTGTGATTGATTCCGCCTTCTTAAAGTGTACGTCCTGCTTAAGTATGGCGAGGCACTTGGCCGTTCCATAGTGCCCAAATAACAAGTGAGTCCACTTTATTAGCACGGCTTCCATCTGCTGGGGATTGCACAGTTTCCGGTGCTCACTCTGACGGTGAGTTCGATCATACAACACCTCGTCCGAAACCTTGTAATAGGTACATACGGACTGACTCGCCTCCTCATTGAGCGTTGCCTCCTTTGTTCTCTGCAGTTTCGGATCTATACCTTGATGGTAAGCGATGTCCCCGAGTTTATGCCGCATTTCAGAGTCACCCTCTACCTTCTTGATCGGATTTACGTCTATTTTCTTGCTTTCTGGATGATCTAAATCAATGCTGGTCATCCCCAGTGGCAGACAGGATAACGCATCTGACACCACATTGTCTTCCCCTGGCACATATCGGGCTAAAGCTAACGCAGGACTGTAGCATTGAGGTGCTGGCAGCAGTTCAAAAATGTGAGCGATCGATGCTCGGTCACTGCCATTACCTAGTGACCCAAGAGGTACTGCAGGATCTGTGCACGCTTCACACGACCGCCAAGAGCTCCTTCTCTGTAACTCCGTATCACCTCTCGCAATCACTTAACACGCGGCTAGCAAAACAAATCACGCGATGCTCCTTACTCTACCCCTCGCCGTACTTCTGGAATAATTCTGCTCCGATTGCATAGTAGGAACTGTCAGTTGCCACAAAGAATTGTCTGCTAAAGTTGGGGTGAAGTAGCGTAAGGTTCTTCAGAAGCGAATTTTTGATGTATTCGAACTCGCGTTCGTGCTCTTCCGTCCGGCAGAGAGGCTCATTTTTCTTCCACAATCCCGTTGGTTGGGCACTATTTCCTTCTACATCTACATACATACTCCGCAATTCACCGTAAGGTGCGTGGCGGAGGGTACACTGTACCACTACTAGGCATTTCCTTTCCTATTCCACTCCCAAATTGAACGAGGAAAAAAAGATTGCCTATATGCCTCCGTACGAGCCCTAATTTCTCTTATCTTGTCTTGGTGATCTTTACGCGAAATGTAAGTAGGCGGCAGCAAGATCGTACTACACTCAGCTTCAAATTCCGGCCCTCTAATATTTACTTAACAGAAATTCACGAAAAGAACGTCGTCTTTCTTCCAGCGATCCCCAATTGAGTTGCCGGAGCATTTCCGTGGCACTCGCGCATTGGTCGAACCTACCGGTAACAAATCTAGCTGCTCGCCTCTGAACCACCTCTATGTCTTCCTTCAAACCGATCTGCTGCGGGTCCCAAATACTTGAGCAATACTCAAGACGTGGTCGTACAAGCGTTTTATACGCGGTCTCCTTTACAGGTGAAGTACATCTTCCCAAAATTCTCCCAATAAACCGAAGTCTGCTGTCCGCCTTACTCACAACTGTCCTTACATGCTCGTTCCATTTCATATCGCTCTGCAATGTTACGCCTAGATATTTGAACGACGCGACCGCATCAAGAAGCTCACTACTGATGCTGTATTCGAACATTATAGGATTGTTTTTTCTACTCATGCGCATCACCTTACATTTTTCTACATTGAGAGCTAGCTGCCATTCTTCGCACCAACTAGAAATTTTGTCTAAGTCAACCTGTATGCTATTACAGTCAGTTACAGACGACACCCTCCCATACACCACAGCATCATCAGCAAACAGCCGCAAATTACAACTTACTCTGTCCATCAGATCATTTATATAGATAGAAAATAATAGCGGTCCTATCACACTCCCTCCTAGTCATCCACATACTTCTGCAAAAATCCTGTCAGGCCTAAGTATGCCCTCATCTGCCTCTGGGTCCTAGGAGTGGCAGACCAGTGGATTGTCTCCAGTTTCTCACTTCCTGTACGCATACCCTCACTGTTCGGGATCTGTCCTAAGGATCTAACCACTTTACAGGCTAACCTACATTTCTCTGGCTGTAGGGTCATACCAGCTCAAGCCACGGCATGTAAAACTTCCTTCAAGATCTTCCAATGTTCTTCAAAGCTTTTGGAAGTGACGACGATGTCATCGACATACGATGTGACCCGACTGAGAGATCCGAACTCAGCACCGAATCTAGAGCACATATGAAAGTAGTGACACGTAACCTAAGTCCAAATGGGAGGACGTTGTATTTGAAGCTCTTGCCGTTTACTAGGAAGGCCATATACTTCTTCGGACTCTTCTGTCAATGGGATTTGCCAAGAAGTCATGTCGAGGGTACTAAAATACTTAGTGCCTTCAAATCACGCCAGTAGGTCCTCTATTGTTTCCGGGCAATCCCTCTCCATAATAAGGATTGGTTGAATTGGCTTGCATCCAGCACCAAACGAGTTCCCCCTCCTTGTTTATCCACAGCAAGAACAGCATTATTGTCAGAGCTGTTAGATCTTCTGATTACTCCTCACTCGATTATTCATTCTATTTCCTCACTGAGAGGCTGACATTTCGCTAACGTAATCTTATATGGGGGCATGTAAAACAGTTCCCACTCTTTCACCTTCAAATGGCATACATAAGGGGTCAACCTCCCAGGTCGATTTTGAAAAACCGTTACATATTACCGTAAATGTTCAAACAGGGTTACTCGTTGCTCAGGTGGTAAACAGGAACCTTCCCGGATTTTGTCTGCTACTTTTCAATTCAAAAGGAATCGAATAAGGTTTCTGAAATTACCAATATGGCCGCCCCAGTGTACAGGAGGAACTTCACCGGATTGCCAAAACAATCTAATAGTATTCTCAGGCTCAGATATGCTTCTCCGAAATCTGGAACTCTTTCTGCCAATAGGTCCTCTAACGGATTCTGTGGAAAGTCCACTTCCCTATCTGGATCACCACATATGCCCAGCGGGAGTAGCTCGATCGGGGGTATCAGTTTTCCGAGCTCAGCTCGGTCACACTTACAGTTTCTTCTTGTGCAGAGTTTTCTCTTTCTGTTTGTGGCAAAACGCACTCCACTTCTTGCCCTTCAAATGTCCCCACCTGTATTGCCATTACTTTTTGGTTCTCGTAGTCTCGATTACCTCTATTACTTCAGTTGTGATTATTTGGATTGAAATGTCCTGAACGACTACCCCCCTTGTGCTCGAATTTTGTCCATTTCCACCACAGTTATTTCCTCCGCCGAATTCTCACAAAGTACCTCCACTAGGGTGGTATGGGGCCCCAATCATTAAAGAACGCCGTATTATCTGTTGGTTGGCTCTAATCCAATACTGCTTTATAAACTCGGTACTTAATTGCTCAAAATCTATGCAATAATGACCCGTGACCTGCCACCACAAACTCGCTTCTGAGTTCATCAGCCGTTTGTGAACGACACGCGTCGTTTCTGCCCGGTCCCTGAAATTCTGAATAAAATGAACCGGGTGTATTTGTGAATTCATCCCACTGAATTTTGCACAGTTCGGCTGAGGGAGTTGTGAAGGGGTTACCAGGGTAGGTGCTTATATACAGTAGCACAAGGGAGTGCTCCGTTCCTAGTAGGGTGGAGGTTCAATTCTGCAGACAGTGCCTTTCCGTTCGCACGAAGGAAGCCGCGCTGACCCGCGGCAGCCTGAGGCAGGAGGCTCCGGCGCCGGCCTGCACTGGCGGCGCGACCGCGTGCGCAGCTGCCGACACCGGAACACGGCTGAGCCGCGTAGACGCTACCACGCCCGGCCCCGAGCCTTTCTCATGTGTTGTAGCACACAACTTATCATCTGTCTTAGATTGTAGTGCTACTTATCGCAATTTGCTCCGCTCTTTAATTCTTTCTGGCTCGGGAGAATTAATTTCCTTTACCTCGTCTTCTGTGGAACGGAGCCACGTTTCCATATCCCCAATATCTCTGTGTACCCGGAACGACCCCACTACTCGCTCGTTCGGCCTCCCTACGGTAACCCGCTGACCGCCCAGTTGACGGGCTAACGTGACTACTCGCTCTTCTACTCGGTGACTTTAATCTCGACTTCGCTCAGTCACGAATTAACTTTCGCGATTTCCTCCTCGTTTACTTCGAGGGCACTGTCTAGTCTCTCGCCTCGCACTCTCGTACCCTGGGCCCGAGCCAATAGTCGCACGACGACTTCGTCTCGGTGTGCCCGCAATAGTACGGCGAAAGAATCACTCGCTGCCTGCGAGTTTTTCTCGCGTGTTTCCGACTGAGAATTTAACACAGTCTCGAATTCTGATATCGAGCTCTCGTTGTCGACCCTTATCTCCTCCCTTTGCGAAGTCAGTTTCTCGGTTAGTTTAGCCCCCAAATTTGTTTCCAATTTCCTACGGCTCGATCTTATTTCCCGTCAATCTTTATTTTGAGCGTCAAACCTGGCATCTAATTGTGCTCCTCATTCTCTCTGGCTCACCACGAACTGATAAAACGAGCTCATTATATATCCGGAGACGACAGCTGCTCGTGGAGCGGTACTCGCCCGATAACTGCGGACGGGACCCGGTGTCACCGAGTCGGTCGCGATGTCCGCGGCGGCAGCTGCCACTCCTCACCGCAGGAACCGACTGCTCCTGTCGTGGCCCGGACCGAGGTCGCCTCGTTGCCGGACGAGCCCACATTAGTACCAGCTGCCGGCACAAAGACAGCTACAATAGTACCGGCTGCCGGCACAAAGACAGCTTCTTCGTCCGCGTGGTGCGGATCCCTTCGGGCCGGACAGCGCCCCAATCCGTTTCCCATTTTTGTTCCGGCTGTCGGTTGCCGCGTGGCTTCCGAGTCCATCTTTCGTGACTAAACTTTGCACTTTGCTAGTCCGACGATTTCTCTCTCGCTAACTGGGGTGATTAATTTCCAGTTGCCACCTGCAGGTCTCTACACTTTAAATACTGTTCTTCTCACTGCCGGTGCACAGTCTAGTTGATTCTACAAAGAATCCCGATGCTGTAACGACTATTCTTCCCACTGAAACATTGGGTCCTGTAACGGTCACCACGTACGTTGACCGATCGTCTGCTGCGACTGTTCGATTTGATAGAAATTGCAGCTCGCTACTTGCTCCCCCTGGAGAAGTGGCAATAGACACCTCACCTGTACTTCTGCTGCTGCCCGACTGTGGCTGGCATTGGACTGTCACTTCTAGCAGGTTTTCAGTGCTATTGATATTAGTAATAGGACAGCAGTAGAGGATTTACAGACAATGTTTCAAATGTCTGTTAAGCTTATGGGACTTTACTGTCGGGTCATCAGTCTCTAAACTTACAAACTACTTAAGAACTAACTTATACTGAAGACAGCACAAACAACCATGCTCAAGAGGGGGATTCGAACCCTCAACAGGGAATGGCCTTGCACATCAGAGCATAGTGCCTAAATGCGTTCGGCCACTCTGCCACAGCCAAACAGGTTTACCTGGTATAATTGTTGCTCCTTTAAGCGTGAGGAATATGAGGTAGCCTGTTACACATGAAAGACGGTTACTTTTGTAATCAAATATAGAAGATAGTAACTAGTCTTGTTGCAGGATCAAGACACCATGAAAGTCAATTAAACAGTGAAATCATTTAAACTGGAATAGCCCATCCCCTAGCAGAGAGAGAGTGCACCGACAAACATTACGTAGATTGGTAGTCGTGAGAGTTAACAGAACAGCCCAGGCAGCTGCAACGGTAACAGTCCTATCACTAGCATTCTGCACACTTTCGCCCACTGATTTGCATACACATTTCCTCATCCCAGCAGAAACATAAACGACAAATATTCTCAAACTGGTTATTACACCAAACTGTAGCGTGGAACACAATTCATTATCACTATTGGTACTGACAATCTGCACTCCTGTGCATCATGGCGGCAATGCACCTGTGGACGATAACAACAAATGTGCTCAATTAGCACTGGGTAGAACTGCGCACTACTGGGGCAGCGGAAGCCTCTCCCGTAGTTTCTGTGTCCTTCCCTCCAGGACACTGTGTGCAAGCAGTCAACGCATTGGGGATTGGGATACCTGTAATAGCAGTTCTTCAGCCAAATGGCGTGAGTGCACGTGTCCCTCCGCTGCTGGTGAGGAAGAAGCGAATTTAAACGAACTGTGAAACAGGCCTTTCAAGAGTACGCCATATTGCTTCATTTATGTATAAATTAAATTGGACTTGATAAAATTATAAATCCTCCACCAGTAGAGAGTCAAGATTTCAGGCCAGCCTGTGGAGGGTCTTACTTGTCAGGGAAAAATCACTTGAGGAGATAAAATTGGCAATGAATTTATACTACTTGTGAAGTAGTGGGCCGATCATCCACTGACCAACATCATTTGGTTTGTAATTTCACGTAAGGGCCAAATATGCTGTCAAAATTACGGGATTAATTTTATTATGGCCCTCTGTTTATCATAGGGCTGGACCACAGTCTACAGTCACGACACTCCCGCAGATTTTTGTTATACACTGCGACAGCAGCACTCCAAACGGAGGGCAAGCTACTTTTATGAATACGATAGTGGATGAGTGCGAATAGTATCGTTTATATTGATTTTAACACATTTTATACATTAGGAAACATATGTAATATTGTAAAATACGTAATAACTTAAAAATAGCTTCACATATGTGTTTCTTAGGTTTTCTAAGATCCGTGACAAGGTTGGAAACGGTACATTGCGGCACAGTTTATTTAATGTTATCTTGTAACCCACAGCGTTATACTGAATAATTTAATTTACTATTAAAAATAGAAAAAATGCTAGGAAACACCGAATACCCGCCCTTTGGCAGAAAGACGTTTTTTTTCTTCTCAAGAACGTTAACGTTTCTCCATTCCGATCCCAGTGAAATCGGTGAGGGTGGAACGTAGGAAACGAATGTAGAATGCAATAACTACAGTATTTAACGTACCAAATCAGCCACCACAACTGTAGCTGAAGGAAAACATTAGAAACGTGACAAGAAAACTGAAAAAGCAATCAAACTGTGTTCAACAAAGAAGAACCCAATTCCACAATTGTTGCTACAGCTTAACCACAAACGGCAAGAATCTTCAAGACATTGTCTTCTTAAGCTAAAGTAATCACACTCAAAAGAATATGCGATTATAATAAAGACGAGTGAAGCCTAAAAATGTGCGAATCATTAGACCCCATACCACTATGATACGTGTCAAAAAACTCTTTGGCATAGTAAGAACAGACCAAAATAGAAATTTATGTTTCTATTATATTTATATTCTACTTACTTTCAGCGGAATAAGCTGCAAATATACACATATTCGTAAGTATTGGTTCATGACGAAGTTTTTCGTTATACCATTGAATCAGTTAAGTTCGACTGTTTTTACATTGATTTCCGTATTAAGTATGTCTCTTGTAACACAAATTATATTAACTATTTCGTTAATTACATACACAAATAATTATAAATAAACATCACTCTTTCGGCGGCTTACCCACCGCTAGGAGGGCTAGTGTCGTTGAACTGTCAGTTGGTAACAACTCTCACAGCAATGAGTGTCGTGACGGTATATGTTAGACTGTGGCTGGACTGTCATTTGCATCTGCCTTCCTTCACCAGTTAGGTAGCCCAAGATACTAGTGCTACCGGCCGACAGCTAAAAGTGTACCTGTCGCAGCTCATCGCCACGTCTTTGTAGTGAGTTGTAAACAGTCATTGTTGTGGTATTAAGTCCGGAGACTTGTTTGATGCAGCTGTCCATCCTACTCTATCCTGGGCAAGCCTCTTTATCTCCTCGTAAGAATGGAAACCTACATCCATTTGAATTTGTTTACTATATTCACCTCTCTGTCTCCCTCTGCGATTTTTACCCCCACACTTCCCTCCAATGCTAAATTCACAATTCCTTGATATCTAAGAATTTGTCCTACCAATCGATCCCTTCTTTTAGTCTAGGTACGCCGGAAATTCCTTTTCTCCCCAATTCTGTTCAGTACCTCATTAGTTACGTGATCCACCCGCCTAATATTCAGCATTCTTCTGTAACACCACATTTCAAAAGCTTCAATCCTCTTCCCGTCCGCACTGTTTATCGTCCATGTTTCACTCGCATACAAGGCAACACTCCACACAAATGCCTTCAGAAAAGACTTTCTTACCCTTAAATTAATATTCGATGTTAACAAATATCCCTTTTTCAAACACTTTTCTTCCCATTGCCATTCTGCATTTTATATCCTCTGCACTGCAACCATCGCATGTTACAAGTTTTAGTACAAGTTGTAAATAACCTTCCGTTCCCTATATTTTACTCCTGCTGATATCAGAATTTGAAAGTGTGTATTCCAATCAACATTGTCAAAAGCCTTCTCCAAATCTACAAAAGGTTTGCCCTATCTTAACCTATCTTCTAGGATAGGCCGTAAAGTGAGGATTGCCTCCCGTGTTCCTACATTTGTCCTGAATCCAAACTGGTCTTCCCCAAGCACAGTTTCTACCAGCTTTTCCATCCTTCTGTCAATAAATCACATTAAAATTTTGCAACCATGATTTAATAAACTGATGGTTGTCTAATTTTCCCACCTGCTTTCTTTGTAATGGGGATTATTACATTTTTCTTAAAGTCTGAGGGTATTTCCCCGTCTCATACATCTTATGCATCAGGTGAATTAGTTTTGTCATGGCTGGCTCTCCCAGAGACTTCAGTTGTTCTGAGGGAATGTCATCCATTCCAGGGGCCTTGTTTCAACTTAGGTCTTTCAGTGCTCTGTCAAATTCATCTCTCAATATAGTAACTCCTATTCCATCTTCATCTACATCCTCTTTCCTTCCTACAATATTGTCTCTAAGTTCATTTCCTTTGTAGAGCCCTTCTATATACTCTTTCCACCTTACAGCTTTCCCTTCTTTGCTCAAACTGGTTTTCCATCCGAGTTTTTTATTTTCCCGTATTTTTCCCCTATTTATACATTCTTCTACAGACTTGCATTTGCCCTCTAGCCATTCCTGATTACCTATTTTACACTTACTATCAATCTCATTTCTTAATCGTCTTCACTTCTTTTTGCCTGTTTCATTTACTGCATTTTTATATTTTCTCCTTTCATCAATTAAATTTTATTATTTCCAGTGATATCCGAGGACATTTTTTAGATCTAGCATTTCTACCTATTTTGTCCTCTGCTGCCTTCACAATTTCATCTCTCAATGCTACCCATTCCTCTACTGTTTTTATTTTCCCTTTTTGTCAATTGTTACCTATAGCTCCCTTTGCAATTCTCAAGAACTTCAGGTTCCTTCAGTTTATCCAGGTCCCATCTCCTTATTTTCCTATCTTTCTGCAGTTTTTTCAGTTTCAGCCTACAGTTCATGACTAATAAGTTATGGTCAGAGTCTACATCTGCCCCTGGGTATGTCTTTCAGATTAAAACCTGGTTCCAAAATCTATTTGGTAGTCTCCAGTGTCTCCAGGTCTCTTCCACATATACAAACTTCTTTCATGATTCTTAAACCAAGTGTTTGTTATGATTAAATTATGTTCCTTGCAAAATTCTACCAGGCGATCTCTTTCCATCCTTTTGCCCAGTCCATATTCACCTACTATTATTCCTTTCCTTCCTGTTAGGAAAAATCTAATAATGGAAAGTTCAGGTTGAAATTAACATTGTGTAATATGATGGCATCCCTCCTGCTTACAACAGAAGGCTTTATAACCACGCCAATTGTTGATGCAACTAACTCCTTCCCCTTTCTAGTTATCCAAATACACATTTTCTTCCTCTCCCTTTTGTATTTTCACAGTTTTGGTCTTTATATATATAAAGTTTTTTAAAATTATTTTTCCATTTATTAAGGAGCCTATGAAATTCAAAACCCCTCTCTTTTGAACAAGGGGCCCTCCCGCGTACACGCACATGTAATCATTATCCCCATTCCTTCATATTCATCCCCTCTTCCACCATAATATAGGAATTACACAAATTTACGCTACTGTGTCTTGTGTTTTCTTGAATTAAAAGTACCATTACGAGTCCTTGCCAACAGCACTCGGCAGACCCGGATGGTAACCCATCCGAGTGACAGCCAAGCCTGCCAGCAATTAACTTCAGTGATCTAACAGGAACTGGTGTACCCACTGCGGCATGGCCACAGGTGATTTCAGACAACAGGAACCATTAAAAGAAGGAAACACCAAGGTCTTTCACAGGTAATGTGAGTTACAGATGACCATTATCTCCAGTTAACTGCAACTCAGCTGCAACCCACCCTCAAGGAAACAACAGGACACACGATATCAACACAAACTGTCCAAAATCACATTCAGGAACATGGCAACTACACACAGAGGCCTACGATGTGTGTCCCATTGAAACCACGACACCGCCCCTGGGGCAGAAAATCTTCTGCGCACGCATCAGCACAGCTTTAGTAAGCATCGCTAATGTGGAACTCAGCTTGCCCTTTTCTCTCACGATCCCTTGCGAGCTATGGATGAAGATCAACAAGCAGACTACACGTTTGATTTTTGAAAGGTGTTTGACACGGTACCGCACTGCAGATGCACAAAGGTACCCAACTATGTGAGTGGCTCAAAGACTACTTAACACGTTGGCTGCCGGCGGCCACAAAAGGTGGCTCCGGTGTGTCTGACATCATCACGCCAGTCAAAGTGATACGTAATAGAACTCCGATCGTTGTCCTCGATGACGTGTGTTCATCAGATACTAGGGTTTTGTCAGGTATGCCCCAGGACTGCTATTATTTGCTAGGTATATAAATGATCTGACAGTGAGTTGCAATCGGGGGCTATTGATGATGCTGTGGTGTACAGAAAGGTGTTCATTGAATTAATGTAGTAGGATTCAGTATCACTTAGACAAGATTTCTAGGTGGTGTGAGGAATGACAACTACAGTCTAGTCTCGATAGTTCAAGGTGAACGAGACCAGAACCACCTCTATCGAAAACTTTGACTTCTGAAATTTAAATGGTGATAAAGAAATTATGATATTGTAACTAATATAGGTCAAAATATGAACTTTAGTAAAAGAAAAGTATTTACATAAACATATGCAGAATAACAGTATTTGGATAAGTAATAGTGAAGTGTCTTGTTTGGCAAAGCTGCACCCTTCTGCCTCATCACCCTATGGAATGCTAACCGTGTCAATTATAGACGAGTCTGTCACTTTGACTGTTTGTCTGAATTTAACCACTGATCTCCTTCCACCTCTTCACACCCTGGCAATCTTCTGATTAAATTACACAACAGTTGATCACCCTCATCTAATCTTCAGTTTCTGTTTCTGGCATACTTTTCTGTACAATTTTTCTCCACGACTTAAGACTCCGAGACTCGCTAATCCAGTAAATGACGTTCTTCGAAGCTCACTTCTTTATACTTTGACAGATTCATGAACATTTCTGTTAAGTAATCTGTTCCAGTTTAAGGTGGTTTCTTCATCTATCACTAACTGTAACTTCCCCCAACACCATATTCGAGAGCAAATTATTTTATTGTTTCTCCTTTGTCATCTTAGTGCTAATTTTAGATGCAAAGGCACAAGTTTCCTCTTTGTTGCAGCACTCATCATTGTAAGGTGTACAATAAAACACAAAAGAAAACTAAACACTGTACTGTACTGTGAGGGAACAACAGCAGCGTGTGAACTCCCGGGTTTTGACTAGTAGCAGCCAGTAGCCACCTGTGGATTTTGTGCCATTCTGACATTTTCACGCAACGAGGCAGTGAGCGAATCGGTGTTGACTACATTGTTGTCCACTGAACTGTTCTCTCCCTATCTATTTTTTGCAATGTTTCGTCATGTGAGTAAAAGCAAAGCAGCATTAGTAGTGTGCTGCTTGGCAGAGTTGTGTCAAATACCTAGGTGTAACACTGCACAGTGATATGAAATGGAACAAGAAGGTAAGGACAGTCGTGGGGGAAGCAAATGCTCGACTTTGGTTTATTGGAAGAATTTTGGGAAGGTCCGATTCACCCATAAAGGAGACCGCGTATCTTATATTGCCCAACTGTTTAGGGGCCCGCAGCACATATGTTTAAAGGAGGAAAGAGAGAGTTCAGAGCTGGTTGGCAAGGTTTGTGACTGGTAGATTTGTTTAACAGGCGAGTTACTGAAACACTTCAGGAACTCAAATGGGAATCACTGGAGTAATGTGACATTCTTTTTGAGAAACACAGTTGAAATTTAGAAGGCCGGAATTTGAGATGGACTGCCGAATGATTCTACTGCCGCCATCCTACATTTTGCTTAAAGACCACAAAGATCAGATCAGAGAGCTTAGGGCTTGTACAGATGCATACATGCCTTCTTGTTTCCCTTGCTCTATATCGGAGTGAAACATGAAAGCAATTCCTCGTATAGCTCCTGGTTTCCCCCTAACTTTTTATTCCTTGAATTCATCCATTGAACAAGACAGGAGATGTAGCAGCCCTGCCATAGACTGTACCAATAGTATCTTTTTCTCAATGCTCCCCATATCCTATCACAGCAACCCTTATCTGTAAATAATCTTCACAATGGTTTAGTCCTGTTTTGTACCTCTCTAGCGGCATCTCAAAATGCTGTCACTCGTTTTCCCTTCGAGATGCTTTTTAAGTTGAAGGCAATAAATTTGCGTTTGCCTTTCTGTAGTATTTTTTCAGTAATTGCTCACAATTTGAGTATTGCTTCTTGTGTGTTGACAGCTCTTCTGAACTCTAACTGGTTGTCTGATATCCCATTCATGCTGCCTTTGATATGCTATGAAATGATGTTAAGATTTTGGAACGATATGTTAACTAATTGTGGGTCCTGTGTTCACATGTGCAGTTTTCCTATTGGAATAGTATTACACTCTATATGTCGGTAGCTCCCCAATTCGATATTAAACTTTTATGAGATGGAACAGTCCAAGCATATTTAGTACCACTGAACAACAAGATGTTTCATACCATTATAAAGTGACATGGGCTGTAAGAAGATGTAGAGAATATGAAGCTACTAAAGCAGTTGAAAATATGACTGCTCACTCTGATGTCTTGTCCAGGAGATGCATTCAAATTACAAATAAGTTCAGAGAGTAATCACAAGCTACAGGAGGAATTAAAATTCTTGGAAAGAAAACATGTGTTCGAGATTTGCTTATATCATCACAGTATCAAGTGAAAATGTGGAACAATTAGAAGAGATGCTGCCCCAGTAGGAACCCACCCTCTAGTTTTCCAATACCACAAAAATGAATGGTTAAAATAAGTCTTAGTGGTGGGTAGAAAAGAAAAAAAAACTGTTCTCCAATACTCAATGGGTATCTGGAGACCAATAAATCTGTTGCTTGCCCAAGTACAAGTATTTTGGATGGTAAATGAACTGAGGATAGCACAAGCCGAAGCCACGAACTAACAGTTTGTGATGTTAGCATCCAGATGTGTATTTCAAATATGTATTAAATTTTAAATGTATGTAGGTTCTGTTATAGCTTTTACCATAACTGATGTATATTGTAGTTTTGTTTAGTTTATGTGAATTTCTGTGATTTATTATCTATGGATATGGGTAATCGCCAATAGGGAAAGTAGGAAACATCTTTAGAGTGTGTGGTATGTGGTCTTTGGAGCAACAGAGAGGAAGCAGTAGTAGTAGCAGCTGGAGAGTCGGAGATGGGAGTTGAGCTCTGTCGTTTGAACATTCGGATGCTAGCAAGTGCGCGGGAGTGTGCAGCACCACACCATTAGCAGTTACCAGGCCTTGTTGGCAGAGTTCCACAATTAGTTGGCAGATGTTTCCAATATGAGCGGGGGCACACGGCAGTTCATCTGAATGTGTTGAGATTTTGCCCTCAAATCGCTCACTGGATTGGACCAGCACCTGTATTGTGACCTGCAGCACTGAGTTGGAGCATAGTGCTCTTCAACAACGAGGACGCAATGTAAGACCACTCCAGTAATTTCGGACCACACAGAGTTTAGACATTTTGTAAGACATTACCCAGTCTTTGTGCTTGAGAAATTATTTTTCTTAATAATAACCAAAATTTCAAAGAACTTTACCATGTCACTGTCCTAAGCCATTGTTACCAACTAGGGTCCTATCCTTTCCAGAAGTTTCCCCGAGTGTCGTTGAAAAGTGAAAAGAATATTAAATTGAGTGCCAAAGTATAAAATTTAAATAATTAAAGTTTGAATTTTAAAGCTAATTTCAACATATTACAGTTTTTGACATAAACAATTGCTTTCTTTAAAATAAAGTTGGCACAATTAAGTAACTAAACAAAATTATATATTAATTCTAAATTAATTGGCTCATTATTATTTAATATTTCATTGGCGTAAAATGTGTGTGTAAAGTTTATTTCCTATGTTGGCTCATATTTCGGCGGTCCATCTGTGATCCATTTTGAGTAATTTCTTCCTGGTAATCTGAACATTAATTATTCTGCCAACCAAGTGTTTTGCTACCTACTGTGTAATTCTCATGCAGGTGAGTATTAGTGAAGGGACGATTATTGAGTGCAACAGTGGCCTCCGATCCAACACTGTTTCCGAACTTATCCAGTTTAACCAGATAATAATTATGTGGTTTATTTCCTTTCTTGTTATAAACTAATAAGACCAAAGCATCATTTTTCGTAAATGTTTATCGATTGCAAAAGTGTTTTCCAACCTTCTCTTGTGCAACACTAACGTTTGTGATTAACCATTCATAATTGTCGTGGTTAATTACAACACACCGTGAGTGCCCCATTGGGCTGGCAACCGTGTTACTTTATTAATGTTTTTTTACTGTTTCATTGTTTGTTACTCCCTACAATTTACAATACATAGGTGTGTGAGTGAGATTGTTCCATAATTAAATCAGTTCAATTAGTAATTAGTAGAGTAGGAGGAATGGGCTATCTGGTGTGGTAGTTCGTTGTGGCAGCATTCCCTCACTAATTGGTTTTAGTTTGCACAATAATTTTTCAGTGAAGATAGCCTTGTCCAACTTTATTTTGTAGGCAACACACAGATCAATTTTAACATTAATCTGTCACAATATTAATAAACCGGTTAGTGAGGGGGAGTGTTACAAGTTTATTTCATCCAGCTGCACACACAAAAATTTCAGGGAAAAACTTTCAAACATCACCCATCATCACATCGTAACGTACCTTCCCCTCCTGTTCCTTATTTCTTCGCCCTTCTCTTACGTAATGAAGGAACACACTTCCAAATGCATGCCCTATTTCTTCCATTTGTTTGACAATCAGTGGTAGATAACTAAGGTAAGTACTGGCCAGACTCTTTACTGAAGATTTTTGCATCTCCGTGGAGAATTTCCATTAGTAATCTAAGTTTACTACAACTCTATGTGAAGCTTGTTATTACAATTCAACATTATGACAAATTATATGTTTGATCTAAAGACTTAATAAATAGTAGAAGTCTACAATTCTGACAACTCAGCTTTCATTAATTTCAGAATGTTGAGGGGGGTGGGTGAAAAATCAATAAGTATTTCAATAATTACAAACAGAAAGCTGTAGCTAGAGGAACATATAAATATTAGATGCTCATGCTCATATTCTTACTTTATGGAATATGAATGTTGTCAGACTTCAGCAAATGAAAATTTAAGCTCTTTGCAAGCCATACGTATTTTGCTAGTAGGTATTGTTGAACCACCACAAAAATTTATTTGTATTTTTTTAATGTCAAAAATAGCTCACATCATCTAGCAGTAATGCTGCAAGTAGCAAAAATTAAAGCTTTACACAAGTCAAAATACCAATTAAAATACATCCCTGAATATAAAGATTTGTAATATTAGATTAATAACACAACTAGTAATAAGCTAAATGACAATTTTGAATAAGCCAGAGCATAAGTAGTTTACATACATGATTTCATATACAACAAATACAATACTAAATGCAGTTAATGTTTCAGATTCAACAAAAAAAAAAAAAAAAGAATTAAACTGGTGAAACTTATATCCTGCCCTTGCTACATGTGACTAGAAAAGATACCAGCCTTTTCAGCCTTTATGTTCATGTAAGGGCTACTTCACTTACATTGAAAACATTAACTTAAAAGCAGCCACAGATGCATTCTTGACAGTGAGCAAATATATTTCTCTTACATTAGAAAAATGTCAGTTCACAGATTTATGTCTGCTTAGAGGTACATATCGACTTATCTCTCTCACACACACACACACACACACACACACACACACACACACACACACACACACACACACACACAGAGAGAGAGAGAGAGAGAGAGAGAGAGAGAGAGAGAGAGAGAGAGAGAGAGAGAGAGAGAGAGAGAGAGAGAGAGAGAGAGAGAGAGAGATATTTGTGCTCTTAAAGACATAACAATAAAACATTACTGGCATTTTATGACTGACCACTGTTAAAAGTGAATTTAAAAATCCCAAATATGAAGCATGATCATTAAATACAGTATTTACATTAGATAATAATATGTTAAAATGATCAAGCTAAAAATAATTTCCAGTAACACATTGAAAAAGCAGCAAAATTACAGTTTTAATTTCACACTATTTAAAAAAGTGATTTTTCTTGCAATTTCTATTTCACATTAGCATGAAGTATAACATGCTATGTATACCATAACAAAATTTTGGCAAGCCCTAGTTGAACAGCGTAACAGATTGCATCAGTTAACTAGAACACATATCACAATAGTTTCTGTAACAGTTCAATGCAAACACACAGTTTTCAGTTCATACAGGTCGTTCACCACATCTTTCAGCATATGATATAAATTAATCTCATCACAAGAATATCCACCAGTCTCAATGACTTAACATCTGAAAACACTGATAATGAATCTTTATTAAAAGCACCAGAGTACTACAGTTTATGATTTCAGTCCTCTGTTTCTCCTTTTTATGCGGGCATAAGGTCCAATATCAGGATCCATGACAAAGTCATACAAAACACTAACCCAAGAATTGTGTTGGGGCAGATTATCGTAATATTCCGCTGCTATCCGTTTCACCTGGAAGAATGGTAAAAGTATGTGAGAATGGAAAACAGATGTTTGTCATAAGCTAGTGAAAGTACACAATCTCTTACAAAACAGTGATCTGTCCCTTAATACAGATTAATCAAATGAATGCTTGTGTGAACTTTCAGAAACATAGTCCCACCCTTCTAACGGCAGTTATTTTCCTATTACCTTACTGTCAAAACTGGTAATTTATAAATTTTAACTGTAAAACAGCACCATTTAGCTATGCAAAACTGATTCAAATATTTATCCTCTTTAAATACTTTACACAATATGAGGAAAAAATTCCAAAGTTAAAAACGCATTACCTAGTAAGTGGAAAAAAAAGGGCCATAAATGCTGGTACACTTCCCACTTTGTACATTATCAGTTTCATATCATATGTTCAACTCTGCTCATAAAAAAAATATAATGTGTTCAAACACGCCGACCTAAAGATGAGGTGGTCCAGCCCTTTGGATGTCAGTTCCAAATATTTTTTTTTTTTTTTTTTGGGGCGCACAACAAATTTGGTAACTGCCAGTTAGAACATCGAGAAGAGGCTAAAAACGAAAGATAAAAGACAATCAAAAGGGTTAAATCAGTTGACCAAGTTGATAAAACGCAAAACTCTAGAAGCTGCTCGTGTGTCATCAGCTAAAATTTCCTCCAGACTAGACGGAAAGTGAAGGGCTACACGGAGATGATGAAAATTAACACAAGACAGTAAAACATGTCTCACTGTCAGCAGTTCACCGCAGGAGCACAGCGGTGCAGGGTCGGCGGATAGCAAGTGACGGTGGCTGAAACGGCAGTGACCGATCCGCAACCAGGCCAGGATGACCTCCTCTCGCCGAGAGGGGCGTGAGGAGATCCTCCAAGCGGTCGGGATCGGTTTTACAGTTCTCAATTTATTGTTGTACAGTGAAAACCACGCACTGTGCCAAGACGACACGATACTCCGGCAAAGAGCCCGTTGAACATCGTTGGGACGCAAAAGGTAGCCATGCGAGGCAGAAGAGCTGCGGCCTCGGCTGCTATGTCGGCGGTCTCATTCCCGGGCACACCCACGTGGCCAGGGACCCACAGAAAAGAAACAAGACAGTTGTCATCTGCTAGCAACTGGAGGGAGCGTTGGATCCGATACACGAGAGGACGGTTCGAGAAAGGGTCCTTTAGACTCTGCAGGGCACTAAGGAAGTCCGAACAGATGGCATAGAAAGGTTGGCGGTGGCGGCAGGTATACAAAACAGCCTGGTGGAGGGCAAAAAGCTCAGCCGTGAAATTCGAGCACCGGTGAGGGAGCTTGTATTGGAAACGGTTGTCCCCGACGACGAAGGCAGATCCGACACCGTCAGTGCTCTTGGAACCATCCGTATAAATAAATATGGCATTATCGAATCGCGAACAGAGTTAGACAAGCTCGAGCGGTATACCAAATCCGGGGTGCTCTCCTTGGGCAGCGAACTAAGTTCAAGGTGAGTGTGAAGCTGGGCCTGACGCCACGGTGGCAACGGGCTGTCGCTCAAACAAAAGGTTTATTGGGTGGAAGGAAGGGTAAAATCTCAGTTGCAATGTGTAAAATCAAAGGAAAACCTAGTACATCACTTACAGCATATACAGTCATGAATAACAATTTATTAAGACCCTTGAAAATTTTGGGATGACTTACTACATTTCATTGGGGTGGCTTAATACACATCTGCTTTTAAGGTGCAAAAGCATGTTTACAAGACACACACACACACACACACACACACACACACACACACACACACACACACACACAGACACACAAGCTTTCGCAGCCTAGCTGCTTCGTCAGGCAGAAGGGAAGGAGAGGGAAAAGGAAATGATGAGGGTTTTAAGGGAGTGGGTAAGGAGTCATTCCAATCCCAGGACAGGAAAGACTTACCTTGGGGGGGGGGGGGGGGGGGGGAAGGAGGGTAAACAAACACACACACCCCCACACATTTACACAGACGCAAGTACACTTAGGCAGACATACTGTAGAAAGCTTTGTGTGTGTGTGTGTGTGTGTGTGTGTGTGTGTGTGTGTGTGTGTGTGTATTTGTTTATTGGTTGCTATCACTGCCTGTGCTCCTTCACCTGGTAAGTGGACTTCATCTATTTTTTTACGTATATTTTTCCTGATAGGAATTTTTCCTCTATGATTTTCGTATCATAAATTTAAACATATTTGACTATACTACAGCAGACGTTTAATGTTTAAGTTTTATTTGTGGTTTAATACCACCTCATTAGTTATGTCATCTACCCATCTAATCTTCTGTAGCGCCACATTTTAAAAGTATAACTTTCTCCTGTCTGAACTATTTATCGTTCATTTAAAAAAGACTGTTACACTTAATATTCAAAGTTAACAAGCTTCTCTTTTCAGAAACTTTTTTCTTCCCATTGGCATTATGCACTTAATATCCTTTGTACTGTGACCATCATTTTACTGCCCAAGTAATAAAACTCTTCTACAACCTTTATTATTTTGTGAGCCAATCTACTTCCTTCAGCATCACCCGATTTTCTTATACTGCATCCCACTAATCTTGTTTCACTCTTGTTTATGTTCAACTAGCACACTGCTTTCAAGACATTGTCCAAGCCATTCAATTTTTCTTCCATGTTTTACTGTCTCTCAGAATTACAATCTCATTGGAAAGAGCCCTAATATCTTTAAATTGTGTGGTTCAGTAGGTGGATTGGTGATCATAAATGGATCACATGGTACTATAAAAAAGTAATGACACATTTTTAACAAAACAAATGCCCACGCACAAACACCATTCAATAACATCACGGAGTATATATTGTGATGTTTCTTGGTTTTTTGGGGGGTATTATTGTATGACTTGACCGTGTAGTCCCTCTTCAAACTTACAACACTCATATATATTTCTTTGCTTTCTACAGTATGTCTGCCTAGGTGTACTTGCGTCTGTGGAAATATATTTGTGTGTGTGTGTGTGTGTGTGTGTGTGTGTGTGTGTGTGTGTGTGTGTGTGTGTGTGTGTGTGTGTTTCTATTTATTTGTGTTGCTTTTACACCTGCACTCCTTCGCCTATAAAAAATAGAAAACTGATGACTTGCCCACAGGGCAGGATCATCGACAGACACAAATAAAATCACACACAAACACACATACAAGCTTTTGCAACCGTTTGTTGCTTCTTAAGGATAAGAGGGAAAAAAGGGGGGGGGGGGAGGAGAAATGGAAGGATATGGGTTTTAAGGAAGTGGAAAAGGAGTCATTCCAATCCCAGGAGTCTAAGGACTTACCTTAGGGGGAAAAAAGGAAGGTAAAAACAAACAAACAAACAAACAAACACACACACACACACACACACACACACACACACACACACACACACACCAAGGCATGTTTGCCTGTGTCCATTCATGCGAATGGACAGTTTGTTGCTGGTCATTCCCACATAGAACACTTCACAGTGCAGGCATGTCAGTTGGTAAGTCACGTGGTTGGCTCTGCACTTTATCGTGTACACCTTCTGGGTTATGGGACTGGAGTAAGTGGTGGTGGAAGCGTGCATAGGGCAGGTTTTAAAAGGGTAGGAGCCAGAAGGTAGGGAAGGTGATTTGGGAATTCATATGATGGACTAGGAGGTTACGGAGGTTAAGTGGGTGGCAGAAAGACACTCTCTGAGTGGGAAGATAAATAATATTACTGTAATGAGGTAAGTATTTTGTGGTTGTTTTAAGTTTTAGTGTGCTCTGAAACTGCAGTACGATCTGACTACTGTGTTAGCCCTACAGAAAAGGTTTTAATTATAGTATAGTGTAGAGAAAGTATCTCGTTTTATTATTGTTATTGTGTAAATTGTGTGTTTTGGTGGTGCAATTCACATCACTACAGGCAAACAGTTCTGAAAAGGGTTTGCTTTCTATCAAAAGCTCAATTTAAGGTACATCCCCATTTAAGGTTAAGTAATTCCAGTCCACAGGTAAACATTAAATAGGGGTTCTACTGTATCACTACAATTAACTAAACTGAAGTAAGGAAATGGTGGAAACCAAGAGTTTTTTTAAGGGGTACACAACTGGTCATTAGCACCAATTCTGACCCTAGATTGACTTTAAAAAAGGCAAGGTTAAAGAGGTGCCAATAAGGATAATGACAGAATATCACTAAAACGAGGAATAAAAAATAGCAATAGAAGGAATTAAATGTCCTTGGACAAATTAGTCATATGTATAAAATGCAAAACTCTAGCAGCTGTGCGTGTGTCATCAGCTAAAATTTCCTCCAAAATGGATGGCAGGTTCACTGCAACACGAAGATGGTTAAAATTGGGGCAGAATATTAAAACACGGCACACCACCAGCAGGTGACCAAATGGTGGGGAGGGGAGGTCGCCCGTTAATAAGTGTCTGTGGCTGAACCAGCAATGACCGATTCTCAGCTGGGCCAAGATGACCTCCTCCCGCCGGGAGGGTGTGGGGGAGGAGGAGATCTTCCAAGCCGTCAGGATCGGTTTTATGGTTCTAAGCTTATTGTCACGAAGCGAGGACCACAGCCTATGCCATGATGCAATAATGCGCCGGCAAATAGCCCCTCGAATGTCGTTTGACGGGACACAAACAGTAGCTGTCCGAGGTAAGAGAGTGGCAGCCCTGGCCGTAGCATCGGCAGCCTTGTTCCCCAGCACACCTATGTGGCCAAGGTACCCACAGGAAGCGAACACAAAAGCCGCCTTCAGCTACCAATTGAAGGGAGTGTTGGAGTCGGATGGACCAGATACGGGTCTCTAAGACTGAATGGCACTGAGTCAATCTGACCAGATGACAATCATCAAGCTGTGAACGAAATTCGACAAACCTTGAGCGATACACCAAATCCGGGGTACTCTCCATTGGGAGCGAGCTGAATTAGAGGTGGACGTGAACCTGTGCCTAAAGCCACGGTGGTGTTGGGCTCACATCCATTTGAAGGGTGTCGGGGAGGGTGAAATTGAGTTGCCGAAGCAGGTGACGAAAACAAACTCCAGGGGGCAACAGTGCAGATGAAGACACCCCATATTGGCAATCAACAGAGTCGTTGAAAAATAATTGGTAGGATGGGAGTTTGTGCATCGACAGCAGCTGACATGTGGACCGACAGAGTAATAGATCACGCCGATAGTGCAATGGTAATTCAGCAGCTTCTGCATAGCGGCATTCAATAGGACCCGGTGGTGAATTAAGACGGCGCAAGATGGATGGCTGAGCGGATGAGTAAACAATGCTTCTGTAATCCAGCTTTGATCGGACTACGGACAGATAAAGGGGAAGAAGGACGGTTCTATCAGCTCCCCATGACGTACCGCTAAGAACACTGAGGACATTAAAGGAACGTGTACAACTGCCAGCCAGAGAAGACACGTGTGGAGACCAACAAAGTTTCCATTGTCTCCACAAATGGGAGAGTGACGGGGCCTAGATGCAGAGATGGTGAAAGAAATTCATTGTATCGCCAGAAGTGAAGGCATACTGTTTTCTCATTGGAGAAACGAAAGCCATTTGTGATGCCCCAAGAAGAACGTCGGGCAAGACACCTCTGGAGGCAGTGCCCTAATAGACACGTTCTACGAGTGCTGCAGTAGATTGTGAAATCGTTCACAAAGAGGGAACCAGAAACATAGGGTGGGAGGCAGTCCATAATTGGGTTAATTGCTATGGCGAAGAGTACTACACTCCAAACGGAGCCCTATGGCACCCCCATTCTCCGAAAACTTCGGTCTCTTAAAAATGCACGAATAAAGAGGGGGAGATGGCACAAAAGTCCGAAGTACGCATGGTGCTGACAATCCCTGCCCTACAAGCACTAACCATGTGTTTCATCACCTTACAGACAAAGCTGGTATGAAAAATGGGGTGATAACTGAAAGGAAGATGTTTGTCCTTCCCTGGTTTGGTGATGGGGACAACAATGGCTTCACGCCAACTTGTGGGGACCTGACCTTTAGTCCCTATGCAATTATAGGTGCGGAGCAGGAAACATTTACCTGCAAGAGAATGGTTCTTCAACATTCAATATGAATGGCATCGGGCCCCAGAGGAGAGGAGTGGGACATGAGAGCATGGTCTAGTTCCTTCATAGTGAAGGTGTCATTGTAACTTTCACGATTTAATGATTGGAATGAAGGTGGCCCTGCCGCCTCTGTGTTTGTGAAGGAGGAAGGGAGGGTGGTAATGAGCAGAGCTCAAAACCTCCACAAAAGAGCGGTGTAAGTCATTTGATATGTGAACGGGGTCCTGAAGGAGTGTGTTAGCTACTGTCAGGCCTGAAATTGGGGCGTGGACCTCAGTGCCAGATAACCGGCGCATGTTACCCCAGACAAACGAGGAGAGTCAATTTGTTAGAAGAACTAGTGAAGGTAGTCCAACAGGCCTTTTTGCTTTCTTTTATAAACACAACGGCATTGCGGTCGCAGTCGTTTGTAATTTATGCAATTCTCCATAGTTGCATGGCGTTGAAAGGTGCGCAGAGCACGTCGTCGGGCTCTAATAGCGTCGCCGCATGCTGCAGTCCACCAGGGGACTGGGACGCGACATGGAGAAGAGGAAGTACGAGGTATGGAATGTTCAGCAGCAGTGAGAATAACCTCTGAGGTATTGGACCTGACTGTCAGCTGGGGAAATTCTGATCGTGGAAAACCACCACGAAACAGTACAGCCTCCAGTTGGCAATGGAGATGTTCCAGGTGGTTGAATGTGGAGATGGGGGTATGATGCAGTAGGTGGATTACACAAGGGAAATAGTCGCTCAAGTACGTATCAAAGGGCGTACCACTAACCAAGTGAGAATAGGTGTGTGTTGTGTCTGAAAGGAAGGTAGGTAAACCGGTGTTTAGGCAAAGAAGATTGAGATGGTTGAAGAGGTCTGCTAGAAGAGAGCCTCTTTGGCAAGATGCTGGAGAACCCGATAGAGGGTGGTGGGCGTTGAAGTCGCCAAACAAAACAAAGGGTGGAGGAAGCTGGGCAACAAGTTGCAGCACAGCTGCCCTAGTAAAGGCAGACGATGATGGGGTATAGATATTGCAGAGAGAGAAGGAAAGGGTGGGGAGAGTGATGTGAATGGCAACTGCCTGTATGTGAGTGTGCAAAGAGAGGGAATGGTAATAGATGTCCTGAATGAGCAATGTAACCCCTCCATGGGCTGGAATACCATCCACAGGAGGCAAGTCATAACGCACAGAAGTATATTGAGAGAAGGCTGTGCGATCGTGTGGGTGTAACTTGGTTTTTTAGAGGCTAACTACGAGCAAACAATGCAATCTAAGGAGTAATTTTAATTCCTCTCAATTGGAACAAATGCCTCGAATATTCCACTGAAGGAGCGCTATGGTGAGAATAACCGGAGAAAAGAAGAACGAGGCAAAAGGGAGTCACCTCGATGGCTGCTAGGGGCGCCCGACTTAGAGGGAGCACTGCTATCACAATCCATTGGTGGAAAATCATCTTCCATCAGTGCGATTGGAATTTCTGCCGCCTTCCCGAGTTCATCGGTAGGGGCAGCATCCTCCGCTGGTAAAACACCGCTTGCCTAGCTAACAGTGCATCCTGCCAAGACTGAGGATGACCGGGGTCGGCTACTGTAAAGCGGCACGATGGGCGAGTCACGCCTCGGCGGGGAAGGAGAGGCCTGGAAGAGCGACGGTGAGAAGAGGCAGTTGACGGTTGAGAAGTCCGAGTACGCAGAAACTTCACAGACAGGTTCCTTTTTCAAAGTCCAGGCATCTTGTTTAGGTGACCGCAGTTTATTAGAGGTTGACAAAGACAACTTCGGAAGCAGCAGGAGGAAGCGGGGACGTGGAATGGACAATCTTCGGGCTGGCGGAATGCACAACTGTGTAAGCGAAAGTGAAATCACAGGTCTGCGAACCTGCATCCTTAGTAGGTCGGGTGGGGGGGGGGGGGGGGTGAGGACCTTACTGGGAGGATATTGGACTTCCGACACTAATTACTTTCGAGCAGCAAAGGTTGAGACCTTTTCCGTGACTTTTTTTTAAAATTAATTTTGGTTTTAAAGGTGCACAACTTCTCAGGTCATTAGCGCCCAGATCAGTGCAGAGATTCGATAGATCACGAAAAGAAATTATAACTGCCAGAGAGGAGAGTATCAAGAGAAAGCTAAAGCAGAAGGATAAAAAGAAACAAATGTAAGGGTTAAATATCCTTTGATAAATTAGCCATGTTGATAAAACGCAAAACTCGAGGAGCTGCTTTTTTGTCATCATCTAAAAGTTCCTCCAGAGTAAATGGCAAATTAAGGGCTACACGGAGATGATTAAAATTAGGACAATAGAGTAAAACATGTCGCACCGTCAGCAATTCACCACAGGAACACAGCAGTGCAGAGTCAGCAATGAGCAAATGACGGTGGCTAAAACGGCAGTGACCGATCCGCAACTGGGCCAGGATGACCTCCTCTCGCCGAGAGGGGTGTGAGGAGGTCCACCAAGGGGTCGGGATCGGTTTTACAGGTCTCAATTTATTGTCGTGGAGTGAGAACCACGCACTGTGCCAGGACGACAATACTCTGGCGAAGAGCCTGTTGAACATCGTCTGATGGGACGCAAAAAGTAGCCACGCGAGGCAAAAGAGCTGCTGCCTTGGCTGCTATGTTGGCAGTCTCATTCCCAGGTACACCCACGTGGCCAGGAACCCACAGAAAAGAAACATGACAGCAGTTATCTGCTAGCAACTGAAGGGAGTGTTCGATTCGATACACGACAAGATGGGTGGAGAAAGGGTCGCTACAACTCTGCAGAGCGCTAAGGGTGTCAGCAGATGGCATAAAAGGGATGGCGGTGATAGCAGATGTATAAAACAGCCTGGTGGAGGGCAAAAAGCTCAGCCTTGAAATTCTAGCACCGATCATGGAGCTTTTATTGGAACAGGTCGTCCCCGATGACAAAGGCAGATTTCGACACCGTCAGTGCTCTTGGAACCATCAGTGTAGATAAAAATGGCATTATCGAACCGCGAATGGAGTTCGATAAGCCTTGAGCGATATACCAAATCCGGAGCGAACTACGAGAATTCAAGGTGGGTATTAACCTGGGCCTGATGCCACGGTGGCAATGGGCTCTCGCTCAACCAAAAGGTGGAAGGCCACCCCAGACAGCCACCCACCCCAGACAGCCGAGTAGGGAGTAAATCTGTTAAAAGAACTGGTAAAAGCAGTCCAGGAAGCTTTTTGCTGTCTTTTATAACACGACATTGTGCTCGCAGTCTTTGCTAATTGATACTATTCTCCAACGTTGGGTGGCGGTGGAATGTGCGTAAAGCACGGCGCCAGACTAAGAGCGTCTGTGGCAGGCTGCAATCCACCAAGCGACCGGGACGCGATGTGGAGAAGAGGATGTACGAGGTATGGAATGTTCGGCAGTGGTGAGAATAAACTCTGAGGTATTCAACCTGACTGTCACAGCTGGGAAAAGTCTGATTGTGAAGAACAGTCATGGAAGAATAAAGCCCCCAGTCGGCTTCAGAGATGTTCCAACTGGTGGGACGAGGAAATGGGGTATGATGCAGGAAAAGGATTACACAAGGGAAATTATCACTTGAGTACGTGTCAGGAAGTGCATGCCACTCGAACCGACGCGCAAGCAGAGGACTGCATATCACTAGGTCTAAGTGGGAGTAAGTATGTGTTGTGTCGGAAAGGAAGGTCAGTGCACCAGTGTTGAGGCAGACAATATTAAGGTGGTGGAAAAGCTCCACTAAAAGGGAGCCTCTCTGATAAGGAGCTGGAGAGCCCCATAGGGGGTGGTGGGCAATGAAGTCGCCTACCAACACGACAGGTGAAGGGAGCTGGTCAACGAGGTGTAGAACATCTGCAGACGATGATGGCGAATAGATATTACAGAGGGAAAATGAAAAGGTGGAGAGAGTAATGCGCACAGCAACTGCCTGTAGGTGAGTATGCAATGAGGTGGGATGGCAACAGACGTCGTCCCAAATGAGCATCAGAACCCCTCCATGGGCTGGAGTGCCTTGCACAGGATGCAGGTCGAAATGCACACAGGTGTAGTGTGGGGAATCCTGCATGATCACATTAGCGTAACTTAGTTTCTTGGAGACAGACTAGAAGCGGGCAGTGCAATCAAAGGAGTAGTTTTAATTCCTCCCGATTGGAACGAATGCTGCGAATGAAGGAGCGCCATGATAAAAAATGAAAGAAGAAAAGAAGGAACAAGCAAGCGGGGTCACCTCGATGGCTGCCGAGGACTGGAATTCGAGGGAGCACTGCTATCGCTATCTAGGGACAAAAGATCGTGTTAAATAGGTCCGACCGACGCGTCTACCACCTCCCTGAGTTGATCAGGAGGGGCAGCTTCCACCGCCGGTAAAGGGCCGGGTGCCCAACTGACAGAGTGTCCCGGTGAAACAGAAGACGGCCGAGGCCAGCAACTGTTGGATGGCGTGACTGAAGAGTCAAGGGGAAAGGGGGCTGTTCTTTTTGTGAGCCTTCTTAGAGGCATGACGAGTAGAAGAAGCAGAGGACGGTTGAGAAGATGGAGTTTTGAGAAAATCGTCACGAACAGGTTCTTTTTTAAAACTCCGGGCTGCGGATTTAGGTGCTCTGTTTGTGTGGGAACTGGTCGACGAATGCACTGTAGAACGGGCAGAAGAGATCGGAGAGGTGGAACGAGCAATTTTCTGGCTAGGCGATCTGACAACAGTGTCACAGAAGGTGAAATCGTAGCTCTGAGTGCCTACCTCCTTAGTTGGTCGAGGGGAGGTGAGGACCTGGCTGTAAGTACCTGCTGGGAGCACAGCGGGCTTCCTACTCGCTAATAACTTCCGACTTGCAGAGGTTGAAACCTTTTCCTTAACGCGAATCTCCTGGATGATCCGCTCTTTATAGACGGGCAGTCCTGTGAAGAAGCAGCATAGTTACCCATGCAATTAATGCAGTGAGGGGGTGGAGGTGGTCATTCACACTCATGGGTGTCCCTGTCGCAGGTGGTGAACTTGGCTGCATTAGGACAAGATTTAATATTATGATTAAATTTCTGGCAACGGTAGCAGTGTGTAGGATGAATAGAGATGACTTCTTAGCCCGCTTTCATTTTGGGTGGTAGGTCAGCCCTGCGGAAAGTCAAGAGGACAGTATGAGTCAGCACTAGATCATTGTTAACGTTTTTCATTACACAATGAATAGCCGTAACTCCCTGATCGGACATATAGTTGAGTATATACTCTTCTGATACCCCATCCAGCGATTGAGTGAAGGTACAGTGAGCCTCCATTTTCACAGGAAAGGTATGCACTAGCGTAGCCCAGAGTAATTTCTGTGCCTGAAAGGCATTCTCAATTTCGAGCAACAAGGTCCCATTACGCTGTCTGGAGCAGGTCTTCAAGGGACCTGCAATCGCATTGACACCCTTCTGAATAAGAAAAAGATTCACAGAAGAAAAATCCTGATCATCAGTATGAGATACTACAAGGAACTTTGGAATACAGTATTAGGTAAGACTTTCTTTGACAGATTCATCATGTTTACGTTTTTGGGTCAAAGTTAAAATAGATTTGGAAGGTTTCATAGCGGAAGTATCCCCCCACGATTACCGGCGTCTCCGATGGCGCACTCCTTCCTTGTGCCCCCCCCCCCCCCCCCATCACCGAGAGCGCACCCGCCTTAGGTGACTGTTCGCACCTCAGGTCACACCTCCCGAGAATGGACGGAGGAACCAATTGGCATGTTTGGAAGGTACTAGCTGGGGGTAACCCCCCCCCCCTCCCTGGGCCTGGCCTTTACCAGAGGTTACGTACGTGCCCTACTTGTCGACTCTGGGCGAGTCACATGAGAATGCACGAGTCAGCCTTCAGACACGCACAGGAAGGAAAGAAGAATAGAGGAAGTAAAGAGAAGGATAGAAGAGGGATAGTCAAGCGTCGAAGCGGAGACTAAATTAGGAGGAGAGGAAAGCTAGAGGAGTACAGCAAGGAGTGAAAGACAGATGCAGAGGTTAGGAAAGGAAGAAACCAAGGAAAGAGAAAATGTACTACAGGAGAGCACCTTGACTCTCAATGGACACCCGTCTCCGGGCTAAGGCATGAACCAGGTGGGGAGAAATTAAGCATCCTGGGGCGGGAAGGAAGGCTGCTTTGGCTCGGGGCCCCGTATGCGCCACACACATACCCACAAAAGAGCTGTGGGCCCCTTGGAGGGGGGGGGGGGGGAATCAATAAGAGTAGCTTCATGGAATACATTAATTTAAATTTAATGAATATCTAATTTCTGTTAGGACACTAAAACTCTCACTAGGCAAACTAACAACAGTACTTCTGGAACACAATACTTCTGAATTCAATTTTAATTCACAATCACAACAAAACAAGGTATATCTACTATGGATGTTTTTTAGATGACGGGTTAAAACAGGTTCCAGTAAAATTTTGAAGAAAGAACCACAACATTTTCTTATATTCGCCTTTCTGTTAAATGAAAAAGGTTTGTTCCAACATGTACAATACAATAACTTTGTAATTCTAAAGCAACTTATTTACTTATGAATTTTTAAGTGCTAAATTATCTTTTCGTTACTCTGGCATAATACATAACTCAGTATTTGTAGAAGTATAAAACATTGTTATTTATTGTGTTTTGTATGTTATTCTTGCACTAAAAGCATGAAAGAAATTTATCAATATAGAGATTGAATTGGCAAGGTATTGCGTGATAATTGTTGCCGGCAAGTTTACACTTAATTTCCTGTAACGCCAACAAAATCTACACTTTGAAAGAAATTACATTAAGGAATGAATTACTATTTACTACTAAGAGGTTTCTGTATTCTGTTGAGATCGCAGATCGAATATACAAAGACTATCATGTGA